>RCWM02000642.1:0-495000 GCA_003667255.2 Euschistus heros
TTTATTTTATTTTTTTATGAATATCTATCCGATACATACTCTTAAAATTTAATAGAATATGTCGTCTAGCAGAACTAGATGTCCTTAAATATTTAGGATTTCAACAAAACGATATTTAATGAAAAATCACTATTGGTGGGCTCAGGGAACTCGAAATCGAGTCATTAATTAAGATGCCGAAAACATTTTTTTCAATTCCAACTAGCCCCTAATTTCCCCCAAACCACCTCTAATTTAAACCAACCCACTCATTCCAAATAGCAAATATTCCAGTGGTTTGCATGGAGGAAAGTCTCGAATATCATACCAGAGATTCGAAATTGTTACAAGATATTCACATTAATTAGAATATTACTGATGCTTCAATTACAACCTAGGATACAGTTTACCTGAATTGCTATGCGCTTATATAGCTTGGGGTTTATCAAACATTTTACCTCTACTGATATGGATTTTGTCCCCGTGACCCCTAAGGCCCAATTTGATGGAGTCTGATCTATTGATTTATTGGACTTCTATTCTTAAAGGTATTTCTTTTACCAATTAAATTATAATTAGAGGCATTTAAGGAATTATTAATTAATAATCATTAAGGCGAGTCATCGATTGTCTCCTCCCTGAGTGGTTCAGTCGCCCTGAAGAAGACCTAGGAAGCAGGTCGAAACGTCGCCACTCCATAAAAGTTTTTTACTTGGACTTGTTTTGTTTTTTTCTTTCTCCTGATTGCATCCCTCATCATCTTCTTATATTAACTAATAATGATTGTTAAGCATAGTTTATTTCATGATGTTATTTTAATAGATATAATTTATGCAGGGAATGTTTTTAGTAACAGTAATAATTTAAAATTAATAATAGTTAAATTTCAAAAGTATGGAATATATTACAACGAATTAATTTAGTGGTGAGAACACAGTTAACATTTTTAAACATAGGCAAAGATAGCACATTATAGTGTTATCTTTAGTTAGATGGTTAAGTAGGCTGGGTTTGTAACAATCCAATAAAGTTGGGCAGCAGTATGTTTTTTTTGTATGAATAAAGCATATATCTCTAGTTAATATGTGTTCTTGAAATAACTATCTTTTTCTTCTTAGCGTTTTCCTGCTAGTGCAGGGTCCGCTTTGTGGATCAATGCACGCCATTTCGTGCAATCTTTGACATGATTTATGCTGTTCCCTCTTAGGTCTGCATTGACAGCGTCCAGCCACCTTAATTCAGATCTTCCGCGTTGCCTCTGACCTTCAACAGCTGTGCGGATGACTGAATTCTGTGGCGCCCGCAGGATATGACCGTACCAACTAAGTCTGCATTCCTGCATCTTTTTCTTGGATTTAAAAGATATTGGTGAAATGATTAGATAACTATCTTCTGTGATTAATATTGATTTTCTTAAAATTTATTTTTCACTTAAAAATAATTAGCCCAAAAGGACAAGGTTTAATTAATAGTTAATTATATATTAATAATTATATATATTTTTTACATATATATAATGATTGCCATCTCCATTCTTTATTGTAAATCTCTGAAGTTTGATAAATACAAAAGTATTTCAATTTTTATTTTTTTTATTTGATTTTAAACTAATTGCATTTAATGGAAAACTGAAAATGTATACTAAAGGCTAATGAATGCTAAAATAATATGATAATTGTTTAAAATTTCAATCTCAGTAATTAACAAATTCTGGTAAATTATCTATTTTGATTTCCCAAAATCAAAACTTTTGGACCAAACACACTTGGTAAAGTGTTGGTAAAGTCAAAAAAAACAGACATTTTTTTTATTCCTGAAGGCGCAGTAGCGCAGTAAAGCACTTAACTACCAAGCTCCCGGGACCAAGTTCCAGTCAGACTAGAGATCAAAAATTTGTTTTCTGTCATTTTGGGCATGGCTCGACTTCGAGGTCGGGAAACCCTCCTGAAGCTCACTCAGCCTCGATAAAATAAGTACCCTTAATTGGGTAAAAAAACTGGCTGTAGAACGTGATTTCGGCCAAATCTCTTACTTCTACAACCTTTGACCCAATAACAGTGAATCCATACGTAAGTACTCAACCCAAGACCCTTCACGGGTTGTAGTAGTAAAGGGTTTTTTTTGTTTTGTTTTTTTAATCTATTCTGATTTCTTAAAATCAAAACTTTTGTATTAAAAACACTTTACCAGCCACATAAAAAATTAGAAAACATTTTACAAAATTTATTTCTTTTTTTATTATTTTTTATTTTTTTTGTAGAAAACCAGTTTAAAATGAGTTTTTTATAGCCTCGGAAGTTATAAAATCCTGAGAAGTTTTGAAAAAGTGTTCTGTTTTTTAATGTTAAAAGAAGAACGAAACATGAAAGGTACAAGTTTTTAGTTTGACATCCATTTTGAATTTGATTCTTAAGTGGACCTTCTCAATCATTATTAATCTGATTGCCTGTTACGATAATAACTTTAAAATCTTTCGTCGTCACTTGTTTATTACTAATCATTACTCAAAATCATATTGGAAGGTTGAAAAGTAACGACGGCTTACTAATTAATAACTTTATTATTGATATTACTGATAATGACACTAATACAGATAACATAAAGGATCAGAAATAATTTGAGAGCTGAATGTTTTAAAAATTGAGGAAGAAACAAGACTGAAATTTCCTCAAATTTGTTTTAATTCAATTACTCTTAAACAACGGTAATCTTATTTAATTAAGTTTCCAACCGTATCATTTATTTATTTTTTATTTTATTTTTTTATGAATATCTATCCGATACATACTCTTAAAATTTAATAGAATATGTCGTCTAGCAGAACTAGATGTCCTTAAATATTTAGGATTTCAACAAAACGATATTTAATGAAAAATCACTATTGGTGGGCTCAGGGAACTCGAAATCGAGTCATTAATTAAGATGCCGAAAACATTTTTTTCAATTCCAACTAGCCCCTAATTTCCCCCAAACCACCTCTAATTTAAACCAACCCACTCATTCCAAATAGCAAATATTCCAGTGGTTTGCATGGAGGAAAGTCTCGAATATCATACCAGAGATTCGAAATTGTTACAAGATATTCACATTAATTAGAATATTACTGATGCTTCAATTACAACCTAGGATACAGTTTACCTGAATTGCTATGCGCTTATATAGCTTGGGGTTTATCAAACATTTTACCTCTACTGATATGGATTTTGTCCCCGTGACCCCTAAGGCCCAATTTGATGGAGTCTGATCTATCTGATTTATTGGACTTCTATTCTTAAAGGTATTTCTTTTACCAATTAAATTATAATTAGAGGCATTTAAGGAATTATTAATTAATAATCATTAAGGCGAGTCATCGATTGTCTCCTCCCTGAGTGGTTCAGTCGCCCTGAAGAAGACCTAGGAAGCAGGTCGAAACGTCGCCACTCCATAAAAGTTTTTTACTTGGACTTGTTTTGTTTTTTTCTTTCTCCTGATTGCATCCCTCATCATCTTCTTATATTAACTAATAATGATGTGTAAGCATAGTTTATTTCATGATGTTATTTTAATAGATATAATTTATGCAGGGAATGTTTTTAGTAACAGTAATAATTTAAAATTAATAATAGTTAAATTTCAAAAGTATGGAATATATTACAACGAATTAATTTAGTGGTGAGAACACAGTTAACATTTTTAAACATAGGCAAAGATAGCACATCTTTACCACCTCCTAATCCACGGCCTTCCACATCTTCAGCAAAGCCTTTCCTCACTCATTAAGCCGCTCCCGGCTTTTTCGAATTGGCGCAATATTTCACACTCTCCTCCTTTTTCTCATTCCTATTTCTCACATCATTTGCCCAAAAGCTTTGTATATCCTTTCTTGCCTTGCACTTAAAGGATCTACCTGTCCTTATGCCATATGAAAGATAGCAAGAAGTCGTTAATAATTAGTGAAGGGCCGTCCCGACTTAGAAGTGGAATGAGATTTTACGTTCCGTTCCACGATTGGAACCTGTTCCAGTTTTCCGTTCCGTTCCAGTTTTCGTACATACCTTTTTGACGTCGAGTTGTTAACCTCCTCCTTCTATTTTATAGTTAAAAATTGTATAGGTACTATAATATTAAGTAGGTTTAAATAGCTACTTATACTTTTTTTAAAAATGTATACTATTAAAATAGTTTTATTCAATCAAGAACTTAATTTTTGGGGGATTGGGAAGATAGCTCAATTAATTAATTCTTGTGATTGCTCCATTATCTTTTAAACAAATAGTGAAAAAATCATTTGATTACATAAACAGTGGTTGATTTCTCTGAATCCGAAAGAAGACAAGCTCTGTCGGTAAATTAGAAAATTTCAAAGAAAGCGGTTTATTTTGAAGATGCCCATGTGTGGGGTAGAAGAGCGATGGAGAGGGGAGAGGAAATCAACAGCGGAAGGATCAACGCAACGAAGCTGTCGGAGCGACCTTGAGAGGAACGAAACCAGAAGTCCAATCTAAACCCTACTTCTCCGACGGAACGAAACGAGAGATATCTTGGCGTTGGTTTTCGTTCCAGGTGGAACGAAAAACTTGGGCGATTGGTTTCGTTCCAAACCGGTTCAAAGCTGGAACCAGTTCCACGTTCCGTTCCGCTCAGAACGACCCATCACTAGTAATAATGTACACCGCTCATGATGGTCCCAATAAATCAGTAGAAGCAAAGCTGTTTCCCGGGTGCCGCAAAACCTTAAAACTTTTAACCCTAGTCCGGTTGCGCTGCTTTATTTTGTGAACCAGCCGGATGTTTTCCTGGGCTAGGACCCACTTTCTTCCAGTCGCTAATACCTTTCCCCCAATTTTCCCTTGTCCCTTTACTTTAGTACCGTTTCAAATCTAGTCTAGTGAGAACGAGAAAGCGTTTTTCGTAATTGAATATCTAAAACAAAGCTTTAGTAGACAATGTCAAACGCATTGGTTGGGCAACCGAATATTCCTATAATAGCTAGCTTACAAACTCAAAAACTTACTACTTCTGACTACTTGCAATGGGACGTTTTGAGTTGTAACTCACAGATTTGAATGCCGATTTTTGTGTGGATAGTAGGGACCTATAATAGTGCAAAACTAGAGTTATAACCCCCAATGAGCATTGGGAACCGAGAAAAAAAGTAAAATATGAAAATCACGTTTTATTTTTTTTTTTCAGTTCTCAGTCAAGATAGAGAAATGATTCTTTCACGTTAAATTATAGTTAAATTGGTTTTTATGCTATTTGAAATAAAAATAATTTCGTTATGCACAAGACACAACCCGGCTTTAGGGCGCTCAAAAAATGAAAAATTCCAAGGAAATCCGCTGTAAGTCAGTGGAAAAATTTGTTCATGAACAACTGACCGCAAATCTCGATTGAACTATAAAACCCTTATGTGTGAAATTTTATCAAAATAAAAAAATGTTGATTTTATACCACTTTCGAGGAGGTTAAAATTTTGAAGTTGAGATTTTATCAACAAAATCTAATGGCCATAACAACTGTTCTGTTCAACCGATTACAATAGTAATAGCATCACAAGAATAAGCATACATTCTGCTTTTTATTCAGGTTTACTCCAGATTTTAGTAGACAAAAATCCGAGGTCAGCTATAACTTGAGATATCTCAATAAGGAGAAATCCTGCGACCTCCGGATTTTGGCTAAACTATGCAGTTTTACGGCTTCTAGATGACCTTAATGATTTCGACAAAATTTAGTTTCTACATGTTTTTTGAGATGAGGAATCTGAAAATAATATCAGTTTTTGATTTAAACATTTTCCTCACCCATATTTTTATTTCAAATTGCATTGAATCCCTAAGATTGATGAATAATTTAAAATTAATATCAGGTTTCGGTTAAAAAAAAAAAAAAACTCTCCTTACCTATATTTATACTCTCCTTAACTGATTTTATTTTCAGATTCCACATCTCAAAAAACATATAGAAACTAAATTTAGTCGAAATCAAAAATAAATTTTTTTTACCTTTAAATTTTTGTAGGACTGTCAATTTCTGGAAAAAAATGTAAATAATTTACGCTATCTCACATATTTCTCCACCGATTAAAACCATATTTATCGCTTTTTTTAATAAATAAGTAATTCAGAATCAGTTAATTTTATAATTGCTAAACATTCCTTGAAATATGAAGATGGTGTATGTAGTTCAAGTTTGGTACAAATTGGTTCAGTAGTTTTCGTGGTTAGCGATCACAAACTAAAAATGACTTGTACTTTTATATAATAGTATAGGTTTATTTTTTCTCTCTTATCACATTTTAATTACCGAGTTTAGGATATGTCGTTCAAGTTCTTTGATAACAACAGAAATTGATCTCATCCTAAGAAGGTGGAAGTGTAAGCAGAAATACCAAACAAATAATTGGATACTAGGAAAATTTACGAATGTAAACTTTGAGGTAGCGATCGAAATTCAAGCATCTAGATTTACTGAAACACCTCTTAAAACGTTTAACACTCATCCTGACAGCTTGAGTCCTTATGAACTTGAAAGTATTGTAACAGAATTAAATATTCTCCTCCTCTTAAAATAATTCATACTTTCAGAAGTATCACATAAAATCCTCTAGTAAAAATGATTCCTAAGCCCAAAAAGCCACCTGAACTCCCGTCCTCTTATCGTCCAATATCACTCTTGCCCATTATGGGCAAACTGGAAAAACTGGAAAAACTCATTCTGAAACACTTGTATCCCATCCAAGATTCCAATCATATCATCCCAGATCACCGATTTGGTTTTCGAATTTCACACTCCACTATCCAGCAATGTCATCGCGTGGTGCAGGTGGTCTCCTCAGCAATAGAACGCGGAATCTACAGCACAGGAGCCTTTCTCGACGTAGAACAAGCTTTTGACCGAGTCTGGCACCAGGGGCTGCTTTTGCTTCGACCATGTTGGTCATTGCTTCTGTTGGAATTCGGGAGATATTGGCATTGTTCGATGCGTTTTGTTTACAGCCTTATAGCGTCAGTACATGTAGCTAATGTTTTTTGCTTTATATTTTTTCTTCTGTTTTTTGCAAACTGGTCGGTATGTAACAGTGTTTTTTTAGAAAAATAAACCAAAGTTAGTAATTCACTTTACATAACTTAGATGTTTAATTGTGAAATTTGGAATTAAATCGTGCAGAAACAGATATCGTGTTGGTAGCGGTTCGGATCGGCGACACCAACCCCTAAACCCGCTCAGAATACCTTTTATCGATTCTAACCTTGTTCCGATTTATTTCGATGTTTTAGTCGCTGCTTTTAGAGGGGGAAGGTTATTCTCCTACATTTACTGAGAAACTCTAAATCCCTGTTCAAAATAATATTAACTTCTGTTTACCTTCTAATATTAAAATGAGAAATAAGGAAATATTAAAGTGGAAATATCGAAATATAAGACACTAAATCAATTTTTAATTTAATCAACAATTAATATACTACTGAACCACCAGTAAAGTTAATTCCTGATGAACTTTCTCTCAGAGAAGTGAAAATAACAAATTATAAATATAAAAAAGACAGAATCCTTAAGTATTTATTTGGCATAACTCCTATTTATTTAACATTTGTAGCTACATGTTTCGGAGATAATGTTTCATCATCAGGCTTCTAATTTTTTTTAAAAACACATTAATCTATAACATTTTACCAATAGTTCTACAATTATATAGTAATGTGTCATTTACCTCTTAATCTGTGATTATTTTCACATTGTAAATTCTCCATGTTATAAGCCATTATATAATATAAGACAGAATCCTAGTTGAAAGTGAAGATGTTGAATGTGAATATGTTTCTGCTATATTTTCTAATGGGAAGTGGAAATAAGAAAACATAAAAAACCTGTGATATACTTTCTCGCATTTATTTATAAACTGATATGTTTTATTGAATTAATTATACAATCTGTCTCACTTTAGCACAAAAAGTAATATGGATGACAAAGAATCCATTCACAAAATATGTATTCTGAAATTTTATCACTGAAATTGAAACAACAAATACAAATATATAAAACACCAAATCCATGTACAAATAAATCTTGTTAAGTTTCATAACACTTTTACAAGTTGTAAATTTTATCACCTAAATTGATAGAACATATATAAATATGTAAAACACCAAATCCATGTACAAATTAATCTTCTTAAGTTTTATAACACTTTTACACATAAGATTAGATAAAATAAGAAAACATGAATTCATAAAACACTTAATCCTTTATGAAACTCATTTTGTGAACTTCTGTTTCACTTATTTACATTTAAGAAGTCTAAATATCAATATAACAAACTAAACAACACAATCCAAGTTGAAACTATAGAAGTGATTGTTTGCATGTGAGGTTATAGGAATGAACTATCGAAAAATGTAAACATGAAGTGAAGCGTAAGGATTAGAGGTGGGCAAAGTAGTTCCTTTTAGGGAATAGTTCCTTTTGAACTAGTTCATTAGAATGAACTAGTTCAATGAACTACTTAGTTCATTTTTCAAAAGAACTATATAAATACTGAACTAAGAGAGGAATTGAACTATGGAAAAAAAGGAGGGAACTGAGATGTCAAATGAACTAGAAAGGTTATAGAAAAAATAAAAAAACCTCTTAACCTTTTTATTTACATTTTTTTATATTTATGATATATTTACATAGATTACACTTATTTTCTATATCTTTTATTAACATCATCTGTATGAAACTAAATCTTTCATCGTAATATTCCCTGATTTCCAGCAATCTGATTAACTTGAAACTTTGCACATGTTTCAAGGACCAATGACAATACAGTAATTGCACAACTTTCTTTTAATATTCTCACTTAGTCTAGTTTAAATTATCCCCAAAATGGGGGCCAGTCTTGCAAAAGCTGGATCAGTAGGTTTTTTGTTTTTATATGGACCAGATGGGTTCTGAGATTACAATATCAAAAATGAAACTTAATTTGATTAGGGGAAAATGTTTTGGGGGGGGGGGGGGGCAAAAAACTCAAACTTTTTTCAGATTCTAGAAAAAACAGAAAAATGGTTTCATCGTAAATGTTATATTTAAAAAACTTAAGTTTATTAAATTGTGTGTCTAAAGACACCCCTTAAGCTGAATTAGATTTGGGGGTTAAGCTACAATCCATTGTCAAACATCAACGAAATTTGCAAACTTACAAAGAATGCTAGTTTAGGTCATGTTTAATAGTACATCACACAGAAATAGCTAATCTAATCAATGAATGTTGTATACTAAAAGTTGTAGATCATTACATTGTGAGCAAAACAGGATTTTTAAAGCAAAAAATTGTCCATTTCTATTCTGAGATATGTCAAAAAAAAACCAACAAATATTGGTTGAATTTGGATAAACTTATTGCAAACAAATCATGAATAATGAACTTTAAGAATACTACGAATTGTAATAAAAAGTGTTAGGAACTTAGGTTCAGTTAAGTTTCTCTTATTCCATTTGTTCTTTTCAGAACTAATGGAATAAGAGTTTCGTTGAGTTTTTAAAAAAAAACAATAAAAAACACAACAATAGAAATAGAATATAGACGCTAGACGTAGTAAGAGCAATATGGAGGTTGCTTGTTCAAGCTTTTTTACGTCCTTCGGCTGAGGACACGACAAAACACGATTCTACCCGAATTGATGAACTAAGTGACGACGAACTACCTAGTTCACTTAGTTCATTTAGCTACCTAGTTCGTTTAGTTCAGTAGTTCCTTAGGTCCGACGGATCCCTGTCCGAGTGGTGGGGTAAATGAACTATAGTTCACCAAAACAGAGATCGGTCTTTATGGTTCATTTACATGAACTAGTTCAATGAACTAGTTCGTTCACGAACTACTCATCTCTAGTAAGGATCGAACTGGTCGGTGTAGCGCGGGTCAACCCAGTTTGGTGGTGTCGCCGATCCGAACCGTTACCATTTTTTGTTCCAACCTTTATATTACTTTTGAAATAAGAAATGATATTCTTTAATTATGAAACATAACTAAAACTGTAAAATTAAAACAAAAATATTAGGTTACACAATTTCTTTATTCAGTATTGTAGAAGTTATCAAATTTACTTTTTGTTAATGTCATCTTCCTTGAAGTACGATAATTGATAAAATAAAAAATAAAAATGAATTCCTATTCCTGGAATAAATAACAAACTTTAAAGATTAAGATATGAAAAAAAAAATAAAAAATACTCAATTTATTCTGTGCTATTCTGCTCTCCAACTCACTTAGATATATATATATATATATGCTGCAGAATGCTTTCGAAAGCCTCCATGCTTTGTTAAGTCAGATTGAGATATTACCCATGACAACGAGCTTTTGTTAGTTCTTGTATTACCCCTGTATTTTATTTGTTCATCAGTTTTTATTCATAATAAATGAATAATATGTTATTACTACTCATTACTTCTTTAGTCACTTCCTCCTTTTCAATTAGTTTAGGAAAAATTAGTAATTTTTATGGCAGAGACCACAAACTTGTATTAATTAATGTGGCTGAACCAGCTAAGGTGCATACAATAGTTAATCAAAGTTTTTTTTTTTAAATCACCTAAGGGTGGTTAAGTACTTAGATGGGTGACAATTCTCCAAAGGACAGGTTACCCAGAATTATACATATCATCCCTCCATCCTTTATTGAAATAAAACCTGTCAGCTGAGATGACACAACTCCTGCAGATTGGGGAAGAAATTATAACTTATGATGACGTATCTTAATCTGGAATGTCAGTATGGTTTTCTAGGATCTTATAAAACAGTTTGATTTTCTTTCACAGTAAATGAAAATAAAGAATGAAACAAAATCCCAAGTCTGCCTAAAGACTGATGTCAATGTCCCTCATATGGAGAGTTAGAATGTATATTGGAGGAAAAGTATAGGTGAGTCAGTTACATAAGAACTAGCCAGCTAAGGGTTTATCCTGCCACTGCTCTATGTAAACTATAGTTCCCAACTAGAAGCTTAAATCATAATAATACACAGGGTGTCCCGAATTTAAATGGCAAAACTTCAGGAACTTATAGGGGACCAAAAAACTAAGAGAAAAAGTCCTTTAGAGATTTGCTCGTTTTTGCTTAGTTTAAGAGAAAATCGCAAAAAAAGAAACAAAACAAGTTTTCATTTTTATACTTATTTATTTACATTTATATTTATGTTATGTTCTTTTTAATGTAAATATTGCTCAAAATGTTGTCCTCTTGCACCAATGCAAGCATTACATCTAGCACTCACTTGATATATTGCAGCTAAACATTGTTCTGATGATATTTGGTGCACTGCATCTATGACTCGGTCTCTTAATTGCTCTCTTGAGTTGATCGACACCGAATAAACTTTCTGCTTCAAGGTTCCCATACGAAGAAATCCATGGGTGTCATATCAGGTGATCTGGATGGCCAAGGTACTACTCCTCCACATCCAATCCATCGTTGTGGATAATTTATATCCAGCCAAGCTCGAGCAACTCTGCTATAATGAGCTGGACATCCATCGAGTTGGAACCACATTTCAATCCGCTGCTGTAAGGGAATGTCATCTAAATAATTAGAAAAGTCGTTCTCCAAAAAATGTGTAAATGTGATACCATTCACTCTTCCAGGTAAAAACTATGGTCCCACCAGTAATCCGTTCCAAATTCCAAGCCAAACGTTAATAGCAAATTCATGCTGAAACATATTCTCTCTAATAGCTCTGGGATTTTCAAGAGCCCATACATGATAATTTCTTTGATTAACAATACCTCCTCTTGTAAAGGTAGCTTCATCGGTCCATATAATTTTTAATGGAAATAAATTATCATCGCGAATTATCATCGTCAAGAAACCAGTTACAAAAATTCAATCTCTTGACATAATCTTGAGGTAATAAATTCTGAACTTTTTGAAGATGGTATGAGTAGCGATTATCATCTTTCAAAGTTTGCCATATTGCTTGCCGCGATATTGCTAATGCAGCAGATGCTCTTCGGATGCTAGTCTCAGGATTGTTATCGAAGTGGCGTTGGACACAATTTCTTCTCCGATAATCTGCTCTTATTGCTGCCTGGAATTGGTCGCCTTCATTACGTATTAAGAATGACCCAGTCTCTCGTAGTCTATTAAAAGTTAACGAAAAGACTCGTCCATTAGGCACTCTTATATTTGGAAATCAGTGCCATACTCCCGCACCGCATTACTGTTACAGAAACCATACACAAAAATCATATCAGCCTATTCAACATTAGAATATGTATGCGGCATTGTGGCTGATGCTATTCACACAAAAATATCTGAGTAACTGACTGAAGACTAATTTAGGATATATAATCCTAGAAGGAAGCCAAAATGTAAACAAATAAAAGAATGTAAAGGATAACATTAAATGTTTACATATCTCACTGCCTAGCCTGACAAACTTTGAAAGGTGATAATTACTGCCTGTAACATTTGTTTTGTTTCTTTTTTTGCGATTTTCTCTAAAACTAAGCAAAAACAACCAAATCTCTAAAGGACTTTTTGTCTTAGTTTTTCGGTCCCCTATAAGTTCCTGAAGTTTTGCCATTTAAATTCAGGACACCCTGCATAATAAAAATCTTAATTCAGAGATAATAGAAACCCCTATTCCTACTTCTAAGCATTAACTATTGGTAACTTGTATAATTTTAAAAAAAGTAGTAGCTATGCATGTGCAGTTAGTCCACATTTTCAGATCCAATAAGAAAGAATAGTTAACTTTTATGGTCAAATATAGAGCAAGACTGAATTATAGAAGATATAGAAGCATAATTTTTCAATTTAGAAATTCAGTTGTGCATACAACAGATGTTTAGACAAACGTGTAATAAAGGTTAAAATGTATAAAAACACATTCTTAAGAGAACTCTTCAGCTTTTTACTTAAGTTATGGATAACATGACAATCCTGTTATTATTAATAATGATCATTTAAAATTGTTGAAGCAGATCCTAAATTTTTGAATATATGTTTTTATACATATGCTATTTAATTATTACAAGGTTGAATATCAACATAAAAAAAAGCTATATCCTTCAAAGATGTTTTGACAACAATCTCAATATCTCATAAATACTTACCTCGTAGGAAAACTATGTTATTTGAATATCCATTTAAAATTGGAGAGCAAACAGTACCAGAAATACAAGAAAAACAATTCAACATTAATGACTATAATCCATAAGCACAACACAATTACAACAATGATTACACATTTCTTGATGCCAGAAAAAATATAAATAAATTGTATAGAAGTACAAGTATGTACAAGAAGGATTAATCTAATTTTAATTATTTAAAAATACATAATTGAAAGCATATAAAATAGGAATAAATAATATAGATGCTTAGGTAAAACTGTACAATACCATAATGCAATAAAGAAAATGTAGAAAAAGAAATATTAATTATAAGTACAAAATCTTAATATATTATATACATACATATACATACAAAAAATGTTATTCCTTAACACCAACAAAAATACTACACTCCGAAGTACTATGGTTTAAATAAATTATTAAATCAAGTAAGAAAGATCAGAATTCATTAAAAAGTATGTTATCAAGTTTTAAACAGTAATTAACAGAAAGACATTTTAACAACTTATTTTACCTTAAGAGGCATTAACAATTATATCACTCACATACCACTTATTGCTCCAGTTGATAAATATACAAAAGCTCAATGCATATATAAAAATAATTTAATATTTTTAATCTGAACAAACCACTGTATGTTACACATACTGGTATTTCATGGATCCAGGTCAAAAATTACAACAATATTTTCAATAACCGTTTAAGACTAGAATATAAATAAAATTTATATGAAGCATACATAAAAGCAGTAGATAATTAAATTATGTTCGGTTGTTAATCAAATTAGCGATGTAACAAGTACAGTGATCATAATAAGTTAAACATTAAAAAAATAATGATAATTTGTACCAATTAACCAATAATCCGTACGATTTGGCTGTTTTTAAACAGCTTAAAATATTTATTTGATGATGCAAAATGGATTTATTGTAAATATGTACATACATATGTATTATATACAAGTCATTATCCCTTTTTTCTTAAAAAATTAATATGAATAATTTTTCCTATAGTTTTAATTTTAAACAAATATATCTAAAAAATATATACATAAAATAATTGCACATCTGAGTATTTAAGACTTAAAAAAATAAAGAAAAAAAAACCACTGCACTTATATGTACAACTTAAACACTATTCACATTGGCTAAAATTTGTTGAAAGTTTTCAGATACACAGTTGCACATTCTAACCTTAACTTAAATTATTGTTACAGGTTCTTCTGAAGAAATGATAAAAGCATTGTTTCATAATGTTTACTAGCGTCAAGAGATCTTAGGCTATGTCTTTCTGTGGGGTAAACCTGGAAATAAGTTAAAAATTAAATATAACACCTTTGACATACAATCTAACATTATTTTTAGATAAAAGTAATAAAGATAAAATAAATAATACAAAAACTATTATTCAGCACTGATTATTTTATAAATATAATGGTTTTACTTTTCATCTTAGTGAATAATAGAACAGTAAAATTATTATTTCTAAAAAAAAATATTACAATCAAATTTGATAATAATTTGTTTATTTTTGATAGAAAAGTAGTAATAGAACAAAACAAAACCATACATTGTTCCGTGCAAAACCATTAATTAAATATTCTGTACAGAGTATTAAATCCCTTATGAAAAATTTAAATGAAAACAATATATTCACTTATAATTGAATTAGGATTGATGAGTTGTTAGCCACTTCTATTAAAGTTTTTTATTTTTATTTGAAGATTAGTTTCAAATAATGCATTAGGTTAGTAAGTGCTCGTTTTTCAGAGTTTTCCTCATTATTAAAAATTAATGTTAATTAAAATTTAACTTTCCTCATTATTAAATCCAACTCAAATTTTGCATTTCAAAAATGTTTTAAACAAGTTATAATTCTTTACAAAAATCTAGAGAGGAGTTGATTCTCAATTTCACCGATTCTTAAGAAAAGAATCGGTATTGAGAATCGATGGTCCGAAGTCCATTCCTAGGAACTGCACACACACTGACACACGACACCAGTAACTTTGACTATTGGTCTGTGATACATAATTATTTAATTATTATATATTGATTCTATTACCCTAATGAAAAAAAGAAATTGTTACAAAAGCTATTTATTTTAATCTTTGAAACAGATTATTTTTTTAGGTTAGTATTTTGTTATTTGTTAGGGGTTTTTCTTATCCCAGAATTAGGATTATGAACTCAAATAAGAATTTTTAAAATTAACTATTTTTTTGTACATTGTCTGGGAAGTTACCTTATATATAATCAGTTGAAGATTATAAATCCTATTTGCTGTTTTAATTAATTTTTTCAATAATTATTGTTTTTTCAATATACCTGGATTGCTCTTACTATTAGATCTGAAAGAGCAATTTATCTTGAAACCTAGGTATCGATACCGAGAATCAAAAAAAATTTGGTACAGACACAACACTAAAAAAACCCGTTATTCAAAAATTCAATGCATTTACATTAATGAACCTATTCCGTCAATAATATCAGTACTTGTAACTAGAGACCGGATCTCTGTGTTATTGTTATTTAGTTCGCTATGGTTTAGCGCTCTCTAACCCAAGTAGTTGTCTCATTCATGACCTAAGGATTCTTAATCTCAAATTTTATTTTGCACGAAATTGCACCAATTTTACTTTTTGAGCTTAGTTGCACGAATTCAGGTTTTACTGCACAAAATTGCACAATTGAACCAAATTCATCTAATTTTATTTATTTAATAATTTTTTTTTCAAATATTTTATTTACGATTATAAGGCAACATATTTATATTCAATTCAATTGAATATTTTTTTTTTTTATTTTTTTTATTTTTTTTTTTTATTTATTTGCAAAAGATATTTCTTGTACAAATAACATACGAAATAAAACAATTATTTTTTTGGTCTAGCAGCACTAGGACTTTGTATAGATAATATTAAATTATTATATAAGTACTACAAATATAAAGAAATAGTTTAGACACTTTTACCTAAAAAAAAAAAAGATATAATAAAATAAATAATAATAATAAATAAATAAAATAATTATCAACTTAATAACTAGATCAATGCAATTACAAGGTATATAGAATTACAGATTTATAACTTCCCATCTATAACATATTTATATTAAATAGGTTAATTAGTTTTAAATTGAAAGTAAAAAGTCGCTTAAAACAAATGTATTTGTGACCTACAAGGTGGGACAACATAACTTCCTTTTTAGAAATGAGCGCCGTTCCGCCTAACGGTTATCTGTAGGGGTGGGAGTGGTTTCATTTGGAAGCAGAAGTCTTAAAGTTTTGTTCACATTTAAGGTCAGTTGTCACCATGCAGTGGATTAGTAAAGAACGCGCGTTTGCCATAGAGGCCTACTTTTATAACGGTGGCTCAGTAATCACAACCCAACGCGCCTTCCAAAACCGTTTTAATCTCGCGCTCTTGGCCCTTGTTCCAAACGGGAAATCAATTTTTGGTTGGGTCAGCTCTTTTCATGAAACGGGTAGTGTTGTGGAAAAAAAGACCCATAGGCACCGGCCTGTCAGATCGCCAGAAAATGTCGAGACAGTCAATTATCGAACCACCGCAGTGTTCTGCTCGCAAGCAGACGTCGGTCCTTGAATTATCGTCGTGGTTTGTGAGGCCAATTCTTCACGAAGATCTTAATCTCCATCCCTATAAGTTGGGCATTGTGAAGTAACTTTCTGAACACGACTCTAATTCTCAAAGAAATGGATGTGAAGCGCTACTTAAAAACGTCCCGATGCAATTGTGTTTTCCAGTGACGAAGCTCATTTTCACTTACGGTGTATCAACAAACAGAGCATGCGGGACTGTGATAAAGACCCAAGAACTCCACCAGACCCTTTGCCCTCGCCAAAGGTCACCGATTGGTGCGCGATATCCTCAGTTGGCGGTTACAGTAAATTCAGACCGTTATGTCAACATGCTTGAGGAGTTTCTTGTTCCCCAACTTGATGAAATGTACCTATGGGACGTATGGTTCCAACAGAACGGGGCAACGGCTCACACTGCAAGGGTGTCGATGGCTTTGTTGAGGGAGCACTTGCCAGGGCGCCTCATCAAGGTACCTTATCTCTCTCAGAGGCGATTTGGAGTGGCTGCCCCAATCACCGGATTTGACCCCATGCGACTTCTTTTTGTGGGGTTATCTGAAGTCCCAGGTCTTCAACAACCATCCACAGACTCCTGATGACCTGAAAGTCAACATTCGCGAGGAACTGGCCAACTGGTCAACATGTTGGAGCGGGTGATGCAAAACAAAATGTACAATGTCGTAATTAATTTATTTTTCAAAAAATTATATATGTTTCCATATAAAAGGAAATTTTAATAAATACATTTATATTTTTTTTTATGGACAATTTTTTTCATATCCTCTTTTTTTTTTTTTTTTTTTTTCAAATTTTAAAGTATTTCAGATTGAATTAACACTAAAACGGAATGTTTGTCAAAATGTTTATATAAGTTGGTTAAGTTTTGCATGTTTGTGTAAATAAATGGATTGCTGCATGTATTAAGTTTTTAAATGCATGTTTTGAGTTTTTTACTGCACGATTTTGCATATTTTGAGTTTTTTACTGCACATTTTTTGATTTTTTACTGCACAAAAATCTGGTCTCTACTTATAACATTTGATAGATAGCATGTAAATTACCTGCAGCTGATAGGGTTTTCCTCTCCTTACAAGCTGGCTAATAAGGGAACTGGTGTGTGTAAAATGAACATTTTCATCAAGTAGTCCATGGACAATTAATAATCGATTTTCTCTGAAAAAAAAAAAAAAATGGAATATGAAAAATTGAACTAAAATGTTTAAGAATTTTTACTCTTATTAATTTTCAGCAAAGTTCATGTTTGCCAATATTTAATTATATTTTACTTATTGCTACTAATTCAAAAAAAAATTTACTTTTAAACATTGTATATTTCAGCATGGAAAAAAACCTTTTTTAGTAGCATCATACTAATTGTACCAAAATCTGTTTAGAATAGCAACTTAAAGATTTTTCTTTAGTTCAGAACCATGTCTCTTGTCATAAACTAGTTTGAGTATTATGCATGAGATGACAATGGTATGATTCTAGAGAAAAGTTAGAAACTATTGAGAGCTTCTATTTGTAGAGGGAAATTTTTTTTTATAATTAGAATTCAAGAGGAACATTTTATGTGAATTTTCAAGAAAAAACTTTTTTCATCAGTTAATTGTTTATTTTATGAAAGATAATTTACTTATAGTTGTTATTATATTCATTTATTTTTTGACTTTCCTCTTCTTTCAACAATACAGTTGTCAGCAACAATAATCCATGCAGGTTAATCTTAATGTTGCCAAAAACAATTCATTCAATAAACAATTCATAACTTCAATAGTTCAGGCAATTTTCCTTTTAAGGATTTCAAATCCAGTTTTCTTCATAAGAAGAAAATGGCAGTCACGTACTTTTTTAAGCCATAACACTGTGCCCCACCATCACTTGAAATCCCCATTCAGGGAATGGAGGATCGGTGTCTGTTCGTTATGAAGTAAATGAAGAACAGGGAACCCCATCCTCATGTCTTGATTCCAAGGGAATCCATTTAACTTCCAAATTTGAATAGATAGAGAGGAAGAATTTTATAAAAGTAATAACATTACGGTTGTCACCCACCACCGGTTCCACTTTTCAACAGTATCAACCTGGACAGTCTTCTATTTCCTTTGTTCTTCTACTATTCTCTCTTGGTTATTCTCCAGTAGATCTGCTGATTCTTCACTTTTAAAGTTATCCATCAAGAGTTCAAAAGGTAACTCTGCAATACTTGCACCACCTCACGAGACACACTCTGGTAAGCCTAATTTATACCTGCTGCAGTCTATTCAAATCCTGGTCCTCAAGCATTAGCTTATTTAAAGCAACTCCATCAGCTGCAAATAGTTTTCTTCATTGGCTGACTTCCAATGCTTTCTATACTTCCTCATAGCTTTCCACTTCAGACATCTCCCTTTAAATCTTCTATCGCAAGGCTTGCCAGCCAAAAAAAAGTATTAGAGAGTATAAGGGCCCCTTTTTCCCTTAGACCCAAACCACTCTCTTACGGTATTTGGGGTCACCTGTGGTGTAGTGGTTAGCATAGCAACCTACTAAACCCAAGATCGCGGGTTCGCAGCCCGGCAGATGACCTTAGGATTTTTTAAAGGGAGTAGAAAATCCTTAGCTATGCCGTCCTTCGGAAGGGACGTAAATTGGGGGTCCCGAGCCTGTGCGATGTCAGGTACTCGTTAAAGATCCCTATCCTAATTATACCTGGATAGGCAAAATTTAGGACTCCCACAGTAGCATCGTCCGATTAGCCATAGCAGCACAAAGTGACGTTAAACGAAATAAATAAACAAATCTTACGGTATTTAAAATGATTGTAAAAACATGAATTTTATGGAAGTTGAAAATTTTAATCTAGATTTGCTCATTCCATTTTGGATTCACAACACAATTATGTAAGCCATGGATGGCCAATAGACGCCAATAAGGCCAATAGATGCCCTTCCTTATTATTATTATTTTTTTTTTTTTGTGCTCTATAGTGTTTAAAAAAAATTTCTTTTTTATTAAACAAATGATGCAAGACTATTTGAGAAATCGTTGAATAAAATTTAGAAAAGCTAACTCTGCCATTTAACGATCAATGGTTAGAATGTTTTTATTGATCATTTAGTAGTTGGATGTTATTTATATTTTCATATTTCTCCTTTATTTAGTGCCACATTTTTGTTGAAATATTTTAAATGAGTATGTGTCTTACATGTAGTTGTTTAATTAATAAGTACTCCCACATGATTATTGCCTCTGACAGTAAAGTGGAGCTCTGATAAACAGAAGCTGACCACTCCTGATATTACCAATGTCATTAAACTTAAAATGTTTTTTGATATAAAACTAAACTTGTACACTAATATTTAATAAAAATAAACTTACTCGTCAGGAAACTGATTAACATACGTCAAGATCGAACCATTTTTATAACCTTGTGGATTGTTGTTGGGTAGATCCATATATCTTTCTGTATATCCTGTATCGTAAAGTGCCCAAGATGTAACCGGTGCACCAGCTACGGCAACCTAAGCAATAAAAAATAATTTTTAATAAATGTTAATATTTTTGTAATTTTTTAAATAAGAAAAATGACTTATCTAATATTTTTAAGTGTTAAATATTTTTTAGAAAGGTGAGGGAAATGCTCACTTAGCGACCAACACTGGGTAAAAATAGTTCATGTAAATTATATGCAAGGCTTTAGGCTCGAAGGAGGAAACTCAAGCCACCTGTTAGCTTGTTCCATGTACTATCTCTTAGGGTGGTCCCATGGAGGCGAGAAAGAGGATTGTTACATGTTTTGGAGTTTAAGAACCCATTGCCAATGATGAAAAATATAGACTTTGTAATTTACAGTTTTGATTTTTTCAGAACTATGGTTCTGATTCAATCCCTCTTCTAGCCTAACACCCTCCGTATAAAAAATTGTAAATAAGAAGAATCTCAATAATTCTATTAACTGTAAATAAAAACTTTTAGATCTTTTTACACATTTAAGTTTCAATATATTATCACTAGTAAAGCTGTTTTCACAATACTTTTAATGGCATATTTTTTGTTGAATATAAATCCAGGTCTTGGTTATAAGCAACTAACAAAGAGAGGCGATAGCTGATAGGTCGCAGATTTGATTGAAGCCTTTAATTATTTACAAAGAGAAGGAATAATGAAAGCAGGATTTTCAAAGGTAGAACTAATAAAAATATTATTTTTATTAAAAATGAAAATGAATACAACATCATGGCATAAAGATAAAGATGTAATAGGATACTTACTTTAAAAACATCTGGATGTTGAGCGAGACCCATGAGACTCAAATATCCACCATACGACCATCCAAATATGGCTACACGAGATATATCAATAAGACATACTTCTTTTGAGAGCCACATTAACATTTCTATTTGGTCTTCTAGCTCTACTGTTCCCTAAAAGTAAACCAACAAAAACTATTAATAGTATTAATAATTAATTATAAAAAATTATTTTCAGCTTTCTTGTTAGTCAGTTGAGCTTTCTTGTTAATCAGTCGAAAAAAATCGACTTCACGTTGCAACTTCAAGATATTTTGTGCAGGAGAGAAAGAAAATTGATACCACAGTCTGTATTTGATTCCATAAAACACATTTGTTCAATTTCATCATAAAATCAATAACAAGGAAATTTTTTTGAAATAGACTATAAAAACCTTTGTAGGTTTACACATTTAAATTATATGAATAGATTTATTTAAATATAAGATTTACATATTCAACTGTGTAACATTGAAGTATTAATTTATTAATCGGTTTCATTAATTTTATTTCATTTTTTTTTAGCAGGCAGTTAAACCAGTGAATATGGCAAGGCAAAATGTAGTTTCTAATAAATAAATAACAATACTACAAATAAATAACATTGCTTTAGCATAATCCAGACTATAATCAAACATTACGACAGATAATGAATCATTTCCAACCAAAATTTCAATGTGGGTTTATTTACCATTCGGTGCTTGATGTGGGATTCAAATGCTAAACCTCTGTGATATGAACCTCTAGAATCAATAGCTATGACACAATACCCTTGTGATGCCAGCATATGTAGACGCAGGTACCTTAAATCCTGAAAAATAAATTAATATTTAGATTGCATAAGTAAAACTAAGGATGTATTGGCTCATTAATTCTGTAAAGAGTTTAACAAATCATTATTGGTGTTACAATAATTGGCGACATTCAAAAAATTATTTTTTATAAAGAAGAAAAACAAAAAAATTAGCTCAGATCTCCTAACACAAAAAGAATAAAATTAAAAAAAAAAGTCTCATGTTGATGGGAATCAGGAATTTACTATAATGAAATATAAACATTTTCGAAAGGAAAAAAAAATTATTGAACATAACAATTTAAAAGTGATCAATTTTATTAATATATTGAATATTTAAAAATAATTTTGATGTGCTAAATACAGTTCAAGAAATAAACCCTATAATTCTAAGTATATATTTTAATTCTAGATAATATTCATAAACGATATTCCTCTTAAATCAGAAAATATAATCCATAGTTCGAATGTATTTTGCAGATGTTAGGAAAATAACCAGTAAATTTATATCAAGAAATGGGACGTCATAAAAATCAACTTTAAAAATATAGCAATCAAGATGCTAATCGATTCAGTAAAAGTTGTATTTTTAGTGAGAATCTCAAACATTTTTCTTATTCTCTTCAATACAATGAAAATTAACAGCTTTAAAATTATTTCCTTTGATAATAAAATTCATTGATTCAATGACAATAACTTATTACTGGAACAAGAATTATTTGAGATAAAGACATGTTTAAAAGAATTTTTCAATCATTCTCTACAAATGAGACTTTAACCACGGTACTTTAAAGTATTTATAAAAAATCTGGCAAAGATCTACTGGATATCTTTCATAAATGGATATATCAGAATATGAAGGTAAAAACATAACACCTTAAAGGTATTGGTGACCACTTGAACTTCCGGTCCGCCATAGACATTCAAGACAGTTGGGTATTTCTGGCCAGGAACTGCATTATACGGACGTAAAACCATTGCGTAAAGGACGTCACCCGAAGATATTTCGTGACTATACAAATCAGGTGAAGGAACTGGATTTTCTGGAACTATAAAGTTCATCAAATAACACAGTGATATTAAATAAAAACATATCTATACACCTAAAAGATAGTAGTATCTATGCACATGTACACACACATACTTTCTAGAACCTATTACTGTGATATTATGATAAATATTAATTACCAAAATGACTCCAATACTTTAAATTTGTAGCAATTATATTATTAATGAAAACACTATTTTATATACTGTGAATCAGGCATAATCAATTCCTATTTCAAATAACAAATAATTTTTTTAAACTTTCTTAAAAGATTTATTATTGTGTCTACATGATATGAGGATGTGTGCAACTGTGTCATCAGAGTACAGACATTTCATTCATTTTGAGCGAGATGGAAAGAACAGACCAAATAGAGATAGGGATAGGCAGGAAACTTGAGGAAGGAAGGTGTAAAAAGGAAGTGTCTTGGAAGTTGATGAATTTCTATAGATATAAAATTGTTTCGTTAAAAACTAATGAGAGATAATGGGTAAATTAAGTACAAGGAAAATTTGCAGTTATTATTAGTGTTGACGTAATGAACATATATTAATAAAATATATAAAGAAGTAGATAAAACTATTTTGTTTAAAAAGTTAATTATAAGAGTATATTACCTTGAGGTTCAACAAGATGACCAATGGGAGTAAGAGTAATTCCATCAACAGTTGAATCAGTATGTGTAATCCTGAATACCAAGCACGCCGGTAATTTCTTAATATTTGAATATGTAGCTACACATATGGTACAATCCTAAAATTAAATTATGACCTTACAAAAAATGCAAAACAGAACTACTACTGCTTACGGTTTTAAAAATTAACAACTAAATTTTGTAAAACTATCATATACAAGGCCCAGTCCTGCAAAACAAGATTAAATGAAATTGATATGAACTTTCACTCACTATGAAAGTATTTCAATATTTTATGTATTTTACACTGCATTTGTAAAATAGGAAGGTGTTTTAAATTCTATCCCAAACCCTGAAACAACAAAAGCTCCTAATATTCAATTAATAAGGTGATTATTTACATTAATTGTTTCATTTAAGGAGATTAATATAAGTTATTCATTTTAAAAAAAGGCATAACTCTCCATTATTCAATAACTTCGACATGTTTCAGAGCTTATCAATTGCTCCATCCTCAGGTTCTACAATCATTTATGTTATATTTATAATTCTATACTATACTACTATTACACTTAACAATATTTGAATTTTTACCATTACACTGTGATATTCTCACTTGGTCATCCTAATTCACACTGACTTGAATGATTTTATTTTACAATTAATAGATAGATTGAAAATATAAATAGTCTATATAGGAATAAAATCATTAATAATTAAAAATAATAAAAATGTGAATAATAGTAACAATACAGTGCTATGTATCAAACCTATAGGTTTTTATTTAACAAAATAATAGTCGCGTCTTGCCAAAGGAGTGGCCCCTCGCGGGTGGTCCAGAAAGGGGGGTTCTTTGTTGTGAAACATATTTCTCTATCTGCCTATCCCTTACCGGCAAAATATTTTCAAGATCAGTTTGAGTCGATGAGTCGAGCAGTCGAGGAGAGTATTTGAGAGAGTCTAGATGTCTGGTCTGGGCCCTTCTGAGCTGGTTCCTGGATCCTTCGGAGCTTGGGAGCTCCCGGGTTACCACCATGAACCCACAACATACGTAGCATCGCCCTCGTATTCAAGATAAGTTTAGGCTAAGTTCCTTATGTTAAAGTTAAGATACTAGATTAAGAATGATTCCTTTTTCCTAATTGTAATTTCTATATGTCAACCCATAATGTAATATATATTGTTTTAGTTCAACCGTCATTTATTCACCATTTGCATGCCACTCATTAATTAATATATTTGTTTACCCTTATTAATAATTAACATATCTCAATTATCTGGCCCCACGATCACCTTCTGGAGAAGAATTTATTAAATCAATTAGTTATTTAAATAATACTTATTTATCATTTGTCAGGAGATTAAGTCCTGGCTGGCATCCCAATAATTAGATTAATGCTGATCCGGACTCAAACAGAGACGGACATAGCAACATCTAATAGAATGAAAATTGAATCGTTAATAAGAACCAAATTAAATAGGCCAGAATGTTGGTAATAAATAAACAAAACAATGATTGAACATTGCCCAGTGGAGTCAGTGTGAATTAGGATGACCAAGTGAGAATATCACAGTGTAATGGTAAAAATTCAAATATTGTTAAGTGTAATAGTAATATAGTATAGAATTGTAAATATAACATAAATGATTGTAGAACCTAAGGATGAAGCAATTGATAAGCTATGAAACATGTCGAAGTTATTGAATAAAAAATGAATAATGGGGAGTTATTCCTTTTTTAAAAATGAATAAATAAGGTGATGTTTTTATCTAATGTGACCTGTTTTATTACTGTGAATGATAAGGGATTAAAAATAAATAAAACCAGTACCGCAACAATCCATGAAGGGTCTTAGGTTCAGTACTTGTAAGGAAGTATTGTTTCATGATTAACGATTGTACAAAGAAGTAAGGTGGTCAACAATCATGCTCAACTGCAAGGTTTTATACCCAATTAAGGGTACCTATTTTAGACAGCCGGCACCCCAGGAGGGCCTACAGATCCTTAAGTCAATCTAGCCTCGAACTCGGCTCCCAGAACTAGAAGTTCAGTGCCTTACCCACTTAATAATTTTATAAAGGATTACTTTTATAAAAAAATAAAATAAAATAAACCTAACTGTTAATCATACTAATCCCTGGTAACATGTACCCTATTGGAGGTTCGTTTCACTTCAAAACTATATATTGGCAACTATAATTAATAAGTATCTATCTTACAAAGCAAATACTGCTTTTTGTATTTATACCAACAAGTTATGGTCATTTTTATAGTTTAAGTTAGATCACATCCGTCAACTGTTCTCTTCAAAGATGAAGAAACCTTGGAGGGGTCCTCAGCATCATAAGCTGGACAGTTGATACTGATAGGGGACATAATCAGGGCTGCTAAAAAATAAAAAGCCATACATTGAAAAAAACATTTTTTTTTTTTTTTCAAAAAAATTAATGTTTCAATGAATTAAATACATGTATAATAAGTGCAAACTCATTGTTAGTCAGTATAGAGTATTTACAATTAATTATTTTAACCACTTTACTTTAAATTACTTGATTTTTCCAGCAACCCAAAAAGTACCCATATAGAGGATAAATTTCCTAAATTCAGAAAATATTCCTCGCCTTGGCAGCAATAGACATAATAAAACCAATTCTCTCAATTACTGTTTAATAGTATGAATATTTTCATGTATAAAAAAATAAACAATACTACAAATATACTGAAATAAATGACTGATAAAGAGGGAAGCCAAGGAATTTAATAGAAAACATGAACTCAAGGGGAAAGGGAGCTTTGAGTGACCACTAACAGAAGGAGAAAATTTTTGGAGTTAACCAAAAGCACATCAAAATATCTCGACAAGCAGACCAGATACCATATCAATTTACTAGTTTAAGTTTTGGTGAATTGGGGGGCTGTAATCTATATTAATATGTCTTACCTATAATTAATTTTGAATTTAATCATATTATTTAAAAAAAAAACAAAATTATTTGACTTACTGAATTAATTTCGACCTTGTAAGAAAAGCCTGTATGAGTTAAAAGCCTGACTTGCCCAGGATAATGAATTGAAACAACATAAAGGTGTTTTTCAAGTGGAGTCTCTTTAAGTCCAGTAAAATAGACTAAACCCCTTTCAGAATCAACCCAAAGACCTTCATCTAAAACCGCCCAATCTCCAGATGTCAAAGCAACAACAGAAGTACTACGACATTTCACTAAAATAAAGTAAACAAATCATTATTAAAAAGAATAATGGAATGCAATAGAAATATAAAAAACTTGTAAATAAGAAAAGTTTAATACAAAATTTATTCTTACTTTCACTATCATCAAAAGTTGCATCAATACCATTGCTAATAGATGAAAGATGAGCAGTGACCAGATAAAGATGTCGAAAACCCGTCTCTTCACTTGCCCAAATAAATGTCATTTTTCCACCCTCCATTGTTGGCATTATATATAATAAATCACTTACCTAAATTATAAATATTCAAATTAAAAATAATAATAATAATAATAATAAATAATAAATACTAGGAGCAAAGTCAGCAGTTCAGAAACAATTAAACCGTAAGAGGCCAAAAATAATTTTCAAATATTTGCAATTTTTTAGCATCAGTTATGATTATAGTTAAGCACCAGTAAAATAGATTAATACATAATTAAAATTAACCATTTATTTAAAAGAACATACATTTATCCATATATCTGATGTCTGTCTAGCAACAACATGAACAAGAGGTGATCCAGGATCATCAAGTCTCCCATCTAAGCGTGAATATACATTAGGAGGAGGTTCAACGAAACTTTCTAGTGGTATTACAACAAGCTCTAACCGTTTCTGCCTTCTATCCAACAATTCTAACCATATACTGAAAAAGTAAATAAAATGGTTCATTGTTTAAATACTGGAAAAAACAAACAAATAAATAGAATAGAAATGAGCCTCCTAGCCATCCTCACTCTACTTTATTAACAACTAAACTGATCAAAAATAATATTAGTAATCATACTAGGTAAAAATAAAATATTTATGTCAAGAAATAAGCTATCCAAGATAAAAAGTGTTAAAACTATTGCATAAACCTATTAGAGAGGCTTATATGACTCAACTGCCAGTTCAGAAATGCCTTGTTTTTTTTTTATTACTCTTAAAGTTGTGATCTGCTCCTTTTTTCCTTAACAGGAATAAGGTTATTTAAGAAAGGAGCAAATTGTTTTTTATTTTTTTTTCCTTTCTTTTTTTATTCTATTTCACAACAGATCATAGCCTCTTGAATTCCTAAGTTTCTTAAATCTTAATGCTCCTCCAATACCAGTCAAGAGCTTGTTTCTTTGTTCATATAGTATAATGAGTTTTCTATTCAACCATTGAACATTAGAAATTTCTGTCGGCAATAGTGGGATCATTTAACAGTTAGTTTACATGATTTACTGAAACAAGCTAAATTTTCATTATAATTCTGTTCACCTAGTATTGTAATTCTTCAGTAATTAAACAGTTAAAAACTCCACAATCCAGTTTCATATTTCATATGTTTGAATGAATATATTTAATGACTAATAAGTATCAATAACAGTTGGGAAGTGATTGTTTCCATGCACATAATTCTTATAATTCGTTTCTGATTTTGATTTGTATTTGCCATCAGAAATACTCAAATCTATCTATATTACAAATAAATGATTTTTCATTGAACTGCAAATCGTACCTCGTGTTTTTCTGAGCATATGTTAGGTAACTTAGCTTTTTGTTAGCTAAAGTTTCTCATTCTTAAAATTTGGTTCTATTTGAAGCTGTTTTTTTTTTTTTACTATACTGACTTCTTTGGTTCTTTGTTTTTTCATGCTCATTCCTTCCTCCATCTTTAGTAAGACGCGCTTTGTTAAAGCAAACTAAGAATAGATCAATCTAGATGATCCATGTGAAAGACTTGTTGGGGATTGATTTTAATACTGGTACCTAAAATTTTCATTCTAGAGGTAAATAGTAATTTTCATCTGAGGAATTAATTTTAAACTTCTCCAAAAAAATAATATCTTGCTTAAAAAACATGAGTTAAAATAGTAATTATTTATTAATGTATAGTCATCATAGACTCATCTAAAACCGCTGTGCGGTGTGTGACTTCCTTTTATAGAGTCTGGACCAAATGTCTCGTTTCTGAACCAGCTCTCTTCTCCTGCTCCATTCAATGCCTCGCTTCTGGAAAGTGTCCTTAACACTGTCCTCCCAGGTGATGCAGGGTCTTCATCTGGGCCTTCTTCCTTCCATTTGTGTCTCATATGTTTTTCTGGCGATTCTCTCTTGATCCATCCTGAGGTGTCCGTACCATCTTAGTTTGTGCTCCTCCAGGATGGCCTCTGCTGATTTTACATTGAGACTGGCCCTTATGGTGTCATTCCTGATCCTGTCTCATCGGGTCTCCTTTCTACTTTTCGCAGGTACCTCATTTCCATAGCCTGGATCAGGCTCCTGTGCTTTGAGGTGAGGGTCCATGATTCCGATGAGTATAACAGGATCGGAAGAAATGTTGACTTGTAGACTGCCAAGTAATTATTTACATATAGACAAAATAATTGGGTGAATTAAGGCGCCAATGTTTACATATAAAGAATAAACTACCATAAAACTTAAATACTCACTAGTTTGAATCAGGAGTCCAACCAGCTCTAACAATATATTCAACCCATGGAAACATTTGGGATATAGGCTGGCCTAATTCCAAAATTCGAGATCTCAGGATTTCGTTTTCACTAACTGTTAATTCAATTAATTTGAAATTGGATTTGGAGTTGGGAGATCCTGCTCGTGGGAACCTAAAATCATGAATTATAATTTTGAATAATGTTACATTACTCCTATTAATATAATAATTTAACTCCAGAAACATGAAGTTATTATGCTATGTTTCTGAACTGTGTACTAAAAATTTCCTACTAGAGTTGTTTTCTATATTTGAAGAGTGTTAGGCTAGAAGGGGGAACGTCCAAAAAAATTTAAACTGAGATTTCTTTGTCCCACGTACTTTCACTTAAGGTGATCTCATGGAGGCTAGAAAGAGGATTTCCACATGTTTTGGTTTTAAGAACCCATTCCCAATGAGAAAGAAAAGACTATGTGATTTAGTTTTGCGATTTATTCAGAATTAAAGTTACCAGACATTCCCCCTTCAAGAATAACACCCTTCAATTCAGCAGACCTGATTAATTTCCCTCAATCTAAGATTAATTAGAATAAGAGGCAACATTAATATTTAATATCTTTTAAGCTTAACTAAACTACAACATATGTAGTGCAGTATAGAAACACAATTTCAGATATATTTTTTAAAACATCATGATTAAAGTGTAAACCTTGCATATGGTGAATAATAATGTAAAATTTAACTATCTCGATAAAGTCAGAGAAACTAGATTTTTAAATATAAAAGAAATATAGTTTTTTATAGTCCAATACATAGTTTTTATTTGAATAGTATGAACATTGCTAGATGTCTGCTCTACTGAAATTTTATATAAGTAACAGATTACAGGATAATTTTAGTATTATTACAAACTTAATCTAAAAGAATCACCGGACAGTTAAAAATAAGTATTGATACACCAACTATACCTATATTGTTCCACTTCACCATTCGGCAGATAGGTAGAAGAAGGAAAAGTATATATATTCACTTCGCTATCATCAACTTCCTCATATAGGATCCTATAAAGTCCATCTGAAATTTTAAAAATAAAAACAATGAAAAAAAGGCCAAATAGGGACATAAGCAAGATAAACTATAGCTTATAACTTTACAGAGAATTTTAAATAAACATTTAGACAGAAACATAGTTGACAATTCAGCAACGTATTATAAAAAAACTTCAGACAGGAATATAAAATTGAAACTTAATATACCCAAAACATTCTGATCGATACCAGATCATCAGATTTCTTAGAGCAAAGCATTATGTATGTAAAAATACAACATATTTTTAAAAGCCATTATACAAATAATTTATGCCTACCTTTGGAATCAGGTTGCCACCAAAGACCTTGATAACGATTGAACTCTTCCTGTATTACATATGAGGGATTCCCAGATGATAATGGATCATCAGCAATGTTTCTAACTCCTCTGTGTGAGAATGTTAAACGCTCAGATATTCCTGAAAAAAAATAATGAAGCATTAGGTTTAATGTTAAAAACAATTAGTAATCAGCCTTAGTAAAAACAGGAAACTACAATAAGTTAAAAAAAAAACAAACAGAAATACTGAGTCAGAAGTAAAACACATTATCTTGACTAGGATGAATTCTTTTCACCAAGACCCTAAAGTAAATTAAAGCACTTTTAAAATACACTTTGAAAACACAAAAGTTTCTCCTAAGGAACATATTGGCAATACCCAAAATCAAAGTGTTGTCTCTGAGTCACAAAAGCATACGGTTATAGATGGTTTAATATGCAAAATAAAATTATTGCCTTCCACAAGGCAACATGTATTTTTGAAAGAAAAGCATAAGAAGGGATCAGTCAAGTTTTAAAAAAACAATAGAAATGATTAATTTATATATATAAAACTTTTTCATTTAATCTGTTTCAGCCATAACAATATCAGTCATTATTATGGCAGATAACATTTTTTTTTCTACAATTTAACAGGCAGCTGCCAGAAAAAAAATCTTACCATCTGTCATGACAAGTTAGAAAGCCTACTTTGATTGGACTGAGACGTTGAAATAAACAAAAAAGTAAACAGAACATTTCTTTTATTTATTCACATCTTGATTGATCACTCCATCAATCATTTCACAAATACTGTTGTCTCTAAAAAGTACTTTCATCCATTCATTGGCTATGCAATTTATATTGTATAACTGATTACACCAATAATAAATATAAAAAATAAAAAATACCAGAGGGTTCATGAGCAACCCAAATATCACAGTTTGAAACAAATGCCACCAGATCAGGATTTGAAGGGCAAATAAGAGGATTTAACTTGGCACCTAAAGTCCCAGTCCTCAGTTCTGAAGGAAATAAGGGTCCATTCTGGAATAATTAAAACGTTAATTACACAAAAATTAGTTATGATATCAGATTAATATAGCTATTTAAAGCATCATAAAATCTATTTACTATGTTTTAAATATCTAATGGTCAATAGCTTAAAAGGCTAAGCAACTATTCTTGTTTTTAATTCAACAATCTACAGACTAATTTGTTAGCATATATATCATATCATTTGAAGAAATTTTTATAACGTTAATATATAAATAAATATTGAAGTATATTTATGATGACAATTATGATAAAAATTATTTTTAAATAATTTCAAGTTTTTATAATTTGGTTTTACCCTATGTGGATTGTCTATACATTGATACAGTGTTCCAGCTGCAGGAAAGACAATTTTTCCAGAACTAGGATGTAACTCATAAGACGTTATACCCCAAGTGGTCAATCGTTTTCTTTCCAGTAATAACTGCTCTTCTCTGGTGGAACGATTAATAGATGGGGTGTTCTGAAAATTGAATTCCAAAAGCTGTTGCCAGTGAAGTTTACCCATGACCTAAAAAAATTATGAAGGTAAATTTATTAACCTAGGACTTAATGGTAATATAAAAATAAAATATTCATAACTTACTAAATCAACAATATATACATATCCTAGATTAATATAAGTAAATAATTATAATAATGACAATAGTTTTAATGAAATCAAATATATAACTCCTACAATACCTGCTACACCTCTTTCTACTAAATCACATGAAAAATTATTAAGTATTAATTATTAATACTAAGATAGATCAAACACAATCTTCCTCTCTACATTTCAGTCAACCTCTTGGACATTAAACTGTCGGTTCCGGCATTACTCTAATAGAGATTGATCTGATATTGATTTAAGATGATATTACTTCAATTCCGCTTGCAGAGGGCAGATCACATACCCTACTAGCAATCATTTTATTTTCTACATTTTATAATGATATTGCAAAAAGTTATTCAAAAAGCCTGTATAATTTTCCATAAGGATAGATGGTAGTGAACAGGTGGAAGTTTATGATAGTCAGTCATATGTAGTTCTCACTTACATAATGGGAGGCTCGGCATCAAATGGCTGAACTGCCACAAACGACCTTTGCATAAATAATTAAACGATAAGATTTTTAAACCAAGAAGATACTTCTGTTTTTAATTACTTATCTTAAACTACTCTTTAACAGTCTTTAGCTAACTACTCTCAAGGTTAAGAGGTGAAAACACCTGCACCGTAGAGTGGGTGATATTAGGAACTTTAACTATAAAATCGAAGATTAATTTATATTTTAATAGATTTTTTTTATAACTATTGCTTTATTTAAAAAAAATATTGATAAAACTATTACCTATGGAACAAAAATAACAGATTTCAGCTTCAATAATTAAAACATGTATTAAAAAATCTAAATAATGCATAAGTAAAACAGTAACATAACTAAATTTAATTTTAAACAACATATACACAATAAAATCATAATGATCATCAACCAAAAAAATCAAAGTTTAGTCACTTGTTTTAATAATTCTAAATACATTAACAATCACATAATTCAAAACATTTTTCATTACCCGGGTTTCTTCTCCTGGAATATCAGCATAATGAAGAGTTGTTTCCCAACCATTTGTCAAAGTTCCCAAAAAAAATATCCGTGTAGAACCATCTGATAAAGTTCGGAAAGAAATAGATGTTGGTACTACGGTTGATATGGATGCTAAGTGACGACGCAATTCACATAAGGTATACTTTAATTCCGTCCAAGACTTCTTATCATTACTGTTACCTCCATCCTCCATTTCACAATGAAGAACTGAATGAAAAGGAAATAATCAGATCATTGTTATTATTCATAAAATATGGCATACAAAATTGTTTGTAAATATTCTAACAATTTAAAGCACTTAGCAATAGCATAATTTCTTCCAAATAATTGACAATGACTATTCCAACAACAATGCCTTCATTGTAAGCAAGCTAAAAGCAAAATAATGTAAAATAAAATGTGATAAAAAAGCATAAGTATTAAATGAAATATTACACCATTTATAGTAATCAAAATAACATCAAAGCTTACAGGCTTAACAAAAGACAAGTCATTATAACTCCCAAAACAAAAAAAATAAAGAAAAGAATAAAAAAATACAGAAAAAAAAATGTTTGAACGATTTATTTTGAACTGATTTAGGTTAGGTCAACAAAACTGTAAAATGGTTGCTGAAAAATAGGGGAGTTAAAAGGAAAATTAAGAAAACATTGTAAATAAACATTTACTTACTAACTTCTAATCCAACTTCTTATTTAAACCACCTTATTTATAAATTACGTCAGCTGTAAATCCTAACCACATCGCCCGCTCACAATTGAGACCAATGCCCTCAATTACGTGATTTTAAGGCTTTAAATTTAAATTTTTTCCTGAATTTAATATTTGATAGTTGTTCAAAAACGGGTATTTTATAAGGCCTAATTTTTTCATTAACTTAACAACCCTGATGTAAAATTTTCAATTAAATGTAACGTAACCACAGTAGAGGTAACAAAGATAACAAGTAGTGGAAAAGGTTTATTTATATTTGGAGGATGCTGTTCTATCAATAATTTAATATAACTATTAAAATTGAGAATATTTGCAAATGAATACCAGTCAATTATAAGGTAATTGTTTGCTTTTGACAATTAAAATTAAATTTAAAATAATTTTGAAAATTTAACCTTTTTGATTAAATTTAAGATACTCCTTTCTGCTTCTTAGAAATAATTTTTTTTTTCATATTTTCAAATGATTTTCTGTGGTCAATAATCATTTTTAACTTCAGTTATATCATAGTTTCTTTAGTTTGTTTCCCTAAGTTGGAATAATTCACCTCTCATTGTGGCTAGCCAACATCCCTTTACCCACTTTCCATGAAAAATAAATAATTTAAAATTTGTCTTTTTACAGTACATGTAACTGCACGTTTTGTAAGGATGTCCAATTTTTTTAGAACTATTGTTGAATATAGAGCATAACTTTGCCTAAACAGTTTTAAAATTTATTAAGCATACAAGCATCTTGAATATTGACTGAATTCAACTTTTTGATCTATTATGCTGTCTATATATAGACTTGGTCAAGGAAATGTCTGTATATAGTTTTCATCATTGCAACTTCTAGTGATTTTTAATAAATCAATACAAAAATCAATAATATATATAAAAATGTGCCTTTCCTTACACACAAAAACCCATGGCAAAGAAAAATGTCAATTACAATATGTTTTTGGCCAAATTAATTGTTCCCACTAACGACAAAGATACTTAAAAATTAATTGCATCACTTTACTTCATTTTATAATTTGCCTTTTATCTTGCCCTTGTGTAAAAATTGGACCAAGCTTATTGGCTCATAATAAATATGATGTATTTATCATTGTCATATTTCATTATAATTCAAACGTGATCCAAAAATGTAAACGCCATATTATTATATAATTGTAATCTTATTAATTGTATTTAGTGATTTCTTGAATTTATAAGTGAAACTCTGGCCTTATTATTGTAGACAATTTCTATACTTCATTGCTTCTTTTTAAAATGATAATATATTATTTTCAAAAGGTCATTAATTGATACCTGTCTAGTTGTCATAAAAAATAATTTATGGGGGGTATAGTTTTAAAATGGAAAAAATTGTATTTGACTTTAACCTTAAATTTTTAATTATTAGTGAATTAATTTTTATACTCAGTTAATTTCTTTTTGAATCGAGTTTCTTTTTTATTCCTATCAGAGATGTTATTTATTTTTAAAAATACGTTTTCCATAAATAAAACAAATAATATATGTAATTTTAATAATGAGGTTTAAATATGTTCACATAGTACTAGGAGTCTGTAAGATTAATTTTAATGATTATAGGTCAATTATCATTTGATTATGCATTCTAATTTTGAGGGCCTGTCTTTCCCTAAATCCACACAGGATCATTCTTATATCTTAAAGCATAAAATATAACCAACCTAGCCTACAGAGAATTTTATGTTGATCCAATATCCAAATTTAAATTGTTTGACTAATATGAAAGTTGAGAAAATTTAGCGCTTGTTGGTAGTAGCAGCTATTTACTCACTCCTAATACCTGACCATGTTCAGTCTGAGAATGAGCTTCCATGTTGGAACAGGTTTGTTACTTCATCGGTAAATATGCCTTAGGTCTGGAGGTATGGTAGACTTAGGCAGTAGGTGTCTTCTTCATGTGGTCTGTGCTCGCAGGTTCATGAGGGTCTGGCATCCTCTTTAGTTGGCTGGATGTGTCCCTCCACAATTAACTCATTTCTCTGGAATATCCCTTATTTTAAGACATCTGAAGCTTTCATGAGCTCAACATGACATGCACATTGTGGCTGGTAATTAGATACGTTTTGGTATAAGTATGGTTTTTGCATCTGGAGTACTGGTAATTTCTTTTTTCTCGGCTCTTCTACTTTTTCTATTGTGTAGTACAAGTTTGTTGCTGAAAAAATGATAAAGTTAAACTAAAAATGAGGAAAAAATGCCTCTTTATTTCATTTTTGTAATATTTCTGTTGTATTATTCATATATATGTTACTATTATGATTTTTCACTTTCCAGTGCAATTTTAACCAGTTTAAAAATTATTACTGTGCATGGAATTATCATTGAAGAAACAATGCCTAATTGCATGTTTCAATACAAGATCTTTATTTATAAACAAATAAAACTTCAAATATAAGTTAAAATTATCTAAGTTCTTTTCTTATGAGAGTGGACAAAGCTGCAACGGGAGATGTTAGTTTATAAAAAATCCTGACAAAATAAAAATATAAACTGTACAGCTTATACATAAAACAAAAAAAAAAAGTGAAATCTGTACCACTACAATCCATGAATGTTTTCGGGTTCAGTTCTTGGTAAGGAAGTGTTGTTTCATGACCAATGGTTGTAAAAGGAGGTGATGTGGTCACCAATCATGCTCAACCACCAGGTTTTATCCCCAATTAAGGGTATCAACTTAATAGAGGGTCTCCTGACTCCAAAGTCAATCCACGACCAAAGAAACAAATTAAATTTTCTGCCTTTCGCTTGGCTTGAACTCAGCTCATACATATATTATGTTATTTTTATCATTATTTCACTTATCTCTATTTCAAAGTTAAAATATAAATATATAATTATTTTTATTATCTCAAAAAAAAATAACCTTTACCCTATGTCAAAAAACTACCTCATCCTGTCCTCCTGTATCCTTTAATGGAGTACCATTAAATAATGTAGAACAGATAAGATACCTTGGATTTTATCTGGACAAGAGACTTACCTGGAACCCTCATACAAGATTGAAAAGACAAGAAGCTGCACGTCGATTTCGACTATAACAACACCTACTTGACAAACGTTCAAATCTCCCGATTCACTATAAAAAAACTCATATATATGACGATTATCAGACCTATTTGGAAATATGGAATAGAGTTATGGGGGTCCACCAAACCATTAAATTCTTCCCGCATTCAATCACTCCAATCCAAAATCCTTCGAAAAATCCAAGATGCTCCTTACTTCGTCATAAATGAACTTATCCACAATGACCTTAATATCCCACATATTGCTGATTTGGCACGAACCAGATACCTCTCCTTTCATAATAAACTCACTGCTCATCCAAATCCACTTGTTGCACAACTTGCTTCCCCTTCCATTCCTGGCAATCCTCCTAGGCGTCTGAAAAGAAGATGGCTTCGTGATCTTCTTTTGTAAATATTCATTAGAGTACTACCAATGGGTAGTTCCTCTACAAATTGTATTCATGTCATTATATCTCATATAAACAGCATATTTACTAGATGTGTTTTGTAATACAGTTGTAAATTTCTATTAATAAAAGAATTAAAAAAAAAAATCTCAAAAAGTATCCTGGTGGTCTCATACTCACCAATCCTTACCTCAATGCTGTTATAACCTACTGGTAATAGTGGGGGAAACTAGTCCAACAAGTGGGCTTGTTCCTTTTTGCTAATCCTTGACATCTGCCTAGTAGTTGTGCCCAATCCTCACCAGAGAGAGAGTGTCTAATTAGTTTCATGGAACCCCTATGATATTAATATTTACTGACTTAAGTGGAAATAAAACCCATGACCTTCTGAACTGAACACTCTGGGACTCTCACCTCAACATGTTCTTCCATCATGACCCTCATTAATAAAACCTAATATTACAACTTACTTTACATTGACATGCATTTCATTTGTAATTGTTGATTTTGTGTTAAAATAGCATTACATTTCAATTGCTATATCATTAACTTTGTTGTTCACAGGAAGAACATCACCAATTATGAAACTCTTCAACTTATATTCTAGCTTCTCCAAACTCTTCATACCTCAAGTTCAACCAGTGCGCTACCGTTATCATGCAGATAAAATTGCTAAAGGACCATTAGTATCAAAATATGGGTATAAAGATAGAATTCTCCAACGTGGGCTCCTTCCTCATGTTGATGGAAAAAAATTACCAATGCCTGTTTACAGGCCTAAAGATGCTTGGAATGAAAGAAGGGCATTGTTTGGACAAAATGATTATATTGATATCTTAGGTGATGAAAGACTTCATCCTACAAAAATCCTATACAATGTGCCGAGGTGGCTTAAAGGAGTGAAGGGTAATGAGTTTCAAGTTTTGCTTCGTAAAAGAAAAATGCTCTCTAATGGTATTATTCCTATTGCAAGGCCTACAAAATGGTATCAGTTACATCAAAGGATACGGTACCTGTATAAATTTTTGAATAGAAAAACAAAAACTCATTATAGTAAACAATAATTTGTATATTTGTTACTTAGTTACTATAACCAATCTATTAAAAAAATTCAATATAGTTAATCTTTTTTAACTTATTTAAGTTTCATAAATCCCTATTCTTTTGTATATCTCTCGCAACAATAAACATTGATTATTACTAACCCGTTTAAATTTGTATACATTATATATACAGGTTGTCCCGAATTTAAATAGCAAAACTTCAGGAACTTATAGGGGACCGAAAAACTAACAATGTTATCCTTTACATTCTTTTATTTGTTTACATTTTGGCTTCCTTCTAGGATTATAAATCCTAAATCAGTCTTCAGTCAGTTACTCAGTTATTTTTATGTGAATAGCATCAGCCACAATGCCGCATACATAATCTAATGTTGAATACGCTGATATGATTTTTGTGTATGGTTTCTGTAACGGTAATGCTTTAGAAGCGGTGCGGGAATATGCGCGCAGATTTCCAAATAGAAGAGTGCCTAATCAACGTTATGCTAACTTTTAATAGACTACGTGAGACTGGGTCATTCTTAATACGTAATGAAGGCGACCAATTCCAGGCAGCAATAAGAGCAGATTATTGGAGAAGAAGTTGTGTCCAACGCCATTTCGATAACAATCCTGAGACTAGCATCCGAAGAGCATCTGCTGCATTAGCAATATCGCGGCAAGCAATATGGCAAACTTTGAAAGGTGATAATCGCTACTCATACCATCTTCAAAAAGTAAAAATTATATGGACCGATGAAGCTACCTTTACAAGAGGAGGTATTGTTAATCAAAGAAATTATCATGTATGGGCTCTTGAAAATCCGAGAGCTATTAGAGAGAATAGGTTTCAGCATGAATTTGCTATTAACGTTTGGCTTGGAATTTGGAACGGATTACTGGTGGGACCATATATTTTACCTGGAAGATTGAATGGTATCACATTTACACATTTTTTGGAGAACGACTTTTCTAATTATTTAGATGACATTTCCTTACAGCAGCGGATTGAAATGTGGTTCCAACTCGATGGATGTCCAGCTCATTATAGCAGAGTTGCTTGAGCTTGGCTGGATATAATTTATCCACAACGAAGGGTTGGACTTGGAGGAGTAGTACCTTGGCCACCCAGATCACCTGATATGACACCCATGGATTTCTTCGTATGGGAACCTTGAAGCAGAAAGTTTATTCGGTGTCGATCAACTCAAGAGAGCAATTAAGAGACCGAATCATAGATGCAGTGCACCAAATATCATCAGAACAATGTTTAGCTGCAATATATCTAGTGAGTGCTAGATGTAATGATTGCATTGGTGCAAGAGGACAACATTTTGAGCAATATTTACATTAAAAAGAACATAACATAATTATAAATGTAAATAAATAAGTATAAAAATGAAAACTTGTTTTGTTTCTTTTTTTGCGATTTTCTCTAAAACTAAGCAAAAACAAGCAAATCTCTAACGGACTTTTTGTCTTAGTTTTTCGGTCCCCTATAAGTTCCTGAAGTTTTGCTATTTAAATTCGGGACACCCTGTATATATATATATATATAATTTACTTAAGAATGGCAGGCTAATTTTATAAAATTTGATACTCAGGTTTTTAACATATCTGCTAACCAATACTGACATCATAGAGTTAAAAGAGCTTTTACACAAGTAAAAAGTAAAAATAATAATTACACACATTTCTACCTGAATTTTGTCTGATACAATACACTAAGAACCTCTTAGTTCCAGAAATAATGGTGAAGCTCACATTTAATAGATAATTGCTTAAACATAAAGGGAAGGAATTGGAATGAAACATAATTATTACAATTTTTTTTTTAATTTTGTTCAAAAGAACCAGCTTTAGTCTAATTTTTTTTTTTTTTTTTTTAACATGATACACGAATGTTAAGCAATATTAAAAATAGAAATTAAAATTAGTTCATTTAAATCAAAACATTTTATCTCAAAATGATTGTCAAAGGCGAACAATCCATCTATTGGTACAGAAATGTGTTGTTGGTATGCATAGTAAAAATTAGGAATATTGTAAGTAATCTTTTAAACTGTATCCAATATAATTTTTAAATTTTCATATCGGCACCTTGCTTTTAATTTGTTGTCAGGGTTTCCACAATGTTGTGGAATCAATTTCATCATCTTCCACACTAATATTCACTGGATGGACCTTAAGATAATTGGGTGATTCTCAAACTACGGGTCAATTTTGGATTGCAAAATCTGTTATAATTGAACTTTGCCCTAAAAATCTGAAACAAATCTTGCATGTTTCTGGAGTCACCTTTATACAGAAAATACGCCGCAAACAAATCAAACTCCATTTTCCTCTCCAAAAATCAAAACTTTCAAATTGTGGGTTCATGGTAATTACTAGTTGGAGCATGGTACTTACATTTTCTATTTGTTAGATTTATGTTGGCTCCCATGTTGCTTTAAGAGCTAAAATTAGGTTAACATATTAAACAACCAATGCGTAAAGAAAAATGACTTTTATTGAAGGCTCAAAATCAAACCATACAAACTTATATTTGGGCCCCACAAATGGCCACCCCTGTGTGTAAACTAAATTTTTGCCTGTATGCTCCAAAATGAATGACCTGAGGCTCTTCAAAATATTTGCAAGAGTAGTTCACACTAAAATCAATGTGAAGTGCCATCTCATTCCCAGGGCGTTGCTTTAGGGCTCTGAATGCCTCATGTTGGTGATGTATGGCATGAACATGCCTCATGAATTCGTTTATTTCACTCTCTGACTTCTTAAGATGATCTAGCAGAGATGATTGGATGTTTTCTTTCACAGTGCGCTTTACCAGTCTTTGGGTACCTTTGATTAGTCGCTCCTCAATTTAAGTAGTCCACTTGTAATAAGGAATTGGAGCAGTGTTGTCAAATGGTTGGAACACAATTACATTCGATGAGCATGCCTGGCATTTTCTCAGGTAGCGATGCGACTTATCATTCATGGTCGCGCAACCCAGTGTCTTTATCAGAGAATATGGGTCACTTGTAATAATTACGCCTGCCTGATGAAGCTGGGAGGTTAGGAGCTTCATATTGTCATGTTTGATGCACATACAACTGTCTCGTCCATCAAGCGTGAGAGCAACAACATTTGGAGGTCTGAAACGGCAGAATGTAGCATAGCTCAATTTTTTTGACACAGTCTTTATCGTGTTGTTCAGGTATCTTATCTGAACTTTTCTTCCTTTGAAAACTTCACACTGCTTTTTTCCGGGGCAAGGTGAACTTTGTTCATCATCCAGGAAGAATTATCTATTTTTATTTTGCTGCTCCTTTGTTGTTATTTTGCTGATGCCTTTTGTTTTAGATTGCTCTCATATTTAAGCGTTTTGCAGTTCCTCCTTCGGTTAGATTTGTAAATACGTTGCGAAAAAAAAAAACTCTCCTGCTTGCATCATCACTCTGTATTTGCTTAATATGTCACCACCCAGCATTTTGACAAAAATTTTCCTATGACTCTTTTTGTGTTTTGTTTTTGCAAAACTTGCAGACAGTTGGCGCTGCGTTACTTCTCCTAAATAGATCTTTCTTTTTACCTCTTTTTCGTTCTCTGGAGTTTTACTTACGTTGAAGGAGGTGTTTCACTTTGTTCTTGGGACTCAACTGATCCCGCTGTTTTAGTTTTTGAATCAGCCTTTCATATTGTTTCCTCTACATGTCTTTGGCCTAAGTCGTACTTTTAAGTTTTTCTTGAAGCTTTGCCACCTGCCTTTATACTTTACTCCTTTCCCTCCTAATTCTTCTCAAGCCAGCTTCTCTACGACTTCTTCCTAGTTGAGGTTGAGGTCGAACTACAACATCTCCAACAATTGGTGACTGAGGTGGTGTATCGCGCATGCTAAGTTTCTGTTTTTCTTTCGGAACCGTTTCACATTTCTTCTGTAACCTTGGTAAGCAGGGTTGCCAACACGGATGGGGGGAAGAAAAAATCCCATATCCCTTTTTGCCTTGGTGAAAAACTCCCTCTTCTTTTTTGACATAGCAATTACAGTATTAATTGGGACAAAAAGTAAACTTTGCTTATATTGTTATTGACCATCAAAAGTTGAGAATTTCTCATGATTCTGATCAATGAAATCTTCCTCTTGGTGGTTCCACATCTTTCGGGATCCAAGCCTAAGGTTATGATATTAAAGGACACTTTTATATTAGAAAATCATGTTTTGGGACAGCCACGGTAATTACAAATATACCCTTTGTTTGCATAAAAACCATATTTTTACTAAATTTATACTCAACCATTCAATATATTCTTGTAGATTAGCCCTTCAATTGAAGAAATAAAAAAAAAAAATGGGCAAGTTATAATTACTGGTTAGTGAGAAATCACATTTGGACGTAATATTGACCCGTAGTTTGAGAATCGCCCAATTATACTATCAAGCCACTGTTATAAAAGAAACAACTGGAAATTAGAAATATTTCTATTTCACAAAAATTATACTCTGATAAATAGCTGTGTTTAAAAATATATTTTTACTTTCTTATTGGATGTTTTCAGAATTAAAGTTTTACATTACTTATTAGTAATGTTGTTTTCAAAATACTAAATGGCATTTATTTAAAATTGTCTTATCTCATGACCATATCAAGTTTTCATTATAAATATAACTTGCACACCATGTTCATAACTAATATTTATAGTTACAGTAGGACCTTTATAATCTAGATACGTTACTACTGGTCTAAGAGCTGTGGTGAAATTTTGTGACCTATTTTAGTTAAAACTTATAGTCATACAGCCTTAAAATATTCACCCTCAGCAAACTATTTGCACTTGTTGGGTATTGTGCAAAGTGGGGGCATTTCACAATGGCAAAGAAAGAAAAAAAATGTATTATTTAAAGATGATTTATTAAAGCACACAAGAAATTGTACACCCCTTAGATGACAAAAAACTTTGTCTGCTGAAATTAGGAGGGGGTGTCCCACCAGCAAACAAAATTAAAAATTCAATAATTTTTTTTTGTTCGGAACTGCACTTTTTGAAGATAATTCCTTTTAAGGAAACAAGAAACTGCTCCCCGCCAAGATGCTCAAAAACGTTATCTGCCGAAATATGGAGGGAGGGCAGAGTGAGGAAAACAGCGATTCTATTGCAGCTGTCAAAATTCAAGGTGCTATTTTGAGCTCGAAATGGTAAGGAACGTAAGCACCAGTGTCTAATGGAATTATTACAAGAACTCTCACTTGGAAACACTTTGTTTATAGGTAAGAGTAAATAAACCCTTTTTAATGATGAAATCTCAGTAGTGTTTGTAGTACCCATGACCTAAAGGTGGGGTTCCTCATGGAAAACTGGTGTTATCATTGTTGATGGAGGAAGAGGAGTTCCTTGTTATGAACAGATCAATTGACTCCATGTTTTCCCGAAGAAGAGAAGAGGGTTTTCTTTCTTCATTGAGAAAACCCAATTCTTCGTGATTGAGATCCACTTCCAGAACGACGAGGAGAAATTCAGGAAGTTTTTCCGGCTGGACATCATACAATTTAAATTTATAATTTCTCTGGTGGACGAAGAACTGAACCGGCCAAGTATGAGCCGTTGATTAAAACTTTTTAATAAACGAGGCGTATCATGAAAACTAACGAACTGTGGGCAGACCTGAAATATAGCAAATTGTGGGAATACCAGAAAACAAACCAATACATGGAAGTCTCCATTGCCGTGAATCCAACGTTTTCCCTTAGGTGATTTCATAATATATAGAAGGACAGTTTAGAAAACTCACTGGAACCACAATCTTATTATTTTTTCAGATGGTGTAAAAAGTTCCAGTTTTTTTTATTAATGTTTTGTTCAATGAACATTATATCGACAACCCTGTTTTCGTTAAATAATTTTTATTATGTTAGATATATATAAATAAATTGTGGTATTTCAACCTTAGGTTGTATCCAATTATTTATGAATGTATATTAAATATACCAAAACCTGAAAACTGTGTTCTGTAATGTATTTTTAAGAACATGTAGCAACTATCGTGGTATTTCATTCGTTCCGACGTGTTATAAAATATTTACATCAATTCTAACGAACCTAATTACTGATTACGCGGAGGAAATAATTGGAGACTATCAATGTGGTTTTAGAAAGAGTCGTTCAACTATCGATCAAATATTTTCCCTTCGTCAAATTTTAGAGAAACAATTAGAATTTAAGGGCGTAGTGCATCAGCTCTATGTTGATTTCCAAAAGGCTTACGATTCAATTAATCGTGATCGAATGATCGAGTCCGAATCGAGACTTTTTACTCCGAAAAGTTTGAGGTACGTTCGGGTTTAAAACAGGGAGATTCTCTTTTTCCGGTATTATTTAACTTAGCGCTAGAATACGTCATTAGGAAGGTAATGCTAACGGAAAAATGATTAGAGATGGGTGGTAAATGTCCGGTTCTTGGTTATGCTTATTTGGTTATTTGGTACTTTTGGGTGAAAACGAGGAAACTATAAAACTAAACGCTACTACGCTCATGGAAACCGGTAACGAAATTGGTTTAGTAATTAATACCGATAAGACAAAATATATGGTTAGTAGCAGAAACGGTGAACATTTTATTAATGTCGATATTTCCGGGATAAAGTTTGAACACGTTGAGCAATTCAAATATCTAGGGTCTATTATATCGAGGAAAAACGAAATTCAAGAAGAAATAAAGGCTAGGTTAAAAGCCGGTAATGCTTGTTATTTCTCGTTCGAAAAATTACTCAGTTCGCGCTTACTCTCCAAAAATTTAAAAATTAGGATATAAAAAACTATTATACTACCAACAGTTCTCTACCGATGTGAAACATGGTCGCTGACATTAAGGGAGGAACAAGGCCTTAAAGTTTTCGAAAATAAAGAACTACGTAGAATATTTGGCCCAAAAAAGGATGAAGAAACAGGAAAATTTAGAAGGCTTCACAATGATGATACCACACGCCATTCAATATCAACCGAATTCCGATACATGGAGCAGATTTTCGAGTCCGGTCATTATTCCTATTCCTAGTGAGCAACCACAGTAGAAGCTCTTGAGTCCCGTAATAAGGACCTGCGAAGCTAAAGACAGACAGCATAACTGGAGAAAATTTTCCCGTCTTAGTAATATAACTGATTTATTGCATTCATTATTTATTCTTCAGACCCTGTTTTATTTAGAATAGAATAGAATATAAAAAAATTTATTCTGGGACAAAGCCCCTTAAGAATAATAGTTTCATGACAGACCATAAGTTATATCTGGCCTAGAGATCATAAATTAGATAATAAAATAAGATTATTAAAAGTAAATACAATTTTACAATAAAATATATATAAGCACATACACACTACATACATAAACTACATTTACATTCAGTAAAAGAAAAAATATTATATAAAAAATTGACTAAACAATAGATTTCTGATGTTAAACGTAGTAAAGGATGAAGGTAAATAATATTTGTTCAGAGGGAATTGAAAGAAAAAATGATGATGAAAAATAAAAATGAAAATTATTTCAATGATAGAAAAAACATTATCATAAGAAGATTGTTGAAACAGGCTAAACTTTTATATCTGATATGCTTGGGTAAAAGCATTATATAATTAAAGCATCTATATAATTAGATAGCATCCGACTGGAGGGAGGAAAAGTGGTGAAAGAGGAGTGTTTTAAAAGTTCCGAGGGAAGATGCATTACGAATAGGAGGAGGAAGATAATTCCAAAGAATAGCGGAGCGGGCAAGAAAGGAACGTTGGAAAGCAGCAGTTCTGGAGGATGGGGTGTAGAGATCGGAGAGACGGGACCTTGTATGCAGTAATTGGATTGAGGACTTGAAATGTACTATCTTGTGAATAAATGGAGGGTGATGTGTGTTAATAACTTGGAAGAGGAATGTACCAAGGAAGTAATCTCTACGGAAACATTATTAAATCATACAGTCCTCCTGAAAGCTGGCGGAATGTTAGAATAAGCAACTTGAAAGCGTTTTCGATGTTCAACGTGCCTGCGAATTTGTTCAAGTAAACATTATTCAGAATTAAGGAGTTTACACACTCAAATAATTACAGAAGGTTTTCTGCCAGACATTAGAAAATTTGTCTCCTTTCGAAAACAGAAATAAGCCACCAAGAAAATTAGAAATAAAACTTTTAAAAACTTTTAGTGGAGAGTTATTCGTGGACAGCAATAAAGACAATTTATTTTATAAATCGTCCAAGCAAATCCTTGCCGCCGTGAGAAAGCGAAAACTTCAAGAGATAAAATTGATTCCATGATGAAAGAAGTAACTTTATATTGGGAAAGAAATTCTCACCATGAATATATTATGGATGAATTATGAGAACACAACATTGGTAGATATTATAAAACGTGAAAGTGATGTTCACTCTTCAATAGCTTAATTTCTTTAATATATTATTTCAGAGCCAATGATATCTAAATATCTGTCAGCTCCAGATAATATTCAGAATTAATTCAAAGGATGAAGACTTAATGTTCAATATTACGAAGGGGAAATTAAGCCTTCAAAACATTAGGTGTCACGACGAAAAACTTAACAGGCAGCAGAAAGATGTTAGAAATATTAAACAGATTTGGCACATGGCTAGTTACACAACGGTTGAAGAGCTGGAGACAGAATTAGCGTATTCGTCCATAACTAATTAGATATTGCTATCTGAGCCTGGGTGCACATGAGCTGGAAAACAATCGGAACACAGAGATTGTTTTTAATCGTATAAACAGAGATCCATTGGCAATATAGGGCCGACGGACATGGCACGCCGAAAGCTATCGGACACACTCGGCCTATCTCGATAGGATCGGGGCTGCCGCTGTTCCCTCCCCATATCTGCGTTATTTTTTATCCCCCGCGTTTCAATAGTACGTACGTGACATAGGGGCAGTGCACAAGACGTCGCTGCGTCCGTTCTACGTGGTGTTTTTTCAATGTTTTCGATAACATAATGATTAACTTCATTTCAAATATTTGTTTTACATTACATATAATTGGATAATCTCTGTATTATATTAATAATCTATAATATTCTTGCCTTTATTCAATGTTACTGCAATCATTTTCAAAGGTGGAACGGGAACTCTCGCTGCATTTTCTTGCCCTTTTAATGCATCGCTGATTATTGAAGCCAATTCCTCAAATGAACACATTCGAAAAATTGTTGTTCGTCTTCCCTCAAATATATGGAAATAGTGTTGAAAGCGCTTTTTAAATATCTCGTATCATTAAATGGATGAACCCAATATCTTCTTCTATGATCAGTTTTATAAACGTATTTGTACACAAAGTACGATAATAAAACCTTCTTTTTTATAAATTTCAACTTTCGCTTGATCCAACAGTAAACGAAACAACACACAACACTGAAGAAGAAAGAATCCTCATCCAGTCGGAAAATTTCCCAGGTATCAAAGAGATAGGAAGCCGCGCCCAATCTTCCATGTGCACAGAAACTCATATAGGTATCAAAGAGATAGGATAGAAAACAATCTCGGCGTTCCGATTGTTTTGCAGCTCATGGGCACCCAGCCTGAAAATATAGAAACTCTGCCTAACCTATCCCTTGTGTCGCGTTTAATAAGTCCGATAGATTTGTTAAAACAAGTTCTGGAAAGGATTTCGGCAGATTTTTTTTTCTTTTGCACCTGGTGGGGGTGGATAATCTCACGTGTGCTTGAAACAAATCATGTTGAAAAAATGCACTGTTGATCCAGAAAAAAATCAACTGAATTTCGAATTTTGTCTGCCAGTGTGACGCACCTTACAATTTTAAGCATGACACGTTTTTTAGGATCTATGGGTGAGAAGTTTCATTTGTGCTTGAAACAAACCATCTTCAAAAAGTGGTGCAACTTAGGAAAAAAAAAAATTGAATTTTGTGTGCCGGTACGACGCCACCTCGCAATATCGCCAGACGTTTTTTGGCATCTAGGGGGTTTTCAGTTTCTAGTGTGTAAATCGTCTCTGAATTTTTTTCATATTAGTTACCCCCATTCGTCGGGCGCCATTTTGAAAATCCCCCCTATTTGAGTTAGCAGACAAGAACAAATTGATTGCTGAGGGAGGATACTTTATGGATGTATAACTGAAAGTTTACTTCAAGTAGGTATCAAAATTTCGCCTCAGGTCTTTGACTATCCCCTATACATGGTAGTCCTCCTAGGCTCATCCCAATACATTCCACTTTAAGTCCACAGTAGGCAGCATCAAGAACAATATGCTTATGTCTTTAAATGGTTCATTCAGCAGAGAAGACTGCATGTTCCTATAAGTGGTTAAATGTTTGTAAAAATAGTTTCACCAACTAATAAAGAGTGGTATGGGTTTTAATGGCTATAGTTGCTTACAAAATTTCTAAAACCTTAAATCAATACAAATGCAATTGAACCATTCCAAAAAGTGTTTGATGTAATGGTGTGCAAAAATCATTTCATTTCTGAAAAAATCAACAATGCTGACGAATCTGGCTTGTTTTGATGGAAAATGTTAATATCAAAGATAAATATCAGCTTATAAAAGAGGAGTGCAACAGGAAGAAAACTTAGTGAAAAACATGGACTGGAGTAGTGAAGTTATGCTCCTTGGTGGTATGAGGGATGCTTTTGAATCTTATTTGCAGAATACTGATCATTCCAAAATAATAGATTTTTTCAAACAAAAATAAGTTTTACTCTATTTCAGTATTCATGAATACTTATGTCTTTTTCAGATTAGATTATTTTTATTTATTTTTGGACACTTAACATGCAAGGTCTTCAGTGTCCTTTTCCTTAATTCTTCTTTTTATTAATTTTTTGTAAATAAATTATATTGTTTTTTGTAGACAAAAATTTTTATTGTACATAAATAAATAGCTCTTTTCACAGTTTTTAATTTACACCAAAATAACTAAGTGCTTGGTAATCCAGGTGATTTGTTAATTATTTAGAAAGAAACTTCAGCACATTTGTCAATTTTAGTTTAATAGTACCAACTTTTTAAATTCTAAATATGCAACCAATGATATCATCTCAAAAACTGTGCTGATGAAAGCCCCTTAAGAATCGATCATCTCCCTTAACTATGACCAAAACTGGTGACAGCCGATAAAGTTTTAATACATGCCTGATCCTTCCCTAAAAGTATTTTCAAGCAGAAACTGGAAACTTTCAAAGAAAAAAAAAACAAAGAAATTTCTAAATAATTTTTATTTATTTACATAATTTAAAGTTAAAGATTAATACACAAAAATACAAATTTACATAACATTTTTTATATCTCAAAACGAGAAACTATTTCTAAAAAATCAACTTAAAGAAAACATTATTAATAAGATAGTCTTGACTAAAAAGGAAAAATCTATATCAATATAATTCTGAAGTACTGGAGGCCAAAAAAAACAAAACAAATTATAACAAAAAATCAATTTTCACTATGAAGGAATACATTAATTTTAGTTTTAAAAGAGAAATTTTATAACATATAAATTAAATAATTAAAAAAAACAAAAAAAAAACTTCATTGATATAAATTAGGTACCACTGATAAATTTTAACTACAGTAATGTAGAAATGCTAAAATGGTATAATCACACTGATATATGATTTTAACATTTACTTATTAATTACATTTACTTTTTTTCATAGAAGTCTTATTGAACTCCTACAACAAAAATAAAGTAAGATCCCTAAAAGCAATTACTTTTAGTAATAAATCCAAATAGGGAGTTAGTGTCTCAGAACAGATTTTATGCGTTTTCCTCCCAACATAAACGAAACTTCACTAATTGTCTCTTTACATAACTAGTCCACTTTCACAACACTGTATATTTTGCGGACAAACCAGAAGCAAGCAAAGAATCCAATAGTGCCTGAAATGAATAAAATAAGTTTACAGTAAATAAAAGTATTTAGTGTTATCAATGTTAGAAAAAACATGACAGCAGTCAAAAATACATCAAACCATGAGCCTCATTTGTAAGTAAAATGAAAAAGCTTAACAAGTTAATTAAATCGCTCATCAGGTGGTAAAATGACATAACTGCGAATTATGTAAAAAAAGTTAAATACATCAGAAGTGCTCCCAAAAGCTACAACTACATTAGTTTGTATTAACATCGAAAGAAACCCTATTGTGAAATCCTTTTTTTTCAGCACATTTCTCGCTATAACTCCAGATACCTTCCTTTAATCCCCAATTTATTTGTTCCATCTTAAAGCTGGTTATTATTTACTAACAGATCTCATATATACAATTTTTATAAATACTGTGAAATACTCATACCAGCCCGCTGAAAACCATATACTGTGAAATACAAGCTTTTTTGGCAGATTTTTCACCATCTCCGAAAATGATAGTCCGATCCCAAATTTCTTTTTTTGATCTCAAAGCTTGTTAAATTTACTATTGGATCCCATGTATGAGGTTTTGATTAAGTCCCTTGAAATAATCACGCCAGCCCACTGAACAAGCCAAAATGGTTTTCTTTTGCCAAAACATACACATTTAGCGTGCTGGCATGGTTATTTCATGAGATTTAATCAAAATTTTATAAACGGCACCTGATAGTAAATATAACCAGCTTTGAGATGGAAAAAAGAGACATGAGATTAAAAAAATATTTCTGGAGTGTCATAGCGAGAAATGTGTCAAAAAAATGAGAATTTCACAACAGGAGGGGTTCTCAGGTTTTTCAAGAAACTTGATCACAATTCTATACATGGGGTCTGATTGTAATTTTAACCAGCAATTCTTTATTTTTTATTGATACTTTTATTTCAATACCTCAAAAAAAAAAAAAAATAAAAAAAAAAAAAAAAAAAAAACCCAGTATAAATCCCACTCAAGATGGGTCTAGTGTTGGTACAGATACTTTTTCTTGACCATAGGCCAAGTAAGGAGATTAGGTCAGAATCCTGCTTAACTGACAACATTACAATCCAAATTTTGAAGACAGTGAGCTTCAAAGAGCATATCCTCAACTCAGAATCAATGTGCAAATGATTGGATAGCTACACTGTAGGTATATACAGCATAATCAAAGATAATTTTATGAAAGCCAGGTTTAAATCTGAACTTGGGGGAAAACTGCCTTACCACTGAGATATTTCAATCATTGAATCTCTAATTTCAAATTCAATTGTTTTAAATTGAATTAATATCTAATTAATTAGTATAATTTGTTTTATGGGAGGTGATAGTAAATAGATTTTTTTTTAAAAAGTAGTATCAAAAAGTAATAATTCAAATACATTTTGATTATTGACTAGTAAAAACATTGAACATAATACATACTAGTTTCAATAAAACTTTATATATTACTCATGCTTATTATGATTTATTTCTTCATCTGCATGGTCAAAAAATGATAATAATTAAGATTAATAATAGTTTTCAATAATATAAAATATTACTCACCTGTTAAGAGGAAGAAAAGAAATACCATAATAAGAGTATAACCAAAATAGAGGAATGTAGAAGCTGCATCTTCAATATTTAATTTAGTGACAAAGTAATGGATGCAATAAATAAAAAGATAGACTGCGGTAAATCCACTTGTTAAGAAACTTCTCCACCACCAATGATAGTCCTAAAAATATAAATTTATATTAAAAAAAAAAATTAAATAAACTTTTTTTTCCAACTTTAAAATTGAACAAAGTTCTTGAAATAAAATAAAATAATTTGTTACCAGTAAAATATTACTTAACAAAGAAGAAGATTTGGAAGCGTTTAATTGACGGTTGATTGACTGTTACTCCAAAAAAATTATTTTTTTGTTTTTATATTTATTTGTTTAGCTTTTTAGGATTTGAAATAGTTGTGTACATTTAATTATTGCTCACATTTATGTTAAACATAATTATTTATTCTTTAAATTACATATTTATTAATGATATTTTTCGTTTTATCATACTTTATTTATTATTATATGCCAAGATAAATTTGGCAGGTTTCGTTTATTTTTTATTTCAGATTTTCTATCAAAGATTACTAGTTCATTTATTTTATTTATTTCATTGTTCTGATAGTACATATAATGTATATTACCTTTTAGGAATTGTACCTTGCTTTTCCTCTCCAAATATTCCCTTTGCTCCCATTTTCCTCTGTAGCTTATCCTTTATTCAATCAATATGAATAACACCCTGTTGGCCTGTCATGTTAACTTCCAATCCCTTCCTGCACATTTCGATGAATTTCATTATTTCCTTCACAATTTTTACCATATTGTTGCTGTCTCGGAAACCTGGCTCAAACCACATATTCCCTCCTCATCGGTATCCATTCCTAATTATATCCTCATTCGTCATGATCGGGCGGAACGGACTGGTGGAGGCGTTGGTTTGTTCGTTCATGACAGTCTGAGGGTTAAAATCCTTTTCAAATCTCCGTCAACTGATACACCTCACCTAGAATATCTTTTCACAGAAATTTCTTCTCACTTGTTTACCCTCCTGTATGTCATAGTGCACTGTCCTCCTCAAGTCAAATTTGACTCAACCTTCGAATCCTCACTTTTTACTTATGTTCCCGCTTACAATAACATAATAATAGCCGGCGATTTTAACACAAATCTCCTTTCCGTTTTTTCTGATAAATCTTATTTGATAGACCTAGCTTATTCTCTTAATTTATTCATCGTATCTTTTGAACTTACTCACCATACTCAGTTTTCAGACACTTTACTGATTTATTTATAGTTGATGCTTCTCAAAATTTACTTTCCTTTTCTCAAAATCCAATATCCTTTCTCTCTTGCCACGATCTTATCCAGCTCTCCTACAATATTTCCACACCAATGATCCTCAATAAAAAAATTTCCTGGCGTAATCTTAGTTCCTTAACTCCAGAAAATAAAAACCCTCTACTAGACTCATTATCCCTTTCTATTGAAACAATCTATTCCTTCCACTCAATAGATGAAATGGTGTAATGCCTTTCATCTAATCTACTAACATGTTTTAATCATCTAGCACCACTCAAAACCTCTACCTTCCGACTACCTACCCTCCTTGGATTAATCAAGAAATTAGAGATCTGATGAAAAGAAGAGACGCAGCTAGAAGGCGCTTCAGGCGTTCCATTGAATAAAGTTCCTTCACCTACCACAGCATCCCAATTTAAGCCTATTTCCATCCTATCAAACCTATCTAAGCCACTAGAAAGAATAGTCCATTCTCAACTTGCTTCATACCTTGAAAATAAAGATCTCCTAACTCCTCTTCAATTAGGCTTCCGTTCAGGTTATTCTACCCAATCCACTCTTTTAAAAATTATTTAAGACATTTATTCTTCAATTGACCAACAGAAAATTACTATCCTAATCCTCTTCAATTTCTCCAAGGCGTTTGATTCCGTGGATCATAAAATTCTTTTGACTAAATTACAAAAACTCTCCCTTTCCAATAGTGCTCTTGGCTGGTTCCAGTCCTTCTTATCTCTCCGTTCCCAAACAGTTATTGTTCTTAACCAACCTCCTTCAAAATCTGTGCCTCTAACGCGAGGTGTTCCTCAGGGATCTTTTCTCTTTCACCAGCTCTCTTTTCCGTTTACATTAATGATTTGACAGACGCTATTAATAATTCCCAATATCATTTATATGCTGATGACTTACAAATCTACTTATCGTTTCATCCTTATGAGATTTTTGAGGCAACTCGTAAGATTCAAGATGACATTTATAGCATTCACCAATGGGCAGTAGAGAATAAGTTACGACTGAACCCAGAAAAAACTAAAGCAATGCTAATCGATAATTGGATAATTCAATAATTGGATCGAAACCCTCCCTTAATTCCCTTTCCTGTTATCCACTTCTTTATCTCAATAACGTTCTTATTCAGTTCACAAACTCTGTCAAAAACCTCGGAGTAGTACTCGATAAACATCTGTATTGTAATAACCATATTTCCCACATTACCCGAAAAACCATCTCCATCCTCAAACAGCTCCTAAGATTCCGTGAATCTTTCCCTCGCAATACCCGTCAATTGCTGGTATCTTCCCTCATCCTTCCCCACCTCGATTATGGATGCTTAGTATACGGAGGACTGTCTGGCGAGCTTGAAATGAAGGTGACAAGATTAATGAACTCCTTTATAAGATTCATTTTTGGGATCCCCAGGCGTTCTCACATCACTTGCTGGTATTCCTAGTTGAGGTGGCTTTATCCAAGTTTTCGGCGACAATACTTCCTTGGTTCCTTTCTATTCCAATCCTTAAAGTCCAAAAAAACCTTCGAACATTTACTACATCCTTGCCCTTCGTTCTTCCATTCATCTTTTGAACACCAGATCTCAGCCTATAGATTTGTATATCCCTTCTCATCGAACTGCTTCCTTTGAAAAATCCTTTATTAATTGTGCAGTTTTATTCTGGAATTCCATACCCATTTCGATCCGCAATGCTCCTTCTCTCACTTTCTTTAAACATAATTTATTCATCTACCTCCTCAATTATCAATCTTCCGAAATTATGTAAAAATATTTTATTGTTAGAATATTTCTTTTTATTTTATTTTGTTTTAATTTTGTTATTTACTTATTTTGTTTTTCTTATGTAAACCCAAAGACTTGTAGTATATAATTTACACTCTATATAAGTTGCTGCCTAATATGTAGGCAGCCAGACAATAATTCCTTTTTATTGTTCTTTTGTGTTATTCTTAAGGGACAAGGTGTCCCAGAATAAAGATTATTTTTCATTTTCATTAAAATAAAACAAATTATTTTAACCCTATATTGTGTGTGTGTACTATATTTATTTTTTTGCCACATCTTTTTTATCCTATGTTTAACTAATGATAAAACAGAAAGAAAGAATTTACTTTGTATTAAACCTTCAAGCCATTCATAATTAATATTAGTTTTTTGATAATTTAATTAAATTCAAAAGCTAAATCTAGTCTAAACGTGCAATTGTGGAACCCTGCAACATGGAATAAGATGTTAAATAAGAAATAGCAACTTCAATGGAATTTTTATAAAAATTTTCTCATTTTTTTAATTTTTTTTAGGTGGATAAATTTCTGTAAATCCAGTTATTGAAAGTAAATGATTTTATTTATACCAATGTGAATCAAATATCAAGAATTAAAACCATGAGTTAGCGAAATTTTGAGTCACAGGATTTACTTATAATTTATAGCAGGATTAGGATGGATTTACATGGAATATAGTATCTTTGGATATAAACACAGTAAATCATTTTTTGACTTAAAATCTTTGAGACCAAAGATAAAAAGAGATGATGTTTCTAAAGAGCAATAACTTACAACAGTTCAAAGTTTCAATTCAAATATACATTATCTCCTAAAGTTATGTTTTGTATCTGAATTATTATTTTCAGTTGTTACAGAAGTCCATTATATATTCGATAATTTCGGCTAATCGATATGGATATTGTTAACAATCGATGAATGAAAATAACACAGTTATTTATAGTAAAATATTGACAAGACAAGATGTTGAAGGTCATATTTGAAAGATATAGGTTATTAGAATGTACAGAAGTGATATAAGTAATTAAATTAGACATCCTTGCATCTTTTGTCTAATTCGGTAAAAATTAAAATATACATTATAAAATACCTTTCTAAATGAGCATGAAACAAACAAAACAAATATTACTTTCAGTAACAACTTTTACAAAATTAAATTAATATTCATCAAACTTTTACTAGCTTGATCTACAAGCATGTATGAAACAGAATCTTTCAGCATAATTTACACCAATTTCCAGCAATCTGGTTAACTTGAAAATTTTCACAAGTGGCAAGTACCAATGACAATACAATTATTTCACAACTTTAAAGTCCTCACTAGAATGATCGGAATAAAAGGAAATATTTAGATAAGTTTGCAGATTAACTTCATTCATGGGACGTCAATAAATGTTTCTTTACAGATAAAAAAATTCTAACCAATGGAAGATAATTGAAAAATATAAATGGTAATGATTGTGGTACCACAGATGTCGCCACAGCATTTTTAAATAGAAGAACTTGATTGCTCAAAGTTAACAGGGAAATTTTCATATATTAGTGATGCATCAGATGAAGTGAAAGGTTATATAAACATGACTAAAATCGAGGCTCTTGATTATAAATATTAATGATATAATTTGGAGTCTAAAAATTCAAAAAATAAATTATAGTTTAAAAAAACAAAACATGTTTAGTAGCAAACTGAACTAAAAAGTAGAAAATAAATTTTATTTCATGAATAGTTTAGGTTATAGCATTAGAAAGCCCAACAACCATGATTAATTATAAGCCATTAACAAAATAATTCAGTCTATAGTAGGATACTAGGTATTAAATGTTACAAAGATTTTATTGGTAACTATTTATAAAAGTGGAGTTATTATGGAAAAATTAATAATACTTTCTTTGGAAGAAGAAAGTATTGAAATCGCCAAGAAATTCAACTTCAATATTTTAATGTTTCTTGGCATTTTCTAGGGGTATAGTAGTATCCAAAAAATATAAAATCTCAATAGTGTCAGCCCGTCCCTCCGTAACAAAAGTATGTTTCACCCCACATTTTTTTTTTTTACTATAAATTGGATTATTTTTGTTAATAACTTAAGTTTTACTCCACATTAATTAATCATAATTGATTGCCAGGCTTTCTATTGCCATAACACAAACTATTCATGTAATAAAAATTATTTCCTACTTTTTAGTTCGGTTTGCTATCAAAGCATTTTAAAAAGTTTTTTAAATTCTAATTTTTATAAGTTATATTAAAAATTAATTTTTAAAATGTTAGCATCTAATACTAAAAACATTACATGAGAGAATTAAAGCATAGTGGGAAAGAACTAATAGTGACATGGTTCAAAAATCTCAGAATTTTAAATACAACATTCTGTGATCATCCTCGACTAATATCCAGTATATGTACCCTTTAACAACTTTAAATTATATTCTTTCAAGTCTCAAGTTGACATAAATGGACTATGATAATTCTTTCTCAGAACCCTTTAATTATTTCCTCAATAAATTTTAAAAAAATATGTCAATTCCTTGACAAGTATACCTGTATTCCTTGAAATTACACATACCCTGTAATTTATGAGGAGCATTTGTCTCCTAGAAATACTGACACCATTATTATAAATGAACATACCTCAGCACAAAGATGGAAATAGCATAGAAGAATAGTAGTTTCAGAACAAGTTATAACCAAAATGAGGAAAACCAGAAACAAGAAGCCAAACATGTAATACATCTGATTGGACCTAAAAATGCATAAATAAATATAATGTTGTATAAATCTAAAGTTCATAAAAATTCAGGATATTAATAAGATTTTATACCAAATAGAGTTCAATATAAAGAAGAGTTGTATGAAAATACAACCAAAAGGAAGTACACCTCCCATTACTATTCCTGGAAGTGGCTGGGTGTAAACACTTTGATCAGGTATCTGTCTTGGGATCTGATTTGTTCGCACAGGATGCTCAATTGGCTAAATAAAGAAAGTAAATCATTAACATCTTGCAAAACTTTGAAATTGTGATTATTAAGTTTGATATGTGCCTATAATGAATAAAGACATGAATACATATTTACCCTTTTTCTGAAACCAAAAACAGACCCAACGAATGTCAGAGGTACTGAAACTAGAAACCATAATGAAAGCAATGCCACAAGAGTTGAAAATGGTATAGCTGCAGAACTGTCTTTCGCCCATAAAATGAGGTTCAATATGAAGAAGATTGTAAAGACAACACTGCAAGAAAAAAATATTAGCTACAGAAAATTATCTAAAACCTAGAAAATATATCAAACAATATTTTATATAAAACCTAATTTTTCTACTATTAAAAAATAAAAATAAATAAATAAATAAATATATCAACACAAAAATAAGTTAAATTATTTTAAAATGAAATATTTTTAATAAAGAGAAAAATATCTCATAAACAATTAAATTATTAATGCATTTTTTTATTTTTATTTAACAATTTAATTTGCGTGGATTATTTTTTGCTCCTATCAGTTACACATATTTTAAAAATAAAGCTTTATAAATGTTACTTCTAAAACCATCATAAAGTTTTATTTTAAAAATTGGTAATTGTTAAATTTCTTAATATTTGAAATGAGTCATTAAATAGTTTTAACCCTACATCAGTAAAATTCGTATTGTAATAAATTAATAATTAAAATTATTTCAATGACACCATGACCTTTGACGCTAATTACAAATCCATAACATGTGACGTTTCCAATAAAATATGATTCTTAAAATGGAGAAATCTAACTTTACAGTTTTATTTATTTATCATTATTTTTTTAATGTAGTAAATTCAGTTGTCCACAATCTTTATAGGGGAAAAACCTAAACCTAGGACAGTACATTTTTTTTTGCTTTTTAATTTTTATTACTCTATTTTTTCCATAATAATTCAAGAAAAAACTGCAAAACATATAAAAAGATAGCCAGAGATGCAGTCAAAAGAAAGAAAAAAACACGTCCAAGTTAAAAAACTTTTAATGGAGTGCCTACATTTTGACCTATATTGTAGGATTTTTTGAGGGCAACCAAACTAGTAAGGAGAAGAGACAAGTTTTTTAACTTTTTTTTTCTTTTTCTTTCTTCTGAATGCAACTTAGAAAATTTCTAATATTTTTTTCCAATAGTAGAATAATTTAAGCGATCAGATCTATAATTAAGCCTAACAACAAAACATACAATGCCCAAAACATGTAAAGACTTTTTTTTATATAAAAAAATGTGTGAATACAATGGGAATTTACTTATGATTTTATTTTTAATCAGTTTACTGTTAAATAGGTTAAAAAACCAATAATAAGTTTGTGTTGATTAGTGTACTTTTTTTTATTCTTTTAAGGGTTATTCAACGAATTCATCATAATTCTGCATAGTTTACAGCATTCATTAATGTAACTAATACTTGTTCTAAGAACTTAAAACATATTTTATCAAATTACCCAGGACAAAGCATCGAAGTAAGCAAGACATTGGATTTCCACTTTTCACCACCAAAACTTTTATATATTCTAGCAGATGTGTAGCCAGCTATAGCTCCCAAACAAACAAAGACAACCATTGCACAGGTCATCAAGGCGCCTCTATTGGCAGGTGATAAAAATCCAAGACATGCAAATGCTAAAAACAAAATTAGACAGAAATTAATATCAAAAATCATTAAAGTAACTAAGAAGGTACTTGTTTAGTAGAAGCCCACCATGGCAAGCTCTTTACTTGTCTACGGTCAGATAGCGCTGCCGATGCTTAATTGCTATAAAACAATCCTGACAGCTATTACCCTGTAACTTCACCGATATATTCAGTGGCCATAATTTTATCGAAGCTAAGGATTTAAGGATTAGCCCTATTACACTAAAAATATTCTATTAATTCCTAAGGGACCTCTAAATGGCAGGGGGTTTTCAATGACATCCCCATAAGGGCTAAGTTGAGGGCCTTGTCCATCCTTCTCTTTATAAATAATAATAAAGTGTACAAAAATGAGACTCAATAATGTTCATCACTTTATTGATCCTACATACCTATAATACTAAACTAACTAAGCAACTATGAGAATCATCAAAATATAGAAATAAATATAAGAATTATTTACACTCCAATAGGTCTGGATTAGTGAGAACTAAATCAGAACAGAGTGACAGGTTAAATCAGTGGTCACTGAATAAGTTGGTAAGTCTAAATCGCAACTTATCAGGGCAGGACTTATTAATTGTGAACTTAAATTCAGTTTTTGAAAAAATAAATGTTTGTTAACATAAATATAAATGTCAACAAAATAGGGGCATAATTAATTACTTTAGAGAAAATTTAATTTACTGAAACTATACAAGGATTTTTCTTTAGTTATCTGATAATTCACCAGAACTTGCCAATTTATTCATTGGACTTTGTTCTCATCTACCATATTATGATTCATGTTTTTTATCAAGTTGAAATAGCTACCCTTTTCTTTGTATTACTTCTATTATAAAAATCTTTTAAATGTGGATCTGAATGAAACGTAGGTAGGTACTGTAGAAAAAAACGGCTAGGTGTAAGAAAATGTTGTATAAGATTGATTTTTTTTTTTTTTTTTTTTTTTTCATTAAAACTATAGTTTATAGAATGTATAGGTAGGAAAAATTAAGTTATCCTCGTCAACTCCTATCAAATCAAAAATAAATAGGCCTAAGGTGTAGTGCATAATAAGGTGATAATACAAGAAATCGAGCGATGTGATTTTTTATCTCTACATTTCCAGTTCCCATCAAAGTGATAAGATAAGAAAAGCAACAAGAGGGTGCCTCGTTTTGGGGGGTTATTTCGAATTATGAGCTAGTCTGAAGAGGATGCTATTGCTGTATACTCATGATTGCAGCAAAACAAACAAACTAGAAAGAACAGAAAGCATTGGGTGCACCCATATAATGTGATCAACATAAACACATGGTTAAGCAGTTGTTTTTCAAGAAATGCCTCAACATGCAGAAATATTCAAAAAAATGTATCAAATGAGTTCAGATTTTTATTGTACAATGCAAATTGTTTCAGCTATAGTTTGCAGAAGAAAGACATGAAATTTGAACTCTCAGTACACCAATATGACGAAATATCACGTAACACTAATAGTCTCCGAGAGCAGCATGCCATTTTGCTATTACCAATACGATACTGATAGGTGTAGGCACAATATCGCTATCGTACAAGTGTGTACCATTTTTGTCACATTAACTCATCTTTAAACTTGTCATATGTTCATATTGCATTGTATACTGTATCACTTGTTGTATTGCACCGTATCACCTTAGTGATAGCGTACCATGCCTAAGAGTAACCAGATTTTTCAGAGGGTGCAGGAGGCTTAGATTATCACAGTGCACTTAACTCATTCTGTCCATTTTTCGACTTGACAGCTTATTCCCTGTGACTATTGAAACATAGTATTGGATAAAAAAAAAATCTTAAGGGAAGTGAAAAGAGGATTGATAAGAAACAATTTTGGATTCACAATTTTCTTTCACTAACAAATCTATTTCAACATTTAACACTTACAGCATTTTCTAGTTAGAAAATAAAATAAAACGGGGAGCTTTCTACATGGCTTCTACTTAACAAGTAAAAAGTTAAAATAAATTTAACTGAAAATACCTAAAGTTACAAGTGTCATGAAGAATATTTGAAGACCTGAACCCAAGAACACAGACAGCAACATTCCTTTCCTAGGGGGTCTGAATACATCACCGTGAACTAACTTCCACCCAAATTCTTCTTGTACATCTTCACCAGAATCAATCTAAGATATTAATTTTAGTATTATTATTTACTTCAACATTTTAATATCTAGTTCTTAATATAAACTAAAAAAATGAATGATAGAATAAAAAGGAAAAAATTTAAAATAACATAATTACAACCAAACTAACTTGCATTTATTGATTTTTTTTTTAAGAAAAAAAGTTTTAGTGTAGTCTTTTTAAGCTCAATAGAACATTGCATAGTGAAAAATAGTGCATTAAAAAAATTATCTCAATACAAAAACTTTCAAGAACTGCCAAGAATATATTGATTTTACTGTTGCAAGTCAACTTTTATTTTCTCTACAACTTTAAATAGAATTATGGGAAGGAAAGATGATTAATTAAAAGAGAGTTTTAGAAATCTTTTGTAAGATATATACTATAGCATTCTTAAGTCAAAAGTGAAACAATTGCCATTCTGTAATAATAATAAACATAAGGAACATTTTACTTAGTTCTGAGAGCTCATGTGATCTACTAAATAAAAACAGCTAGACATTTTTTCGTTATTTTTTTTTTCTGTTCCTCCATCTTTATTAATACAGAAATAAACAAAATAATAATCGGGAAGGAAGGATCTTGTTTTGCCTTCCAAGCATTTTAAGAATGGTTACAAAATTAAAAAAAATATAGCTGGATATACTCAATATTAATAGTTTAAGTAGAACAACATATTTCAATTATCGAGACAGAGAATAATCTAAAAAGTTTCAGATCCATAAAGCAGAAAAAGATAAAATTACCTAAAAATAGATAGAATTACCTGATTATATCTAGCAATATCTTTATGTAAAGTCCTTAGAATGATCATAGCCACCATTCCAGTGAGGAATAAGACTATCATAAGAGAATTGAGGATACTAAACCAGTGGATGTTTGTATGAGGCATTGACTCAAGAATATAATCCCAGCGAGAAGACCATTTTACAGTATTATTTTGCTGCAATTAAAAAACAAAGTATTGAGATTTCACATATGAAATTATTAACAACTATAAAACTATTTGAAAATTCAATTAACAAAAATTTTACAATAATAAAAGTCATAAATAGAATTCATTTTTACATAAGGTTTATGAAAACAACAGAAAAACTAAGATTTTATACATAAAAATAATAAATAATAATAAAAATAAATGAATAAAAAAATTGAAAAGAGATTGATCAAACTTAAATTCTCTTACAGAAAATACTTACAACAAATTTTACACTGTAAGTGTATTTTATTTCCAGTGTTTTTCCTTTAGGAAGTTCTTCTGGAATAGCCATAGGTTCTTTGGAATAACAGTCCAAATCTGCAGTATGCTTCACACTCAGAGGTGTAACCTTGACAGCTAAAATTGATTTCATATAAGTCGTGTAAAATAGCAATATTAATTATATAAATATCAATTAGTTCAATCACTTCATAACTTCAGTAAGTAAACTTACAAACAATTCTTCCACCATTTGCACCGAATGTATTTCCCCATTCTTCACCCATTCCACTGTGGTATGTAATAAGTAACTCAACATGGTTAAAAATATAGTATGTTTTTGGCTTATTATATTGTGGCTAAAAAAGAAAAAAAGAAATAAGAAAACTGAAAAAAATATATATCTTAAATTTAAAAAATACTTTGGTATAGTAAATATGCTTTTTAAAATTTAAAATAAACTTTGGGAAATTATTATATCTGCACAAGGACTTAACTCAGCAACAGTAAATATATTATGTACATATGTATTTAAAGCATAACATTCTGGTCCTGCCCTAAATTTAGAGGTTTCCCATTTGATGTCTGTATCGATTATTATCATAACAGCCTAATTATATTTTTAACTGATACTATTCTTTCATTCTTTCAGATATAATCTCTCCAATAGCTTTTAAGTAACTAAATCCACCCCACTTGTCCAAACTAGTAGACCTTTTCATTAGAAATGATTCTATTTTTTTCTTTGAAGTCAAAATATAACTGTTTTTTTCCTTATTGGTATTGCAAATAAATGAAATAAATTACCCAAACCACTTTGAGTCTTCCCTATAATTATATCATCTCAGACAGCTATTTTGAGTCAGGTGTTCATAAATCCATCCACCAGGACTGGTTCAAATTCCTCCCATGACCATTTCCAAAACTTAACTATGAAGCACCGAGGAGAGATCTCCTTGTTTCACTCCTTTTGCTATTAAACAGGAATGCACATGTCCCCAAAATGGATGACTCCACTGCTGTTAATATCATTAACACGTCTTGAGAAACTAACAATAGCCTAATACTTTATAGACCTTCCTTTTATAAAATATATTAAACTAGCATCCCCAGTAACGGCTTAGCCCGCTCTCATAAGTAAATAACTTTGATAAAAATCTTGTTTTGAAGTATCCAATTGAAAATTATTTCTTCAATGATATTTTCATGCAAAACTGTAACCTTTAATCTACTACTACTGCACTGATTAGGTGGTTGCAGATCACGTAAAAGCATAATTGGAGATTCAGTTTTTAATTGTTAAAGTATGAGTTTGTAATCCAGAGGGACAGAGACTATTAAGAAACTCTGGCAGATAATGGACTTCATTATCAGTGCTTACAACTAAGAGGCCCTGCGCACTGGCAACTTTGTTAAAGCAACTATATAGTTGCTTTAAAGAAATTCAAATAAAAAACACTGAATAGAATGCGGCCCTGCGCACAGGCAACTTCTAAGTTGCCTTGACTAAATAATTTTTGTCTAGACCTATTCCAAGGGTGACTAAACAGTTGCCAGCAGAAATGAATCATGTGAGATTCAACGTAACCTCACGCACTATCAACTATTCAGTTGTTAGATGGCCCTGTTCTGACATTCTCATTCTAAAATAATTGAAGAACTTGTTTGGATGTTCATTCAATCTGTAGAAGTTTAATTCAATCTGTTATAAAAGTGCCTGTCAAGAAGTCGGGAACTAATTATTGTATGTATCCAAAACATTTTGATCCTTTGCTTATTTTTTTCGACGTCTCAAAATAAGCGCAACAGCACAGGTGGCTTCCACAAAACTCATTGTAGACTGAGCTTAGAGGCAACTATTTAGTCGCCAGCACGGTGGTGGACAACTCATGGGTGAGTAAACTGTTTAGTTGCTGGTGATTAAAGTTGCCAGTGTGCAGGGGCCCAAAAGGATCATGAATCATATTTTTTTTTTATTAAAAAGCAAGGGTTCGATATTTTGACTAAGCAATAATTTTTATTGCAACAGAAATAATTTTATCGATTTCATCAAGTTATATTTTAATTTCTAACCATAAAAGTTAATGAGAAGGTTACAAACATCATTTCTACCACTTATCACTATACATTTGAGTAATTATTATGCAAACTTTTCTAATGTAAACTTTCCTAGAATTATGATAATGTAGTTAAAATTTCATACAGTTGGGTTTTAATAGTTTTTAGAGTTATAAACTCTATTGCAGAATGGTGCTAGCCACCCACATATCGGTTGATTTTTAAAATTTACTGGGATCCACATGTTATACTATATATTTATAGCTTTTTTAATAACAATTTAATTGAGAATAAGTATATTTAATTATAAAATCCTAGCTCAATATAAGATGTTAGCTTTGTAACCTCTCTTAAATGGTACTGTCACCTTTTAGCCAATTTTCAAACTTCACAGCACACCACATATGTATAGCTTTTTAATAACAATATAATTGAAAATTTGTAAATTTTTTGTTACTAAAGCCTCCTTGAACTATGAAGATGATGTAGATAAAATTTGGTACAAATTGGTTCAGTAGTTTTCGTGGTTAGTGATCGCAAATGAAATGGTTTGTCCTTTAATATAATAGTATTAAATAAATAATAAGAGTTATCAATTCTCTTATTTCCATGTTTTAATTATAAAATTTTTATTTGGGCTTTGTAGATATTGGGGTGTTACCTTAGAGGATAGTGCCACTATTGAAGGATCAGAGTAGATTTTTTTCAAACATTGGTTAGATAGGAAAATACTCTGAGCCGAAATAGTGTGTATTGCTCTTATCTGACCAATGTAAATCGTGTCAAAAATATCACACTCGTTGATCACAATCAGCACTGATTTGTCAGAGGTGAGAGCAGGCTTCATCACATTTAGTTACAAGTCACACTTCCATTTGCTATTAGCCTTTTAATTAAATAGCCAGTATAAGTTAATTACATTTGAAGAGTACAGGGTAAGAACGGGGCAGATTTTATTTAATATTTTCCAACAGTGCATGTTTTCAGAAAAAAAAACATATAACTAGGTATATAAAAATTTTGAATTTTTTTTCTTTGTTACTTTAGGTCTCGGAAGATAATAAAAAAAAGTTGGGGTCTTTTGCACTTGTTCCCTGCATTTCATTTCGAGTTTGTTATCATATGTATAGATTACGAGTAACCTTCCCAAACGTAATAACATGTCAATGAGAGATCGTTTGATTGTTCCTATTATTAAATAATTAAATAAACAACAAAAAAATTACAAAAACAAAAAATTATCCAATTATTTATTTAAATATTTTATTAAGAGTTAATATTATAACTTGTCAGGTTATAATTAAACATATGATTGCTTGGCAACATTACCTACCTCATATGTTATCGGTTTCATTGTAATATTCCCTGATATCATTTTTTGTATTATTATGCGCGACATGTCTTTGTTCGATTTAATTCGTCCAATAAATACAAAAGAAAAAGCGATAGAATTTCTTCAGGAAAAAGGTATTTTACATCGAATAACACTTATTAACATATGATAACCAACTCAAAATGAAATGCGGGGAACAAGTGCTAAAGACCCAAAAATTGTTTTTCCCCTGCACTCTTCATTTAGAATTAATTTGCATTTGGCATTAAAAGCAATCATAATTTAAAATTCAATTATATTTAAACATTATGACTCATAATTCATGTTTTCATAGATTTTTTATTGAGCATGCAACAGAGATTCATGAATTACAATGTAATCGTAATTCTTGATTCAATTACAATTTAAATAATTAATTTGAAGTAATTATAATTTGTGTTTTAATTTAATTTTATTTATCATGTAATTGTAATCCATGAACTTATGAACAGCTCTAAACTGAAGCAACCATATAAAAAGAAACACAATGTTGAAACAATAAATTAATTTTTTTATACCAAACAATGTTCAATGTGAATTCAGTGACCTTCAGATAATATTAGGGCTTTTCCAACGAATTTGTAAAGCAGCTAAACAAAAATATAAGATATACTATAGTAACTTTTCTTACATTCATATTGCATATGTCTTCAGGATTAAGCTTATCACCGACATAGCAACCCATTGGGAATCCCGGAACACAACAATGTCTCATATCATCCAATAAATAGCACCATGTTACAGGCATGTTATCTAAAATTTAAAAAACAAAATATTAATATAATAAAAAAAAAAATTTACTCACATTTCACAATTTTTACATTCTGATCTAATATATCGTATATTGTAAATTAATATAGATATTTAGATTATCATCTCTGATTTTAAGCAATGGAGACACAAATATGATTTCCATGACCTCTAGGGATTTTATTTTAAGAGGTTTCAGACCGGGTCCTATTATATTTCAATAAAAATATATATATATATTTGGAAGTAATTAAAATGGCAACTACATTTAATTTTGCATGCTTATTGACTATTAACACATCAGCAGCAGAACGTTTATAAAGATTTTGACCAAGGGATTGTATCTTTGATTTTATTAAGCGGATTATTTCACTAATACAATCATGATCAACCTCATAGCCATCCACTCATCTGCTTTCTACTCAGACTTTAAAGTATTGCCAAGTTTAAATTTTTTTTTTTTTTTTTGTTAGTAATCTATCTTTTACACATAATGCTTTATAGTATCTCAATCAATCATTCAAACATAATATTAAAAACAATGATAATTAACTAATTACAGTAACTATAAATAATCAATGACCAATGGCTCAAATTTCAAGGAACTGATAAATAACTGTAAATACTGATAAATACGTAGATTATTTATCTTGGGATCAACCAAAATTACAAGAGTAGTAATTTTATTTAGCATACTATGTTTATTTTTTAATTTAGTTTTAACTTGATGTTTTAATTTATTTTAATTTAAGGCTTGAATAAAAATAACTTAAGATATAAAAGTAAAACTGAATCACGATTACAATCTTAGTTTTGAAATATTGGAAAAAGTAGTGCTATATAACAATGGAATTACAGTGAAAAAAATCCAAGCAATAAGAAGAGCAATCATATTAGAGATGACAGATCATTTGGTTAAATAAATTGTTCAATTAAGGAGTAATAAATAAACCAGGCTTGGTTTGAAGATGGTAAATCAACTTGGAAATTGATTCAAAGTAACTAGTTTTTTTTTCTTTTTTTCTGATTAGGGTGTAGAAGAGCTAACTACACTGAAGAAAGATCTCTCCTCCTCTGATCAACAACTTTATCTACTGAGTGGTGAATCGTAAAAAAAGCTAGTTATTTTTGGAAAAATGTTATTTCCATACCCTCTTCTTTTTTAATCTTTTTGAATTAATCAGAGAATAGGTGATAAGGAAAGATCTAACAACAGTGAATGTTTCCTCCTCATATGATCACTAGAGTAGACTTGGACATCTGCAGCTTGCAAATTTTTAAGAATTAGCAATTATTTTTGTCAAGGCACATGACGATAACTTGTATATCTCACAAGGTGTACAGGTCTGACAAAATCCTACAACACAGAGTAGACTATCAATTGCTTTCCAATAGATATCAAGCCATTGTAGAATGTGGAGAAACAAAATAAGTATAAAAGTTAGCAAATGAGAGGGGCTAAAAATGATCAGCCAGATAATGCTGTGAAATATAGGTTGATTTCCAGCCCTAGTATATACATATAATGCAGTTGATTTATTCAACAATAATTTCAAAATTGGATTTAACTAACTATAAAAAACATTTATTAAGTGCATTAAGAAAGGAAAAGCAATCCACAGAACATGAATAAGCTATATACTAGCATAGATAATCCCTAACCACAATTATGTGTACGAATAAGCAATATACTGACATGGATAATCAAATGCTTCTGGAATAAAATGGTAGATTATTTTTAAAATATTTACATCATTGCCCTATACAAGAAGCATAAAATGATACAAACAGATAAGTAACCAACAAATCTTTAATTTAAGATTTACATTAAGAAAGCTCAATATGAGATAAGGAGAGCATTGAAAAAAAAAAAAAAATACAAATTCATTTCTACTTCAGTCGAACACATTCCTTTTTATTTATCTCTTTATTCTATTTAATTTAATATCTTTCTATTGAGTTTTAGCATCATTTGATTTAAAAAAAAAATTAAACATTTTTTCATGCAAGATAATTTAAAGTTAAAATGGTTCATGGAACCGTTATTTAACAACATAGCATTGAAACAACTTAAAACAAGAACTGCATATTATGTACTAATTTTTATTATTGGATACTAGAGACTAAATGAATGATTAATTTGTATACCACTTAAAAAAAAGGAAAAAAAATCAGATTAAATAGATGAAATGTTATTTTTAAATAATAATCTTGTTCCAAAGGACCTAAAGGCACATACATCTAATTTATGTTATTTTAAACAGATAAATTATTTAACTGGTGATAAATAACTGTTCTTCAACAATAGTTCTTCAATTAAAGAATATAATTATTTTAATGTTATCAAAATATATTTTGTAACAATGCCATATTTAAAGGTTGTACTACTTAATAAATATTTTATTTCAACATGTGTTACGTGATAAACTGAAAATTCTAATTAGTTCTTAAATAATGTAATACAATAATGATTCATTATTATTATCTTAACTAGTGGTAAAGCAATTTATTTTAAACCTGCAGTAATTTAAGAAAAACAATTACAAATCTAGATTGCAATTCTTTATAATTATACTAACACATTTATTTATCACTTTAACTTTCTATTAAGTCACTTAAAAATAAAATAAACTGATCAATTTCAATACTGCAATCTAAAATAGTTCAGTTACATAAACTTAAATAAACATAAGCTCTTAATAAAAATATTAAAAAGAAACAAAAATTAATATTGTCATTATTCATTATCTTCAAGTTATATGGATGACTTCATAAGCTACTAGCTTCAACAATGATGCAATACTCAAGAATTTAAGTCTAAAATTAAAAAGTATCTAGATGAAACATCAAAAGATCAAATTTATGACTTAATCATACATCAAACTTAAAAAAATGTTTTGATACTATCTTATGATAAATTTAAACAACACAGAAAGATTAAAGAAAAAACTGCTAAAGGAAAATTATTCAATGTACTCAAATAACAACATTAAGATAAGACAGTACAATTACATACTTACCGACAATCCAATGGTGTTGATAATTCAAGCTCATGCCTTTTTTAAGAATATCAAGTTTTGTCATATCTGTAGGATCTCCACCAGTATATTTTTTGCTACAAAGATATTTGCATGTTTCATTTTTTAGGAAACTGATCTGAAATTAAAATTATAACATTATATACAAGCACATAAAATTCTGTGTAATAATTCCTCAAATATATCTTACCTTGTAGGGGGATGGACGAATTCTTTCGCCAAATACAACCTGTCCTAAGTTTTCTGTTGGAGACTTACTTTGATCTGATGCAGTACAAAAGTCAAAACTATAAAAAAAAAAAAAAAAAAAATAATAATTGAGCGTTTCAAATATATTCATAGATTTAAAACAATAGATGCATTAACAATTACTTACTGGTAATACTCAAAAGGAATAACTGATTCTTCAGTATTTAATCTATTTACAAATAAATCAACTTCAGACTGAAAATTAAGAATATTAACGTAAGTGCACTAAATATAATTTAAATATTAAATGTGAGCAATAAAACAATACACTTCTCACCTTACAACTTGCAGCGAGTTCTGATTGTTTACAATAGTTAACAGGAGCTAATCCTGGTAAATAGAAACCGGTGCATACCTGAACTTGTAAGCTAAAAAACAGAGCTTCATAAGACAAAAGAAATATCAAAGGTGAGAAATTCATTTTCGGCTTGTTGAAAGAACATAAGAATACGTGTGTTACAGCGAGCAGAGGTAGTGTTATAAACAACTGTACAACACTTCTAAAGTACACTGTTGAAATAGACAGAAGGAATTACAGAAAGGGCTTAATAACATTGCATACAAATATTTTTCTGAAAATTATTTTTGTATATCTACAACAATTATTATGCGATTCTGATTGTTGGAGCTTAAGCAGCTGAAATTGACGTTGACATTATCAATGCTTTTGTGATTAACATTAAAAGATATTTTATACGTATTTTTCAATGAAAATACATAAAATAATAATAAAATAAACTTTTCTAAGCTGTGATTGTTATTGTTAAACTTTATGTAAACTAACTTACATAAGAAACGTTATTTTATTTAGCTGCTTTTGGAAGGCGGTTCGTTTGAATTAGGTTTCTTACGTTTTCAAAGGTTATATTGGTATCTGTCATAGTGTCAACTCACCGAATCTTTAACTGTTTATTTTTTAATATGTGAACTCTTCATATTTACCACTTTATACAACTACATTACACACGTTTTCTATCTAATTTCCATCAATATTTGCGCCAGTCATGATATTATTGTAAGTTACTTTCTGTTAATTTCCCCCCTGGAAGTTGGAAACAGTTTTTATATTTGTAAACATACTACACCATGGCTCAAAGAGGAAAAAGTATATTTGCACAACGAATGAAACTTGAAAGGGAAAATAAATTTAAATCACAAACAGTTGATCCTGATAAGTCTTTGCTGGACCCTGTGAAAGTCTTTGGTAGTTCATTATATTGTTTTGTTTTTGGTGGGTTCTTTACTATTTTATTTGTTTATGCAATATATGTTTTCAGGAGAGAGAAGTTTTATAATATCAGGGAATAATGCTCAAGAAATTCACCAAGAAAACATCCAGAAATTATCTCAAATGAATAATGAAGAATTGTCACTTGAACGTCAAAAACTTATTTCTGAATTAGATCCAAACATTTTGGAATTTCTTAGAAGTCGCCGTAAAACTGTTACCCATGTTGATAAAAGTGAAGAGACCATGGATGTTTCTAATGACACTGAGTACTTGTTTTAGTATGTGATATATTTTATTCCAACCCTGAATCTGTTATGTTTTAATAATAATTTAATTTATAGAAATCATGCTCAAGACCTTGGATTAAGTGCAGAAATATTGGAACCTACACCTGTTGAAGTTGAAGATATGCCTCTAATTAATTGTGATGTGGTAAAACCGAATGATGATATTCCATTAGAAGATGTCAAAGATCTTGTGCATAAATATCCACACATGGATGTTGTCGAGAAAGAGAAGTTGCAGTGGACTGGTTATTTGCCTTTGGAAGTCAAGCAGCCAGATGATCCTTTTCCTGCTAGATTTGATTTCGAAGGCAAGCAAGAACTATTATATAATGAAGTAATTAACTTTGTAGTTTAATGTTTTCTTTACTGGTAGTTATTATATTTCCTTTATTGTAAATTGTTGAGCACTCTAGAAAACTAGATCTTGATTATACCAAAACATATTAAAAATGGTAAACCATAAATGTAGGATAAAGTAATTAAATAAAAAAGAATAGAACTTAAGATTGATTTTAATTTTTATGATTCTTGACAATTTTTATTTATTCATTTTTTTTTTTTTTCTGAGCTTAGTATTTAGGTATCACTGAGGTAGTATATGGTATCACAGCTGTCCTTTTCCATTTGCCACCAAATTACCATTGGTTTATCTCTGGTACTCTAGATTCTTTGAAAAGTGATGTCAGACAGATGACATCTTGCACCATTAAATAAAAATTACTGAAAGATCTCGATAGTTCCAAGATAACAAGACTATGACAATCTCGAACTACTGAAAACTCAGACTATCATAATTTATGTGGGGAAACAAAACAAATTGATGACGAAAAGTAATTATACTTAAGGGAAGAGTGTTATTAGATCGTATTTTATTGAAAAACAAAACAAAACAAAAAAACATTAATTCTAGTTACTGAGTCTACATGTCGTTGTTAATAATTTTCTTCTTTTTTTCCCAGCAAATTTGTTGATTTTTGTTACTCTAAGAATGATGTGAATCAAATATATGAAATTGTAAAATAAAAAATTCATGAGGCTCGGATTTATGGCAAACTGGAACTATCAAAACTCTGCTACATACATGAATAATGAAGATGTAGTTAGTAAGGGTGTGCAGTCATTGATGACTGGGGACCTAATTAGTCAAAGGGCATTACGCATACTTTGATAGTTTGATATTAGTAGAGTAGAAGCAGTTAGGAGCTCAACTCTTCTTATACTAAATAACTTAAATAAATCTTGACTAGGAGGCAGGTTCTAATAAGTGAGCTCCTTTTGGCTCTGTTTCTCCTAATATAAAATTAAAAAATTTAACCTGGATTTGACCAATCTTGCTCAATCCCGTTTGAAACCTCTATTTTTAAGTGTAGGAGCTTTTTTTGACATTCACTAGCTCAGTTGGTGTTGCCTATGAGCATTGATGGTCAAGGGAGCAACCTCTAAAACATGTTCCATGTCATTTTCTTCTTTAGCCGACAGGCTCAAGTGTGCCTGTTTTTTCCTACTGTTTTTGTTTTCTTAGCTTTCTTAATATCCACTCCCTTTTTTTGTCATATTATTTTGTTTGTTTTTATGTAGCCTTGATGGAGGCTTGCACTGTGGGCCAAAACGTTGGCACAATAAATTAAAATTTATATTTTAATTGAGTTTCATTGACTGCACACCCTAACATCTTATTTACTGCCACTGTCAATAAATACCTCATCAGTATTTAATATATTGCGCCGATGTTTTGGCTTAATTTGGTAGTCTTCATTAGGGCTTAGGAAGAATGATGTTTAATTAGGAGAATAATCTTGTCTTAATCTTCCCATGCTTTGATGGATGCTTGAAATGTTAGTCAGAATATTGGTAACATGTATCAATTACTAATGTTCTAATGAATGCACTCTTCATTTTTTTTTTTTTTTTTTTTTTTTTTTTTTTTTTTTTATGAAAAAAATAAAGTTCTTAAAATTTCAACTGTATTGGTGAGGATAGGTTACAGGATTGCCTTTATTATGTTCAGATGTGTACTGTCCAGCTGAATTACTGCCATATAGAAGTGAATACACCAGAACTTTATCAAACCAACGAGGTTCAACGCAATTTGAGAGCTATCTGTTAGCGAAGGATAGAGAAGGTACATTACCTATATTCGCCTGTAACCAACAGAAGTCATCAAGTTTCGTGGTCATGAAAATACTGTACAACACAATAGTGATTGAACTAATCAATTTAACAAGCTTATGCTCGCTCTGGCCACATACTTGACGACTAGTCTAGAAATTATAGATACTGGCAGGAAAATTAAAATGGTGTTGCCCTTGGAAACTAAGGAAGTAATCAGTATGGCCTAAAGGGTGAAAAGCTTGGAGACCTCTGGTTTAAATGATAAATTGTTTAAAGTGGTAAAATGTTGAGAAAATGAATGAATGAATTTTACATACTTTATTTAAAAATTGTTTTATGATTTTTATCAACCCTCGAATTGATTGTTAACAGGTAACCTGCTCCCTCATTCTGACAAAGGAGAGGGTATCCTCAAAGGCTTACATAATCACGGAGAGGAACCCGAACGCCCTGGTTACACATTACAAGAACTTATACAACTAAGTAGAAGTTCAGTTCTACAACAGAGAGTAATTTCTCTAAACACTCTTGCAAAGATAATGGCTAATGTGAGTGAGAAGTTTTTTTTATAGTTGATTTTCAAATGTAATTATAATTATAATGACATCATACTTTTCTAAAAAAAAAAAAAAAAAAAAATTGATATTTAGGTACCATATTTATTGTTTCTAATTTTGAACTTTTTTCCCTTTTGATTCACCCAAATTGTGGCCCACCTTTGGAGTTCATCATGAATTTGGACTTCTCTGTTGAGATCCTGTTTGGCTTGTGATTCTTTCCAGAAGGTTAATTTGAATGGTTGCGACCTATGGACTTTCCAACAGAACAGCTGTCATCAGCAAAAACTAGGCAATTGACATTAATACCTCTTGATTTTCTTCCTTGGCTGATCAGAGTTATCCTTTGGCGTTCAAGTTCATAGTTCCAAATTTTCACAATCTTTTCTAAGACACAGTTGAATAGGAGTGGTGATAGTCCATCACCTTGATATCAAACGATTGTGATTATGTTCTATGTAGTTTAACCAAAACCAAGATAAATTAAAATGTACTCAAAAGTTTATTGAGCCTTATGTTAATTTTAAAAAACTTGAACAATTTATTAAAATGGAACAGAAAAATCCAACAAAGAGCTACTATGAAATATATTTATGTATGTATTGTATTACTTTTTCCAAGTTCATCTCCCTTTTCATTCATTCATATTTGAAGCTGTTATATATTTTAGTCAGGGTGGCATATATGAAAAAAATCTCATGAGAAGACTATTTTAATTATCTGTCTAATATTCTTTAATTATCTGTCTTCTTGAAATATGAATTAGTGGAGTTTTACTGTTTATATGTAACAAATTATGTCTGAAAACAAAATGTCAAAGTATTTCTCACTGACTGCGAAAACAATACACCATGGACATGTATATTTCTTATGGATTGCGTGTTACAGTTCTTCAAAAATCTTATTCAATAGCAGACATATGTTAGAGTTCTCTTTGGATCACACCAGCAGAATGCTCTATTAGTTCCGTGGCATGCCTGTCAATACATTCATCTGCTGGATTTTTGAACCCATCAGCCTTCATATCACATCCAAAAAATCTGTTTATTTCAGTTAAAGTTAAGAAAAAATAGGGGTTTGAAACCTGACTTTTTTATTCAAACCAATGTAGTTCTTAAACGGTAGGTTCTAGCAACAAATGTTTTATAAAAAAATATATATTCTATTAAATTTCAGATGGGGAAACAGTCGGAAAATTTTTGATCCGAGCTACACCAAGAGAGTTGGAGTGTTTCAAAAAAGCCCCAGCACTTAAAAAATGTAGGCAAAACGACTTTTTTCATTCAAACCAATATGGCTCCTAAACTGCAGGTCCTAGCGACAAATGTTACGTTACAAAAAATATTCTCCATTTAATTTCAGATCAGGAAACAGCAAATTTTCGATTTGAGCAACACCAGCAGAGTTAGAGAGTGTCAAATTTTACATTATGATTATATGTTATTATAACATTGTGTTATGTTACTTATTTACAGTAAAAAAAAGTATAGTTACATTTTTTATGAGTAAGGACCTCTGGAAATCACCATGACAAAACAAGATTTTTTGTTGAACTTATTTTTACGATTTCAAATAGTCAAAATGTGGCCTAAATCGCTTGTAACATCTATGTTGTTTGGGGTGAAGGAAGCTTCAGTGGAAGTTCAGTGCAGCAATGGTTCCAAAAATTTTGTCTTGAAGATTTGGTCTCAAAGACGAGGAAGGTCGTGGTAGGCCTTCTGTTGTAGATCACGAACATCTGAGGGCTTGGGAAGAAGAAAACCCTTGTAAAACTACTCGGGACATTGCGGGAGAAGTTAGTATTGACCACTCAACATTATAACCACACAAATCATAATAAAATTTTTTTCTGGCCACTTATAAAACCTGTGTTATTTTTGTACCAACCCAATATTTTGAGTACAAATTCTTATTGATCATAACTGATCGTTTTATAATTTTTAGGCTTCTATGTATGATGAATGCTTCAACGAGCCTATTTTACCTGCATTATTAGAAGCTGATATGTTTTTGTTATTGAGGTTCTCCCTGGACGATCCAGCTCCGCCAATAGTAATGGCTGCCTCATCTGCACTTTGCAACCTTTTGGTTAACCACATTGATGAAGTTAGTAGTTTGATTATTTAAACAATTGAATAATTATAATGCTGTTACTATCTTTAATATGTTTATTTTCAGGCCTGCTTGGACAGTATGTTAGGAACACCTTTGGGTATTCAGCAGCCTTCATTGGGAGTTGTTTTGGAAATGAAACCTAATGACATTGATGAGTTAAAAGATCAACAACTTCTAAAACTTGATATTATTAGGGGAGCATTACGCACAGATGCTCTTCAAAGAATTAAGTAACAAATAAAATATAAATGCTTTTTATGACTATGTAGTTTATTATAGAAAAAAAATACAACCTTGATGACAAATTTTCAAACTTATGTAGATTTATACTTACGGACCTGAATCCAGAACCAGTGGAGATAAAACAGCTGCTGAAAACATTGATCAGGATATCGAGACATTCTTTTGAAGTGGCTAATAGTGTTTTTACTTGTCCAGGATTACTTGAAGCTGTTAGATCATTACGTAAGTATTATAATTATTATATTGTCTTTAAATACTTAATCAAAAAGCTTTTGTTTACAAACTAACTTTTTTATGATTTTGCTGTATACCATTTATTATTTGTTTGTTACAATATTTTTTAGGAAGTAACATCCATTATGGTTTTAAAATATAAATATATAATTGAAAATGTATGTATTGCTGTTACTATTATATATAATTGGCTTACCGTTCTTTACTGGGAGTGGGAAAGGTCTCTGGCAAGGCTCTGTTTCAGGTCGAGCTTTATTAGGTTTGGTTCGATTGGAATCAGAAAACTGCCTTTTTTTTTTTTTCACCTATAGGCCCCAAGGACCACGCAAATATCACGGTTTAGGCTTCTCGACTTTCTTTCCTCCCATCTTAGCTTAATTATTTTTGAATGTCTCTCCCTGGACCACATTGTACCCCTCTTTTTCTCTCTGCTAATTGTAGTGAGATTTTTTATTGTTTTTCGGAACACCTCTCTATCCAAACAGTCGGTTTCTGGCATTTTGGTTCTTTAATTCTTCTTGCATTTGCTTTGTATATCCACCTACGCTTTTATAGCTACAAATTTTATCAAATATCTCTTTATTTAGACTTTCCTTCTTCATCCTTTTCATATGTCCATAGAACATCAGCCTTCGGATTCTTATTTCGGTCTCCAGGTCTTTCAGTTCTCTGTAGATCTCTTCATTAGATCTTAGCCTGTAACCTTCCTGTGTTTTCCTGGGCCCATAGATCTTTCTCAGGATCCTCCTTTCTATTCTTAATAGCCTTTCTAGGCTGGGTAAGCAAGTGGTCTCCATCCCATACAAAATCACAGGCCTTATCACAACATTCTAATGCCTTAATTTCGCATTCGAGGAGAGGTTCTTCTTATTGTAAACCTTTTATTTTATTTTATTTTATTTTTATTTATTTTATTTTATTTTATTTTATTTTATTTTCTCCTGGATGCCCTCCTTCTCCAAACCATTGCAACATATTATTTTCCCCAAGTACTTAAACCTTTTCATTACTTTAATTTTACCATACTTGGTGTTAACTGTTTTTTTCTTGAACTTCACTCCAGTAGTCATAAATTCTGTTTTTTTATATGATATTTGTAGCCCTGCTTTTTCTGCTATTGTTTGTATGGTATTTAGTTGACTTATGGCCTCCTCCTCTGATTCTGCCAAAAGTGCGAGATCGTGTGCAAACGCCAAATAACTCACTTTTATATGCTTGTTCTTGCTTCCTACTATGGCTCCTGCGCTATTATCCTTCCAGAATTCCTTCATAATTTTATCCAGGACTATGTTGAAAAGTATGGGGGACAATCCATCACCTTGTCTTAGTCCTGTTTTTATATGGAAAGGTTTGCTTATAAGACCCCGGAATTTCACTTTAGCTTTTGTATCTGTCAGAGTCAGTTGTATCAGATTTATGGTTTTCTGGTCTACTCCATATTCTTCCAGGATTTCCAGTAAGGTTTCCCTGTCCAAGGAATCGTAGGCCTTTTTAAAGTCTACAAAGGAAATGTAAAGATTTTTCTTTCGGGTAGTGTAGTATTTTATCAGCAGTTTAAGGCTTAGAATTTGTTCCTGACAAAACCTTCCTTTTCGAAAGCCCCCCCTGGTATTTTCCTATTTTGTGGTCTATTTGTGGTTCCAATCTATTCAGAAAGACTTTAGAGAAGATTTTATAGGTGACAGATAGTAGTGAAATTCCTCTATAGTTATTGACATCGGTTTTGTACCCCTTTTTATGTAAGGGATGTATTAGGGCGGTTTTCCATTCTTCTGGTTTTTTCTCTTTTTCCCAAACGTCCATAAGCATTTCCATAAATTTCTTCCTGAAGTCGTCATTTGTCAACTTCCACATTTCTGCCAGGACACCGTCTTCACCAGAAGCTTTATTATTTTTAAGTGATTTTATTACTTCTTCTATTTCTTCGTCATCTGGTGGGTCTGAATCTATGTTTTGAGTTATGTTTTTATCTATTGTTAATTTTTCACTAGGTTTTTCACAATTTAGGAGATTTTCGAAATATTCTGCTAGAATTTCAGTTTACTTCATTATTCAGGGCTAAAGTTCCATCTTTTCTCTGCATTACAAGTTCTGGTGGTGTGTATCCTTTAATTTTTCCCTTGAATGCTTTGTAAAACAGTCTATTTTCGTTCTCCTTGAAACTTTCTTCTATTTCTGTCAGTTGTTCGTAGTGGAATTTTCTTCTTTCTCTTCTCATTATTTTATGTGCGTCTTTTCTTACCTTTTTGTATTGCTCTAGGTTTTTCAAGGTTTTGTTTTGGTTCCATGCCTTCCATGCTTCCAGCCTTTTCCTAATGGAATTTTCGCATTCCATGTTCCACCATATTTTCTTTTTGTAGAGGTTCCGTGTTGCCAGTTCTATAGCAAGTCCTGTTAAATTTTGTGTCAGTTTTCCCAATTTTCCGGTATTTTGATTTTCTCTGTCTATTGGTATTGCTCTTTTCTTGGTTTCAGTTCTGGTGATTTTTCGACCAAAAAATTTCATCTTTATTTGTGATGGGAAGTGGTCTGATGTCACATTAAATGCCTTTTTTACTCTGATATTTTGGATCTCTCTATAGTTTTTCCTGGAAGTTGCCACATGGTCCAACTGGTACTCCCCCAGGGTATAGTTAGGAGAAACCCACGTCTTCTTACTGGCTTTTGCTTTGTAATGTGTTGACATCAGTTTTAAGTCATTGTTTTTACATAGTTGTACCAGTCTTTCTCCATTCCTGTTAGTCCACATGTGTGCTGGATATTCCTGTACCTATTTTCTTTCCCTATTTGTGCATTGAAGTCGCCAAGGAGGATTTTCACGTGGTTTTGGGGAATTTTGGTCATCTCTTTTTCCAACACTTCCCAGAATTCTTCCACTTTCTCTGGATTTTTCTTATTATCCTCATTTATGGGGGCATGTGCGTTTATGATAGTGTATTTCTTATTGGTAGATTTTATTGTAAGTAGTGATAACCTGGGATTCACACCCTTAAATTCTACTACAGTGTTCAGGAACTTTTTATCCACTACAAAAGCCGTACCAACGTGAGGCATCCCTTTCATTATTTTCTTGCCTGCAGGTAAAAACAATCAACTTGAAAACAGAATTTGATACCTATATGCATATAATTTTTTCAAAATGTATATACTGATATATTTACAACTGTATAAAATAACAAATTAAGTGAATGTGAAAGGTAATGAATATAAATTGAAATGCCCTAGACTTGTAAAATCACTACCCGTCGTTATCACAAGTTCTATTTCAGAAAGTTTCGAGGCCATTTTCCCTTTAGTCGTTTATGAGTATCATGCTTCATTCAGAAGACATTTGAAACATCCTATATCACCTATGCATGTTGTTTTGTTTGTTTATTTGTCCTATGCAGTTTCAGTTTTCTTTGATTTTTTCCTAGTTTCCATCATTTTATTGCCATGAAACCAAACCACCTTTATCAATTTTTCTATTTCAGTGGATGTTAGAGATGGTCTCTCTTATTATCCAGAGGCTCTTAAATTATTCAGGATAATTGCTTCTAGATCCCATTCTTTGGCTTCATCAATATTTGAAAAATATGAAATACAAAAACCAATTTTTACCTTTATTGCTGGGTGAGCATTATTGTTATTTATTTAATAAATAAAAAATTGCATTGTTTGTTAAATTATTAATATAGCTACTAAATTTCTTGTTGAAATAGATATGTTAATTTTGTGTGATTTTTAAATCTATTCTAATGTATTACAGCGAAAAGGCCGCCGGACATCCTGAAATTATGCATTTAACATTAGAGAGTTTTTATACATGGCAATCCTTTTTGTGTTACAATATTGCTGTTGATACCACCATGTAAGAATTTTAATTTTAATAAGAAATAATTCTTTTCTTTGTAATTAACATTTATTTTTTCGTTTTTTATTCCATTCTCATTAAATTTTTTATGTAATAGGTATCTCAGCCCCGTACTCATTAAATTGGCAGAAGCTCACTTAGGTTTGACAAATATAGGTGGTTCTAGGTCAGATTTAGAGCATGGAACAGCCCTGATATCTACCATAGCAGTTGTTGCAAAACTTAATTTTGGTCAAGTGAGACATATTCTTCCACTTCTGCTTCAGGCTACTGCTAAGTGGTGTACACAGTATATCAGTGTTATTAATCTGAAGGTTAGCTTACTAAATTAATACAAAACCATTTACCTATGGAATAAAAAATAATATTTGACTTTTTTTCCCCCCCAGTTTTCTGCATCAAAATTATTAGGATCTTGCCTTTCACTCTTCGCCACAACATACTCTGACTTTGTGAGTTTTTTAATTCAGTTCACAACTTAAGAGAACATATAAGAATGCAGTAAACAGATTATTATTACATTAGTATTTAAGCATTTTTTTCTGAAGTTGGATATATTTATAATTTTTTTTTCCAGGACAGTAGCTCCATACTAGAACCTGTCATTGAAAAACTGTTATTAAGCACAAACTTCACTAAAAGCATTCAAAATCTCAGGTTCTTATATTGTTCAAATATGAAATAGTGTAAACCGGACAGTTACTGGCACCGTTAAGGAAATATTCATACTATTATTATATAAATAATAGTTCAATAAAGTTTAAATGTACAGTTATTTTCCCTAAATTTCTATACTTTATGCTAAACAAGAAAGTTCTCACCAAATGTTACTGGAATGTATTTTACAAGTAGTGACAATAACTAATGTAAAATCAGTTATTGACCACTTAAATATATCTTTTAAAATATGAATAGAATTGACAGCATTTTTACACAGTTGGGTTGTAGGATTTAAAAGAATTTTAAAGGATTTTTTTTTTTAAAGTTAGGGTGTCAATAACTGTCAGGTTTACCATACACATATTTATTTTGTAATTAAAACTTTAAGTTCTTCTCGTTTCAGAAAATGTTCATGGTTGATACATGGTAAAATTATTTCAAGCCCTGAAAATTTGCCCTGTCTTGGTAGTATTTCCCCAACTGTTAAAGAAGAAAGCACCCTTCCATTTATATACGCATTGGCCGCTTATATCGTAGTTTCCAATAATATTGCTGTAGGTAACAAGCTATTTTAATTATTATGTGATTTGTAAATCTTCAGTTTTCCTAATATCTGTTTCCTCTTCTATAGTTAAAAGAAATTTTTTTAAATCATTTCGAAATTCTTGGCTATGTTAGAAGTATCCTGAGAGATGATAATATTTCAAAGTTGTGTGGCCATTGGTATGCGAGGCAAGAACTTAACATTTTTGTTATTCTAGTTCATATGTTCACTGCAGTTGAAGTAAGTAATCTTGATTATTTAATGTTTGTTTAAAATTTAAAATATGCCCATATTTAATAGTAGTTTTGTTCTCTATTTCTATTAGATAAGAGAAAATCAAGGAATGTTCCATAAATTAGCTTTCAAATTGTTAACTTCAGTTCAAACTGGTGATAGGGCACTCCTGCCTGACATAATTTCAAAGACTATTTTTAATCAGAAGTATTTAAGGTTAGTATTTGTTTATTTAATTATGATGTGTTTCCCTCTGTTTTACTTTTTTATGTACCAAATTTTATCATACACAGTTCTATTATTTTATTTCCACTATTAATACACCTAAAGTTAGAGCAGTTTAATATGGTCTATGTTCATATAACATTTCTGTCTCTAGTTTTACCTGTGTATTTTAGAAATCATACTAATTATTCTCAAAATAAATTTAAAGAAAGCAAATGATGCAAAAAAGAAGTTTAATTATATATATTTCTATTGTTTAACTAATTTGTTATAAACTGAAAATAAGTACTTGGTAGTAAAACTCTCTAAGAGCTTTGGGTAACTGTCTTGTTATATAGGAAACTATAAGTCATTTTATAAAAGTTACTGATTTTTCTTAGACCTTTTCCTAGCAAGTATATTTAAGATCGACTCTGCCTAGCACGTATTGTGTTGAAAAGTAAATTTATTATTATTTTAAGAAAGTAATCGGTTAGTGTATAAAAATCTCAAGGAAATTAAAAAGATGAATGCGATTTGAAGGAAGTCATGCTTTTGTGGTTCAATCAAATCTACAGTGAAACATCCCTTTGATGCCTAGTAATAAGGAATAATCTATCAATTAGAGGAAACTATTTAATGAAAAGAAGTTCGAGGGTGGAACAAAAAAATTTGTAATGCATCACATTTAGGGGGGGGGGGAAGTGATTCAGTATATTTTTCAAAATTATGATCATATAATGTAGTATTACCTTATTTTATCTTAGAATTACATACCCCTGGTTGGTAAATATTTTATTGTTCCCTAATGTAAATGACTTCAGGCTGATTTAATAAAATAGTTCATGGTGAGATGCAGCCTTGTCCAAGAAACTGTACTTAAGAAACTTTAAAGTTATTTTCTCCTATGCTGATGATAGTAATATTTAGCTGAAAGAAAGACTCATCTATTGCTTCACTAACTCTTCAACACTACTTAACAGTATTACTTGACTGGTTTAGATAACAGAAAACTAAATTAAATTACAACAAATGACATCACATAATCTTAAAACTCAGGCATGATTCTTATCCACCTGTCTTTATTAACAGTCATCTGATTAACACATACTAATGAACTATATTACTTAAGGATTACATTTGACAGAAGAATGACTTAAAGCCCACACCTAAAAATGTCTTGGTTTAAACAAGAGTCTAAGACTTATATCTAATCCTACAAGAACTGTCAGCATTAAAACTTTGAAAACAACTGAAAATACAAATACTTATTTACTTTAACCCATTTGAACACATGCCACAAAAATTTACTGGACAGTGAAAAATACAAATATTCCAATCAAAAACACTCCTAAAATTAATCAAGAAATCGCATTGATAAATCACAAACCACGCGCTTCACTCAGATATGCATGTGTCCACAGTAATCGAACATATACATACCGTCCATAGATGATTCATGACAGATTTCATGGACATAAATAATATACATATACTTGACATGGCCACGACTGACCTGCCTAGAAATACTCTGAAAAAATGGATGATTAATCTGCTCAAATAATTTTATTTTTTTAGTTTTAAATGTATTTATCTTTTCTTTTTAAATTATTTTATTCCATAATTGTTCATATAACCATTCCAGGGAGGAGGTACTGTTGAGTAGAACTCTCCCTCATGCCTATGCTAGGTACCAAATAATATGTGGCTCCCAATAGAAGTATTTGTCCTATATGTATATATATCCTAATACGAGAATTAAAAAAAAAAAAAAAAAAAAAAAAAAAAAAAAATGTTTTCCTTGAAAACAGACCCTAAACATATTCCATGCTTAAACATCAATGAGCTTAATAAATTTGGGAGAAACACTGTCAAAGAGAGCACCTTTGTTGTTATGCATTAAAATTCCAGTGCTGTCCTCAACAAAAGAGAGGCTTAGCTCTCGTACTTGACATGTATACCTGGATTCAAGTTTGGTTAAAAAGAATGATCACTTGATAGAATGTGATAAATAATGCATAACATGTTATAAATAATAGACTGTCAAAAAATGTAATTTTTCTATACTAACCATTAAACACATAAGATTATTTATTCCATAATTAATATTATCCCTAAAGTAATATTTTTCTTTGTAGCTTGGATGTGGATTCAGTGGCAAAGAAAATGGAAGATCTCAAATTAAATGAATCAACATCAGAAAACAAGATAAATAAACATTCACTTTTAAATGAATCACTTGCTGTGTAAGTTTTATGTTTGTATTTTTATGTTGGTATAATATTATTTATTGATTAATTTCTCTAACGAATATCAATACTTTTGAATAGATTGATCAATATTCGTGAATTTTTAGAAAATTAATATCTTGGTTGAAAAACATTTTTTCCTTTATTTTTTATTTGTGATTTTTAGTCTAAAAGATATAGAAAAGTTGTATATCAGAGAACTTGGATTTGAAGGGCTTATTATTCCTTGGCCTCCTGTTACATTAACAGGTATTCTAAATTCTACTCAATCTGCCCTGCCATTGGATTGGCCATTTTTACCAATTCTCAGGCTGCATGAAAGACAAGGGTAAGTTTCTTTGGATTAATTGGATTCATCAAATGAAAATTTTCTTACTTTTCATTACAATAAATTAATTGTTCTAGAGTAAATATGCACTTTATGGAGTCTGTAATTTTCATTTTTTAAATAATATTATGTCTTCAAGTTAAATTATTTTGGGTGTTAATTGAATTTCTTTGATAAAGTGATAAAGTGAATCAGTTCGTAAACCAAGTATCACTGAAATTTAGTTTAGATGCCCTTATTCTCCTTATCCTCTATCCTCCATTTCAAATTATTAATAGAAAAATTATAATTATTTGTTTACTATAGTTAAAATATTTATTAATTATATTTATTCTTCATTAGTTTAAGTTTTGCAATAGTGCTCTGACCAAGCCTCCATTTAGTCCAAGAGCCGAGGCCAAATTTCATGACTTATTTGAAGAAAACTTTTAGACATAAAGCCATTAAATGTCCACCCTCAGCAATCAATTTGCACTTGTCTGCCAACTCAAAGCGGGGGGTTTCAAAATGGCGACCTCCGAAAGGGGGTAGCAAATATCAAAATATGGTATTATCTGAAGATGATTTATTTAAAGCAAACAAGAAACTACAAACCTCCAAAAAAAGTCTGCCAAAATTGGAGGGGGCTTTGCACCGGCAGACAAATTCAAAATCCTCGTCGTTTTTTTTCAGTCCAAAAGTGGACCATTTGAAGACGATTTATTTGAACCATACAAGAAACTGCATGCTCCCTAGATGACAAAAAACGTTGTCTGCCAAAATTTGGAGGGGGCGTCGCACGGCAGAAAAAATTCAAAATCCTTGTGAAGGCATAACACCAACAGTGAACTTTTTGAACATGATTTCCTTTTTTATTTTATTTATAAGTAGTTTTTCTCTAGAATGATTTGAGGAAATTATATTATATTGCTTCCTATGTATGGTGCAATAAAATTATTTTAATATAAAATAATCTTGTTTTAAAATTTTAATGTTAAAAATACCAATTAATACATATGAACAGTAATAATATAAATACCGGCCACATAATTAAAAAAGAATAATATTTCAACTTATAAAGTTATGAAATATGTTTGTTTATTTCGTTTAACGTCACTTTATACTGCTATGGCTAATCGGACGATGCTACGGTGGGAGTCCTAAATTTTGCCTATCCAGGTATAATTAGGATAGGGATCTTAAACGAGTACCTGACATTGCACAGGCTCGGGACCCCCATTTTACGTCCCTTCCGAAGGACAGCATAGCCAAGGATTTTTTACTCCCTTTAAAAAATCCTAAGGTCATCTGCCGGGCTGCGAACCCGCGATCTTAGATTTAGTAGGTTGCTATGCTAACCACTACACCACAGGTGACCCATGTACCACAGGTGAAATATGTACTATCCTGGAACAAAATTCGTATAAAACTTGTATAGTAGTCCAGTTAATTGATTTGTAAAATGATAGGCCGAGAGCCCGATAGGAAAACAGACCTAGTTATTTCATCCCTTTTTTGTAATGCATGGGTGTAATCTGTCCACTGTTCTGAATGAAAATTTATGAATTTTCCAATAAAGGTGAGTGCCGCAAAAATGGCAGTGGGGGGAAGGAGTTGGAAATCGTATTTCTTAGAGATTCGGAAATCGTTACTTTTAGCATATTTTGTGTTCTATTCAAGCAAATCAACTTTGCAACAAATTTGGTAATAGTCATTTTGTTCTCAGATCAATAGTTTTAGAGCGGTTTGGCCACCAACGATTAACTAACTTCACGTAAGTCGCACTTCTTCCTGTAAAGAAGCAATTGGTACTTTTCCGTTGTCTGTTCTAACTCTAATCGAAAATTTATTTTTTTCAACTGGTAGCTGACTAAATTTCCTTTCAGACATCATATATAAAATTTATTTATATAATATTATATAATTTATCTATATAATGTATATAAAGTTATGTAAAATACCCATGCCAGCACGCTAAAAATCCGTACTATTGTAAAGTTAAAGTTTTTGGCACATATTTTGTTATAACACCAAAACCATTCGTCCGATCCAAAATTTATTTATTCTTTCAATTGATAGCTGGCTAAATTTTCTATCAGACCTCATATATAAAATTTATATAAAGTCATGTAAAATGCCCATGCCAGCACGCTAAAACCCCGAACTGTTGTAAAATCCAAGTTTTTTGGTACATTTTTCATTATAACCAAAACAATTTGTCTAAACCAAAATTTACTTTTTTCAACTGAAAGTTGACTAAATTTGGTATCACATTTTATACATGAATATTTAATTCAAATCCATTCCAGCAGGCTATATGTGTATGCTTTGATAAATACATAACAATTTTACAAGTTACAGTGGGCTGGCGTGGGTATTTTGCGGGATTCATTCATCACTATATAATTTGATTTGATTGTAAATTTAGTAAGCTTTCAATTGAAAAAAATAAATTTTGGATAAAACAAATAGTTTGGGAGTTATAGCGAAAAATGTGCCAAAAAACTTGGATTTCACAACGTTACGAGGTTTTAGTGTGCTGGCATTTGTATTTTACGTGACTTTATATCAATTTAATATAGGGGTCTGATTGCAAATTTAGTCAGCTATCAGTTGAGAAAAGTAAATTTTGGATCGGAAGAATAGTTTTGGGGCAATAACGAAAAATGTGCCAAAAACCTTGGATTTCACACCAGTACAAGATTTTGGTGTGCTGGCATTGGCATTTTACATGACTATATATCAATTTAATGTATGGGTCTGATTGCAAATTTAGTCAGCTATCAGTTGAAAAAAAAATAAATTTTGGATCGAACAAATAGTTTTAAGGTTTTAACGAAAAATGTACAAAAAAATGCTGGCGTGGGCATTTTACAAGACTTTATATAAATTTTATATATGTGGTTTGGTAAGAAATTTAGCCAGCTATCAGTTGAAAAAAAATACATTTTGAATTGAACAAATAGTTTTGGCGTTATAGCGAAAAATGTGCCAAAAAACTTAGACTTTACAATAGCACGGGTTTTTAGCGTGCTGGCATCGGTATTTTACATAACTTTATATAAATTTCATATATGTAGTATGGTTGGAAATTTAGCCAGTTACTTACCACAAGTTAGCCAATCATTGGTGGCCAAACCGTTTGAAAACTATAGATGAGAGCAAAAGAAATGAATAGTGCCATATTTCTTGTAAAGTTGTTTTGCTTCAATAATGTACAGAGCTCAAAATATACTAATAGGAACGGTTTCCGAGTTATTCGATCAAACGACTAAGAACATTCGATTTTCTAAGAACATACGTATACGAAGAACTACATGTTTTCCACGTATTTTGTTCTAGGGTAGTACATATTTCATAACTTTATAAGTTGAAATATTATTCATTTTTTAATTATATCGCCGTTATTTATATTATTACTGTTCATATGTATTAACTGGTATTTTTAACATTAAAATTTTAAAACAAGATTATTTTATATTAAAATAATTATATTGTGCCATACGTAGAAAGCAATATAATATAATTTCCTCAAATTATTCTAGAGAAAAACTACTTATAAATCAAATAAAAAGGGAAATCAAGTTCACTGTTGGACGAAAAGGATGTGAGTTTTGAACAATGTGGCTGACATTGTTCAAAACTCACATCCTGGTGTGACGCCTTCACAAGGATTTTGAATTTTGTGCTTCAAATAAATTGTCTTCAAATTGTCCACTTTTGAACTGAAAAAACTCGGATTTTGAATTTTGTCTGCTGGTGCTTAGCCCCTCCAAATTTTGGCAGACAACGTTTTTTGTCATCTAGGAAGTATGCAGTTTCTTGTGTGCTTCAAATAAATCGTCTTCAAATTGTCCACTTTTTGACTGAAAAAACCAGGATTTTGAATTTTGTCTGCCGGTGCGACGCCCCCTCCAAATTTTGGCAGACAACGGTTTTTGTCATCTAGTGACCATGCAGTTTCTTGTGTGCTTGAAATAAATCGTCTTCAAATGGTCCACTTTTGGACTGAAAAACGCGGATTTTGAATTTTTTCTGCCGTGCGACGCCCCCTCCAAATTTTGGCAGACAACGTTTTTTGTCATCTAGGGAGCATGCAGTTTCTTGTATGGTTCAAATAAATCGTCTTCAAATGGTCCACTTTTGGACTGAAAAAACGAGGATTTTGAATTTTGTCTGCCGGTGCAACGCCCCCTCCAAATTTTGGCAGACTTTTTTTGGCACCTAGGAGGTTTGTAGTTTCTTGTTTGCTTTAAATAAATCATCTTCAAATAATACCATATTTTGATATTTGCTACCCACTTTCGGTGGTCGCCATTTTGAAACGCCCCCGCTTTGAGTTGGCAGACAAGTGCAAATTGATTGCTGAGGGTGGACATTTTATGGCTGTATGTTTAAAATTTTTCTTCAAATAAGTCATGAGATTTGGCCTCCCCTCTTGGACTAATTGGATTTTCAGTCCAGTGACTCAGCTGAGAGCAGCACTGGAATGTCTTTGGACCTGGCTTGTCCCTCCCTAAGTGGAGGGATGGATAGGCTTGGTTCTAGGTTCCCTTAGCTGACTGAATATTTGGTATATAGAATACGATTGTATTTTTAACTTTTAATTTAATTTAATTTTTATTTTCTATTTATTTGATTTTATATATTGTCTGAATGGACTCATAACCTCCAATATTACTTATTGTCCTTACATTTGAGACAGATTGCAATATTTACTAATTAAAAGTCATGAAAAAATAAATAAATAATAAAGTTCTTTTAGTTTTATTTTATTATTTTTAAGCATCAACATAAACTTGTTTTTAAAATTTTATAAAAGGAAGAAGATATGGTTATGTATAAATTTATTTATTATTTAAATTATGAACCCTTTTGCTATGGATATTTATCTTTTTAGTAACAATATAAAAAAGAGAAAAGACAAGAACATATGAAAGCGCATACCTATACTAAATCCAGGTTTTTCTGCATTGACATTATATTAGACTGTTTTTATTTTTTAGGCAAGATAAAGATTCTGTTTCAATCGCAACTAGAAGTCTGCAGTGGTTTATAATTATCGAAGAACTGCTGCCTGATGTTTTCTCTTTAGACTATACAGCAAAGTATTGTCGTCTTTGTTGTGTTTATTTAGCAGGTAATATAGGTATCTATTAATGATTAGTTACAAATAAAATTAATATTTTTCTATGGAGCTCTCTTTTTGTGCTTTAGGAAGTCAATTATTTCAAGATATATCACCATTGCTAGAAGCTGCATTATCATATATATTATGGCATAAAGATGAAATAGACTTTGAAAGTAACATTCCTGGATTAACGTCATTTTATGACTTGTAAGTGTAGAATGAGAAATTTGAAAAATTTTCCTTGTTGTTTGTATGTGTTTAGTATATATCATTACTTTTATTTTATAGCTACAGAGAAGTCCTTGAACAGTTTGCTGGTGTATCATATGGTAATTCAGTATTTGGACAGTATGTTCTTCTTCCTCTTCAGCAAAGGCATAGTAATAAGTACAAGAAGTTGGTTTGGAGTGAATTAGCTGCGATACTTAGACTTCTTAGGACTCCAGTTGACGAGGTACCTAATAAATATATTTTATTGGGACTTTGGTATTGCTCATCTTAAATGAATCTGGCGCGATATGATCAATATATTTAGGAACCCAATGAATTTTTCTTATCACCATGCTTTTTACTATATAACAAGATTTATCAATTAAATTTGAAGGAATGTTTGCATCAATCAAAGACATGTTAATAATCATGAAAGTTTTGAGGTGTGCCTCTTTCATTCTGGTTGTGGGATATATTATTATCTTTCAGAATATGAGTAGGCTCATAACGAGAGATAATAATTGTAATTTACCACTATCATTCTTATCTCACTGTTCCCAAGCAGTTACTATTCCTAACAATCCTTCATCATCTTGACTACTTTTAACCCAAGGTGTACTTCAAGGATCCTCTCTATCACCCATCCCATTTTCTGTTTATATTAATGACTTTCCCAGTTTTATTAACTACTCCAAGTTTCACCTATTTGCTGATGACCTTCATATCAACATATCATTCCATCCTTTAGATATGCTCGAGCCATCTCATAAGCTTTAGGATGATGTTGATAGCATCAACTGTTGAGCAGTGAAGAATAAGTTAGAGAGGGTGTTGCAATGACTAGTAGAGAAATATAAATGGGGCATATGGTAGGTAAAAAACTGGATTAAGAAGAAAAAAAGTCATGGAAAATAATTTAAAATATAAATTTTATAAAAATTCATATTTTTTAAGATAAAAAAAAATATGAATAATTTTCTGCATCCCTTTTTTCTACTTAGTTCAGTTTTTTACTCACTATATGCCCCATTCATATTTTTCTAATAGTAATTAACCCCCTCTCTTGTTATTGATACTATTTCAGATTCAATTATGTGATTAACACTTTTGATATTCATTCATTTATGTGATTAACACTTTCAATATTCTTTTGAAAATTAATTTACTTTGTTTGTTAATTTTTGTATAATTTTGGTCACATCCAGTTTTTTGTTATTTTTAATAGCCATGAAGACCTGCAAGGCAGGTCGAAATGCCAGCACTCCATATATAGTTTTTTTTTAAACTTAGTTTAGTTTAGTTTATTAAACCTGACTTGATCTTTGATCATATTCTTCAACCATTATATCATACAGTCAGCAAGTGAGTGGATGGGAGGTGCAAGGATTGAGAGGGTTCGAAGGTTATTATTACAAATTTTTTCATCTAAATAAATTAGATAGATAAATATCGGCAACAAATGGTAGTTCGTTTTCATATATATGAAGAAAAAAAAAAGCCTCAATAAACTAGGGCCTAGAATTTTTTTTTCAGGGGTTCAGCTACTGCAGTCAACCATACTATTTTCATCAAGAATAAGTTATTTCTGAATCCTAAGAAATCTGAGGCAAAATTCTCATTGGTTTGAAACCCATTCTAAATGTCCTTACTTACTATCCATTGCTTTACTTCAATAACCTTACCATTCAGTTCGAAAATGCTAATTAGAACCTCGGGGTTACCTTCATTCAAAACCTATTCTGGAACAATCATATCACCCTAATCTCCAGAAAATCCTTCTTGATCCTCAAACAATTCTAAAGATTTCCTGATTCTTTTCCCTTGCTTAGATTATGGATGCTTGGTATATGGGGGGACTGTCTGGTGGGCTCGAGATGAGATTGTAGAGACTAACAAACTGTTTCATTAGATTCATCTTCAGGATCTCCAGCCAGTCAATCATTACGTACTGGTATTCTGAATTTGAGTGTATTTTTCATAATATTGAACAGCAATAATTTCATATTCCAATTACTAAAAACTTGTCATGATAATTTGGAAAGGAATAGGTTTTCTTACTTTAATTCACTATTTAAAAAAAAAGCAATGCTATTGGCCATTTTTCAAAAAAAAAAGATTTGAGAATTGCTAGATACTTAGATATACCAAAGTATCCAAAATTTATACATCATCTGCTAAGTAAGGAGAAGTAGATAGTTGGGGTATGCAGTTATAAAGATACAAGCAATTAAAAAATAAGTTTTTTAATTTTTAATGCCAACGTTTCAACTTGCATTGCAAGCCTTTATCAGGGTTTCAGACTAATGTAAACAGAAAACCAACTGATGAAGGCTTGCAATGCAAGTTGAAACGTTGGCATTAAAAATTAAAAAACTTATTTTTTAATTGCTTGTATCTTTATGACTGCATACCCCAACTATCTACTTCTTCTTCATCATCTGTTAATTAAAATTTGTTTGGGGACTGTTTAATTAATAGTTATTGATTTATTCCAGGTTGATATAGTAGACTATTTAAATCCTTTTGAAACAGATGCTGATTTATTGAGGACATATTTGCAATGCTTAGGAACAGGTAATATTGAGATGAAAACACATATTGTCTTAGATGATTTAATTTTTTTTTTTTTTTTTTAAGTAGTATATTTGTTTTATTAATAAAGGACGAGTCAAAGATCTTTGGTGCCCAGTTTTGTATAGAGTAGCGGTGCACCATGTTTCAACTTATGCCAGAAATAATGATGACAAATTAGCTCAAGGTCTTTTAAAATTAATCAATACGATGGGAAACAAGGTAACTATTCATCATCTCAAAATGAAGTAAGATTACTTTCTTAATATTAACTATTTTTTATGTTGCAGGAACTGAAGAGTCTTCTATTAAATTACAGTTACAATGTTTAAGAAAAAGATTTTTTAATTATTTTTTTAAATGAAATTCTGGATTATTTATTCATTTTTATATAAGCTGTATTAAACTTGTGAATTTTAATTTTTATAATAAAATAGTTTTATTTGTTTTATTTTATGTGTTTTATCATCCTGAGATTCCACTTACATTGATCAGGAAAAGGAAAAAATTGTTTTCCTATTTTTAGGTGTGGCTTTCTATTTCATTGTGAATTTAATATTTTTGGCAAAATTGAAGTTGAAAAAGTTTAATGTTTATAACATCATCCTGCAAACATCGGAAAAATCTAGTACAATCACGAGACCATTTTGTTGAAATAACCCCCCCCCCCCCCCCTCCCCCCCTTCATGAATAAATGAACTATGAAAAAAATATTCATATTCTGAAGGGTTCTACTGCTTTATATTCCCAAATTTTCAACTATCTATGAAGTTATTTATATTGATAAAAAAATAAAATGGTGTTTTACCTTTTACGGGTTAGAAGACCAGTGTCAATCCTCTCTTCAGGGACATTGTCTCCAAGGCCTTGGAGGTGGGCAAAGCTAGCTCTCCTTAGTGGGTGTACTTACTAAGGGAAAGAGCCCAGGCTCTGCTTGACATTTCTTCACATCACTGCAAACAAGTGACCCCTCTTCACAAAAAAATAAAAGGGTATTTGTCCTAGGTGAGGATCATGGTCCCTAACTTGATACAGCCTTGTTTCTCCTGGTATTTTCATATTTAGACTTTATATATATAATTATGATATATTACCCGGCTGGAAAGAAGAGAGGACGCCCTTGAATTTGTTGGCTTGAAGATGTGGAGGACGATCTTTGGACTCTGGGTGTGAGAGGATGGTGAAGGGCAGCGGAGGATAGGCCTGAATGGAATAGCATTGTAAAGGAGGCCAGGGTTCTGCAAGGACCATCAGCGCAATAAGATGATGATATCTGATTTGGAACTGAAGTTGGGTTTAAAATATATATATATATATATATATATATATATATATATATATATATATATATATATATATATATATATATTTAGAATGAATTCCAAACAAAAAAATAATTTTTTTACTTGAAAATAATAAAAAACCTTTGTCTCATGTTGTAGTTTTTTACAATATCACAATGTTTGAGTCGATAAAACATTGGAATTTAATCATAGACTAGTTCAAAAGTAGTAATAAGTAATCACGAATTCACTAAGTGAAATAAATGACTCTAAAATCATTTGACTACAGATGTGCCTCATGTTGAAAGCAAGCATTATGTTGGAGGGCCTACTTGGGACTTGGCCATCTGTGGAGGATAAGGCAGAGAAATTATATATGACGGAGGAAAGTGAAATGGCAAGAGTGTTAACATTTTTTCCTCAGATTGTAGCTAGAGAGGAACAATGAAATTGTCATCAGTATTATTAACCACTGGATCTTGAAAACTGTCTTTATATCCATAACCTTTATACCATCAACAAAAAATTCATGTTTCAAATTAAAATAAAACGATAGGAGTTCCGAACTTGGGACAGTGTCTTTAGGAAGGCTGGAAACAAAATCTTATGACCAACATAAAAAGAATAATGAACTTTTTCTTATTAAAGCATGACTTTACACTACACAGAAATTGATAACTAAACAAAAAAGATTTCTTCCAGACTGGGAAAAACAATAGATCCTGGATATGTCTATAATCTAATACTTCCGATAAGGAAATGTTGCCAAAATTAAATTGTTAAAATTTACTTAAATAACTTTTAGTTCCTTCAAAACGAATCTTTGAGGGTGTTAAAAAAAAAAAAATAATAATACTGCTTTTAACACATCCATTCATTCAGAAATAAATATGATCGAATCAAAGGCTGATACAAAAAATCTACCTAAGAGGTCAACATGCAGCCACAGTGAGCTAAATCATCACTTTATAAATTTTTTCTGAAGTATCCCAAATTAGTGCACTTCACTATATCAAGGAATTGTGGGCAAAGGACAAGTGGATCAAGCTACCAGAGAGGTACTAGGACATAGTTCAGCCCTAAAAACCAAGTTGACAGGTGGAAGTGCACGTGGGATGAAAGCCCTTCAAGTATAAAAATATGAGAGCTACAGACTACATCTTATCTTAATAATCGCTGTGAAGAAGTCGTTCTGCCCCACTGTGTCTGGTATGAAAGGAAAAGGTTTTGCACCAAATGTGTTTGAAAGTTTTGATGACAATGAAACTTGAATCTCTCTCTTTTTTTTTTTTTTTTTCAATTTTATTCAAATTTTCTTTTCTTTCTTATCACATCATTTCCATAGCTTAATAAATAAAGAAACCATAGGTGCTAGTGACCTGAGGGGTTCAAGCCTTTAAAATGAAACAACAAATCAAGTAATTTCTTTATATCACATTATACTCCTGAATAAATTAATTTAAACCCTAAAAGTGAATTTTCTTCCCTCTCTTTGATTCTAAATTAAAAGTATGCAGAAAATAATTAGGAATGGTTTATCAAAAGTATTAATATAGCTTTGTGTTGTACCTAAACTATCTTCTCACATGTAATTTTTTACTACTGACAGCAGCATTTTAAAACATAGATTCTAAATATCAACGTCAATGTTCATCACACTAATTTAATTTATTTTAAATTTAAGTTTTGTCTTTTCAAAATTCCATAATTGTAGAGAAAATTTCTACTGAGACCTCTGCTTCTGCTTATGACCTATTTCCTGAAAGACGGTAAGCACAACGGGAAATGAATAAATATTGTTTAGATTTGAAGGGGTGTTATAATTTAAAAATAATATATTTGTACTTTAAGATACAAACAACACAGTTTTCAGAAAATGCTAGACTAAAAATTATTCAAAATAGAAGGAATTTTAAAAATACAAGGGTATTAAGGACAAGATGTTAAAATTGGTATTACAATTAACAACAAATCTGAAAAATTACATAATAAACAGTGTCAAAATTTATTAAAAAATGAATACTATAAAAAATCTTGTTTTATTCAGATACATGTATGACTATGGTTTCTTTTTCAATATTTTTCAGTATAGTACATTCCTTCTTACTTCTTTAAAGTATTGGTTGACAGGCGTGGAATGATATATAATATTTTGTGCTAAACTTAAATAAAGCATTAAAAAAAAAAAATAATTTGAAGTTTTTATTTTAATTTCTCAAATAATAATTCTTAACTAAAAATAATACATTTCAAGAACAATCACTAAAGTAAAATAAATTAATTTATAAATTAAAATTACTTTCCTTAATATCACAACTAACACAACAGTGTAAAAAATAAAATAATAACAAAAAGAAAGTTAAAAATGCGAAGGTATATTATTTATTTAAATTTAAATTACCATGCTGTTTTTAAACAAACCAAAAACATCATGGTAAGAATTAAAAGTTATTTTTTCGTCAGAGCAAATCCCAATGTAACAAGACCTCCAAGTGCTAAAACAGCTCCTCCAGCCAGTGCCATACCAATTAGTCCCTCTGTAATAAACAAAAAATAAATATAATATTTCAAGCAGCTGATATTTTCTTGCAATATTGAATTAAAGTCAGAAATGTAAGCAAAGAGAAACACAACATAATAAGTTACTTAATTAAAATGGCATTTGCCCATTTAACATGGTTTTTTTTTTTTAATATGGTATAACATATAAAAAGTAATCTTTTTGAAATTAATTATAAAATCATTAAAAATGATGATATAGTAAAAACTATGCAAAAAAATTAAAGGGAGAGCATTCACCGAAAGTTAAGAAATTAACAACTTCACTCACCTTATTATGTCTCATATTTTTCCTAGTTCATTTTAATTTAAATCACTTAATTAAACTTATTTTATATACCCCAACCAATTTGTGATCAAAACAGCTAGTTTTATATTAAAACTGCAAAAGTTTAATTTTAATCTTTGAAGTTTAATTTAATCCAATGAGGACCATTGGCAATAGAGCAAATTTTTTGTGAGAACTTTAATGTACTTCACATGGTATTTTTGTAAATTACTAATATATTTCTCAAATTGCAGGTTGTGAAAGTGAGAATTTTTCACCAAACAAGCACCAATTGTGCTAGTTTATTATCCCATCATTTAAAACCTGCAAACAGGATCAGACGATTTTTGGCAGCCGAAGGACATCCTTGGCCACTCTTCTTTCCAACAAATTAGTTTTCGTCCTTAAAAATACTATTTTTTTTTCTTCCAGGATTTAATTATTTTATTAGTTTTCATCCTTGAGGATACTATTTTAAGAAAGAGGGGCCCCTGCTATTACGCCCAAAAGGATGTTTTTCAGATCTGCCAGGATCTGACAAGTTTTGGTAGCTGAAGGACATCCTATTAATATATTATTTTTTGTCCTTAATATTAATTCACATGAGACTCTAGTGTGACCATGAAGCAGGAATACAATATTAAAAATATTAATATTAATCAATAATATATATATATATATATATATATATATAAATATATATATATATATACGAGGGTAAGTCAATAATTATCCGCAATATAGTTATAAAATTTTATTGAAATGAAATAGGAAACTTACAAGTACATCATTTTTCGACATTTTTCCCCTTGCTTTTCAACGCACTTGGTCCAACGTTGTCCAAGTTTCCTGATGCCCTCATGGAAGAAGGTTTTGGGTTGAGATGCGAGCCAGGAATGCACCGCTTCTTTCAATGCTTCGTCCGAGGCAAATCGACGGCCCCTAATTGCCTGTTTGAGTGGACCAAACAAGTGAAAATCAGATGGAGCGAGATCGGGACTATATGGAGGATGATTCAATACTTCAAAATTGAGTTTCTAAAGCGAGCGTTTCTACAGTGTGGGCAGCTGTATGCGGACGGGCATTGTCGTGCAAAAACACAACGCCTTTTGACAGCAGTCCTCGGCGTTTGCTTCGAATTGCAGGCTTCAGCTTAGCAGTAAGCATCTCACTGTAACGTTCACTGTTTATTGTTCACTGTGTTTTGAATTTTTCAATCCATTCATAGACACTCCGTTGTGGCAAACAATTGTTCCTGTACTGTAACAAAAGTCTTCGATGAATTTCGGCCCCTGATACACCTTCGGACCACAAAAAATGGATCACTGAACGTTGCTCTTCTTTGGTGCAAATAGAAAGTGGAGCGGCCATTATTAACAGCACGACAGCGATAACAAAACTAACCTACCAGCTTGATACGCACATAAACATAACAACGAATAAACAAAGCATGCGCCATCAACACAAAAGAACAGTACTGCCAACATAAACAAAAATATAACTATATTGCGGATAATTATTGACTTACCCTCGTATATATATATATATATATGGATAAATTTCTTGACTGTTACTATTTTTGGGAATACCCCTCCATGGGGGGGGGGGGGACTATTTTTTTGGGAATACCCACAGTCATAGGGTTTTTCCCCACTAACCCTTGTTAACTGTCTGTTTAAACTCACTCCCCTAGGTTAGTTGTGTACTAGAATTGTTAGTCTATTCATATCCACCAGTAACATTGTAAGTAGCTTCATACTCCTCTATATTCTGTAATTATATATATATTTTTATTACCCTACACATGTTGTTATATACCTATCTGTACTGTAGCTAACTTTATGTTTTGAAATAACTTGTATAACTAATTTTATTGTAACCTGTTTTTTCACTGTAGGGCATGATTATGAGGACAATATAGTCTCGAAACGTCGCCAAAATAGTTGTTTTTTTATTTTATGACTGAACCTCAAGAACCTTACTAAACATGTATGTGTGTGTATATATATATATATATATATATATATATATATATATATAAATAAAGTGTTTTTGTATTTCTTAAACCTTATGTTCCTTTAGATATTAAGGTAAGCATATAAAGTACAAGAGCAATGTCAAATTAGTATTAATAATTAAAAGGCTCCCTTACCTTTCTCCATTCTTTTCCTTATAGTACTATCTAAACTTTGAACTTGGAGGTTTGCTGGTTCTAAATTTAAAAAAGCTTTGGTATATTGCAGTGCTTTACTATATTCCTGAAACAAAGAATAAAGCCATAGAATCTAGGTAATAGAAGAGCACTAATACCAAAAAAGTGTAGGCTGCGTTATTAAATTATAAAATCCTATCAATATGATTAATAGATAATGATGAACATCACAATTATACATGAATGAAATATATAACTATTTACCAAGCATCTACACTGATGAAAGTAATAACAAAGATAAAACTGGCAGTAAGCTACAGATATTATTGTTAGACAACCTCACACATCATAGGGACTCACTCTTGAATGGTCAAACAGTCACATAGATAAACCTGCTGTTTTGAATGTCATAGAATACAATAAAATAATAGTCATTGATCTGTATATGAAATCCAAAATCATAAGATCAACTAACTTCCCAGATAAAATTAATTTTTAAAACTTTAATCAATGAAGAGACTGTATTTATATTAATTAAAATGGGTCACTCAGGTAAGAGTGATAACAAAAATGGAGATGCCTAACCTAAATCAGCATCTCAAAGGCAGAGTTGGGCAAAATTTAATCATAGCTATTTTTGTGGCTTTTACTTAATCATTATTAAATTAGTGGATTGATTCCAGGAAATTAGTTGTCAAATAGCTATGATTAAATTTAGACTAAATTTTAGCAAAGAATAAATTTTGCACAACTCTGCTCAAAAGTAATTCATCACCATTAGAATATTCACTGATACCAAAGACCAACATAAAAATGTATTAAGACCAACATAATAAATGACTAGCAGATTTTGGCATCAAACATCAAAGGGTCGACCTAAATATAAATATCCTAACAATATATAAACAAGCCACAACAAAATTTGAATCACACATTAATACAATTAAATACTTGACAATAAAACAGTAAATACTATTTTAAGCATTTCCACCTCACTCAAAATACTTGTTTCTTTGTCAAGAAAAAGGATGTTCTGTTACAGGGCTAACAGTTGTGAAAAGAGGAGATTTGGCCAGAACCATGCTCAACTGCCAGTATTTTTCCCCAATTAAAGGTAACCGCTTTGCGAGGCTGGATGTGCCCCAGGATAGTTTCCTGACCTCCAAGTCGAGCAAAGGCAAAAATAAATTTCTGCCTTTTGTCAGACTCAAACTTGGGCCCCGGAGCTTTGTAGTCCAGCCACAAAAAATTCAACCATAAACTATGCTGTTTCAATCAATTTGTAAAGGACAGATAAGAGTTTTATCAGGTGCTGGAAACAACCACTTCCAAAATATCCAATTTATAAAAAATTAATTATGGAAATAAAAATACTGGTCACTAATATTACTTTCCAATTACAAGGACTGAACACTAAGGATAAATAGATTACTAAAAAATCAATATAAATATTATAGAAATAATGGAATAATGATGAAGAAATCACTTTAATAATGAACACTAATAATTAGAAAATTTATTTTAAATAAGTCATTATGTTCATTCTTTAATTTTCACCTTTCTAAGTAGGCGGATGAGAAACACTTCTGATATATTTAAAAGTAAAATAAATGCCAAGAAAGGGTTACTGCTGGGCATTGTTCTTCCTCATGCCGTTTTGCTTATTTTTCCTGGGTCATACATTCCGCAGATTGTCAATTAGTATTATTGACAGGTGTGGATAAATAAATAGAGTTTTTAAAAAAACTGTTAACTATGCTATAAAAATATAGATTTATATATTTATCACTTCCAAAAATATTAATTACTCTATGAACTATTTGACATTGCAAATTAAAACAAGATATTCCTCTATTATAAACAAGATATTGAACCTGATGTACTATTTTATCAAATACATACCTATAACTAGAAGTACTATGAAAAAAAAATCAAGTAAAACAGAAAATAACGTTAAAATATCACTAGAATAATGCTAAAAAAAACTAAAGACCAGAGTTCAGCAATTCAGACTCAGAGAAGTGGATAAGTACCAAAAAAGTGCTATAGATTATTAAATTACAAAAGCTTTTCAATATTTAATAAGTCAGTAATGATTCACATTTCTATTCTGGATGAATGTGACTAATAGAAGGCAAATTCACCTGATCAAACATAAAATCGGTTCACCACTATTTTTAAAATGTTTCTCAAGTAATTCAGACAAACTATTCAAGAAAATATCAAATTTAACAACTAAAATAATCAAATTGGGTTTACCACAGCATTACATCAATGGAAATGTTTTCAGCAATCCCTACTCAAAAGTAGAAGAAGCCATTTAAAATTACACTTGCGTTTCACCTTCTTTACAGAAATTAAAAAAGCTAGACCCTTCAAACAAAAAATACTTGCAATTAAGGGAAAAGAACTAAGAAGAGTGGAAATCACTGTTGAATAATAATGTAAGGTAATAGCGACTAATAAATTTCATGGGAGTAAGATAATATTTATAAATCTATCCAAAGAAAAATCACTCATAAAATAAGTTATTGCCAAAAAGAAAATATAGCTTTACAAAATATAAATAAGAAAAGGAAAAGAAACTGAAATGAATAGCTTTAGCATCACATAGCGATATCTTTTCTAGACTGAGTATGACCTAAATCCTTACAGAAGAGCACAGAGAAAAGAAAAGAAATGTCACAAATGTGAGTTCTATAGTTATTGTAGGACAATAAAAATAATGCATAATGAAAGTTCTTTCAATTTAACACCTGATGGAAAAACTAAAATTTTTTTTTTTTTTACTTTTACTGGATATAAATAAATAGAAAAAATGACTACAACAGAAAAATTATATAATAACCACCAACTCACCTTTAACTTAGCATAGCCTATGGCTAAGTAATAAACACAATCTCTTCTTGTTTGCTCTCTATCTTCATTGAAAATAGTTTCTAATAAACATATTCCTTTTCTTATGTCAGCTGCATAGCGACTGCGAACTAAGCTCCAAGCATAATTAAAAGTTGCGTCTACAGTAACTGCCTGCTCCTCTAATTGTTGGTTGTATATAGCTTCGAATTTCTAAATAAGTTCAGAACATTAATACAGACTTTGAATTTGAAAAAGATGCAAATAAACATTATTATATCAATAGTTACACTAACTTCATAATAGACAAACTAGATATTTATTTAATGAATGAAACCTCAAATAAAGTTAAAAATGATACTTTAATTTTCCAGTTGTCATATTAGCAATTGTAAAATTACAAAGCATTACACAAATAACTGTAATTATGGAATAAAGATAGGTATAACCTAAATTAAAATAAACTCAGTGTAACTATAAAACTAGGATTAAAAATATTTAATTCCAGAAACCTTCAGCTCTTCAGGAGAACCCACTTCATCCAATATTTCATCCATTTCAATTCGAATTCCTATAACATTACAGTGCTGATAATAACTAATCAGCTATGACAGAAGGTTGAACTAATCATCTAAGGAGACACTGCCTTCCTGAGCCCCAACAAACACAGCTGTTTATACTGCTTGTTTGGATTTATGGTTGTTGTTTTTAAATTGTATAATCGGATTGTCGTGTTATTCCTTCTAGAATAATAATTCTTTTATCATCAGTTAAACTATATAATAAACTAATAATATCGGTTACTATTCATGTTTGGTTTTCAGAATGCCAAGTTATTTTATGCGTATATTCTATTAATATTTGTAGAACTCATTTTCAGTGTATGGATTAATCATATTTAAAAAAAGAATAGGGAAGTTTTTACGAATTGGTTGCTGTCTTAATTTATGATTTTTTATTTATTTAGTCCAACACCTAAAAGCGCTCTTTTCAATCTACTACTTAAATATTGCTGAGTGCATGTCGGTTTTATGCACATACAGTCAGTCCCAAAAGTATTCGTACACTCTCATTTTTTAATAAAAACAGGGTAGATTCGTTATAAGAATTGGGGGGAAAATTAATTTAAGTTCAGTACTCTTAGAACAAATAAAAACCTTTGAAAAAACATATTTTCGAAATTTAAATTAAATACCAACAAGAAATAAAAACACTAATCATATAAAAATAGGAAAAATAGGTTACCCATAAGTATTCGTACAGTCAACTTTGACCTCTAATTCCACTATGGCCTTATCAGTAAAAGTAACAATTCTTTCCTCCAGTCCACCTCTAGGCTTTATTATACACGCATTCATTTTAGAATCTAGTGAAAAAATTCAAATGGGGCGTAAGGGGCGTGAGTTAACAGTCGATGAACGTGCAATAGTCATCAAGCTTCATAACGAGTGCCGCTCTCTGAGAGAAATTGCGAAAATTGTTAATAGGAGCCACACCACAATTTCTTCAGTCATTAACAGGTATGGTGACACTAAATCACTAATTTCTAAACCACGAATAGGCCGCCCCAGAAAATTAAATGACCATGCTGAGAGACTTTTGGTTAGAAAAATTAAAATAAACCCTAAAATAAGTGCAGTAAAATTAGCGGGGGAACTGCAGAATGACTTCGGACTGTCAGTGCACAAAAACACAGTAAGGAGGTGTTTGTACAGACACGGTTTCAATGGAAGAAATCCACTGAAGAAACCTTTCATCAGTGATGTAAATAAAAATAAGAGGCTTTTATTCGCAAAGGCATTCCAAAACCACTCTCAGGACTATTGGAAGCGAGTAATTTTTACTGACGAAAGCAAATTTGAGACTTTTGGGTCTCATGGACCCAAAAAAGTGTGGAGGAAAAAAAATACTGAGCTACAAATGAAAAATTTAACTCCTACTGTAAAGCATGGTGGCCGCTCTCTTATGGTTTGGGGTTGCATGTCTGCCAGTGGGGTTGGGAATCTAGAATTCATTGATGGAATAATGGATGCTAATCGTTATGTGGACATTTTTAAAACGTAATTTGTGTGTAAGTGCGGAAAAGATGGGGATTAGAAATAATTTTGTCTTTCAACAAGACAATGACCCAAAACACACTGCCTGGAAAACAAAGATGTGGATACTGTACAACACTCCAAAGTGGATGCAAACTCCTCCCCAGTCTCCAGATGTTAATCCCATCGAACATCTGTGGGAACATTTGAAAAAAAAAAGAATTTCTACTTATGATATTCGAAACGTGGAATCACTCAAGAGAGTGCTTCAAGAAGAATGGAACAACATACCCATATCAGTGACAGAGAAGCTTGTGTTTTCCATGCCAAAAAGGCTCAGGTGCATAATAAACTCCAGAGGAGGTCCAACAAAATATTAATTAATAAAATTAAATGTTAAAAATAAAATTGTTTGTTAAAAATTGATAGTGTACGAATACTTTTGGTTACTCTGTTTTTGACATTTTACAAAGTTTATTGTTGTTTTTCCCTCGTTATTGTTCCTAAAAAATTTGAAAATATGTTCATAATTAAAACTGTTATTTGTTTAAATAGTAGTGATTTTTTTTTTTTTTTTCTTTTTAAAAACCTTATTCACAATTATGTGTTTCTTTTTTGAAAAATGGAGGTGTACGAATACTTTTGGGACTGACGGTATGTCAATTTTACATTTGAATTAATTTGACAACATTTGACTTATGGCAAAATATTCTTGCCTAAATTTTTTTTTAATTTATTAATTTTTTGGGTTATCAAACTGAATAATTTTATTCAAGTATTTAAATTGACTGATGGAATATAAAAAAAGAATAACAAAATAACCACACTTATTGTTAAAAACGTCAGCATAAAAAATAAGGCTGGTGTTAACTGTGTGAAGGTTGCACCTGACTGTGTAAACAGGGAAGGAGCTCCTGTTTTAAACACTTAAGCCTGGTAAAACCATCTTTGTGACTTGAACTATTAAATGTATATAAAATAATTTGGACCCCACAAAAGGAACAAACACAAAATTTTATATTAGTGAACAAGTTCTGAGTTTTTAAATGTAAAATGAGTTACAAAATATGTTCATTAAATCTTTCTAATGGAAATTTTATTTTTTTTCTTTGTATGGTATGAGAGCGATAATTAAAAATCTGATCTTGAATATTAAAGTGGTTTTATTTACGATTGTCTAACCAAATTCTTTTCAGCCTTCTTTGGTTATTTTCTAAACGTCTCATCACACACCATGCTTTGTACAAGTGTGTTGGTAGATGATTATCTTTTTTCTTTGTTCTGCATGTAGGAGGCTGGTACCAATCCTATATTTAACATTTTAATATGATTTTATTTGATATATTTTAGCCAACTTCTATTAATTGTACTTGAAGGTTTCGTTTTTTTTTTTCTTTTTTTTATAATTATGTGTTATATAAGTTTGTTGGTATCGACTGAGAGTTTTACATATCTGTAAAACATTGAGCTGGCTTCAATTGTTGACCAAATTTAAAAGAAGAGATTGATTACAAGTGCTGTTTTCATGAGAGATTAGATAATAAAAATGTATGAAATGAATATTTACCAGTTATATTGGTAATAAAACTTTTGCATCTTGTAAAAATCTTATAAATTTTCCTTAAACCTCTAAGTCATTATTGGACTATTCCCTGTATAAATTAAACTGATTTATTTTTTTAAATTTATTTTATTTTATTTTTTGTATTAAATAAATTAAGATACGTTTATTAATTAAATGGATTTAGCAAATTCACCTATTTTTTATGGGATATAAATGTACTAAGCAAATGCTCTGAACTAGTTTTATTTTTATTGATGTCCATTGTTCATCAAAACCAAATATTAAAAAATTGATATTCACTCTACACTTCAAAAAACAAAACAAAAACAGATTATTTTATTTTTTTTCCCATCCTTCAAAAAATTAAGCGAAGAGAATAAATGTGTATATTATACAAGTTGAAAAAAAAAAAAATATTCAGAAGATCTGAATAATTTTTTCTTCTAATTCTCGAAAATAAAATTTTGTACTAATGTAAGACCCTGATATAGTTCTTTCAGGAATCTTCTTTTGCATTAGGCATAGATGATTATTCTATTACTTGGGAAATAGCAAATTTACTCTTGAACTATTATCCTCTGGGAAGGTACGAAATAAATGTATCATGCATAATTTGACAATGTCCACTTGCCTTGAAACTGGTTAATTATTCTATTTTCATGTATTTTATAACTTATAGCATTTATAAATTTAAAAATAAAAATACATGTTAATTATATTAAATCTATCTTAATTACATTGAGAATTAGATCATGTAAAGTACTTCTTTGATGAAGCTCATATTGATCGCTGATCTCTTCTCCTGGACTACATATTTGCAATTATTATATGGATAAACTAGATCCGTACATTTTCCTGTATGTATCTTCACCCATTTTCCTTCAGTTCAACATGAACTTTCTGCTCATCACTCCTCTTCTATTCCAAATCAAACATGTCAGATATGCTATGGTAGGCTTTTTACTTTCTTTTTGACTATGATTATTATAGAATACAGTATTGGCACAGTCAGTGAAAATTTCGTAAAAAAAAAACAAAAAAAAAACAGAGTTTAGAGAATGAAGTGTAACAAGTCTGCTTGTTCTGAACAAACATTGTCACATCTTGTAGCAGACTAAATTCTGTTTGGATAGTTACCAGTGAGCTATTTTATTCTGATTTATTTATTTTATTAATATAATTAGTCATGATAAATATGGCTATATTTTAAAAGGGTCTATGTTATATAATAATTATACAATGATTACAATAGATTATTTTTTTATCAATTATGTTTCTTATAAATAAATTTATTTGTCATGTACAACACTGCTTCTTGAAAACTAGCAAGTTGTATGCTTCTGAATACCAATATTACAATAGGACTACAAATAATTATTTCGGTCATAGAAAAATGGTCAGAAACTTTATTTTACTTTCTTAATCTTGAAAAAATGGAAAGTAGGTCTAATACTGAAAGCACTAACGGCAACAGGAGTGGTGGTGTTTTTGAATGCATGTTTAAAGATGGAGTTGTTTATTTTTTAAGGATTAGTGGTTTCATAATTAAAAGTAATGTCAAGTAAACATAACTTTATTTATTTTTCTACATCAAGGCAAAAAAAAAAAAAAAAAAGATAAGAATATATTTTCAAATGATTTATAGTTCAAGTGAATCTGTGATAAAATAATTCACTGGCCATTTGATTAATGAGTCATTTTTTCTTTGATGTTTCTTGGTCTTACAATTCCATTGAAATAAAAAGTCATTCTTACAAGTCAATAATTTTGGATAAACTAATTTATATATAAATTATATGTTTAAAGGGTGGAATAATAAAATACTGTTTTGTTATTTTTAACAATGGTTTTTTTTTTACTGATCTCTCAAAACTCTACAAGACATATTCATCTACAGCCAATATATATAACACTATAATTAATTTGTATATGAATCATTTACAAATGAACACAAATTTATTTCCTAGAAAAACAGTTCAAACTGCAAACTCTGCCAGTATTTTTTTCTTCACTGGCTTCGAAAGAAAACCGAAAAGTAAATTAAAAGGAAGCCACTGGTAGGGAAATTGGACCTTAATTTATAGTGTTTTGTTTTGTTTTTTGCAGATATTTTCTGCTGTGAAAACCTCAGAGTACCATCCTAAATATTCTTCATATGTATTTTATGTCTAAAATTAACTGTTATCATTTTTATATCCTTGAGATGTTTATGATTATAGAAGAGTTCTAACGCAAAGCCCTTAAGAGTTCAAAGGCGTGATTTATCAATATCTTATCTTATGAGGAAGTATTTGAGAGAATAAAGGTTTTGTTTTGAAATTATCAAATAATGAGGAGAACTTACAAGGAGAATAATAAAGACACATGGCTCTTAAGCCAGGTATTGTAAACCACTAAAAGTATTATATGAGTTGTGTGCCAGGAATCAGGTCCTCAGCTTTTGAATGTTAAGGGCCGAGCTTCAGATCTGGTATCACATTTTAAGGACCAAAGTTTTTTTAATTTTATTTTTTTTTAAGAAACCCTCTAGTGACAACTTAAAAACCGGTCATTACTGGGTTAGTGTTTTCGATCATATTTCTGAGTTGCCGTTTGTAGACTGAGGCTTCACCAACCTGGATAGAGGTGCTTAACCAATGAGTACTTAACTCAGTCATGTTTTAGTATAGTATATTAGTTATGACTTTCATATTCATAAGTACTATACTAGTTGACTTTGGCAATCCCACTCCCATGAGAATCTAATGTTGGAACAAAAAGCCTGAGTTTTCCCTTATCTTTTTTTCAGTGATCTTTCATAATTTGCTACTTAATTAATAATCTATCCTCAGATGACTAAGACAATAAACTGGTAACTATATCTCAGACAACATATCATCCGTAATATGTGATACCTCTCATATTTGCAAAATACCAATTTTACAGAAGGAGTAAAAAAACTGTTTATAAAATGAAATGATAGGCATTTTAAATCATTATTTCTCATTACTCATTAGAGTACATTTTTCAACCTCTTTTTGTTGACCTGGTGAATAAACGTTCTCACATTATTGATATGGATATTTTTTTGTGAAAGTAATGGTTCCAAAACTTTTTCTCTAGAAAATGGTGCTTACAAGGAATCACATCTTAGCCGACAATATATGGACAATAGTTCAAATGACCATTAAAAACCATTAGTTCTGTTTATACATATACTTTCTCAAAAATATTTTATTCGTTTTGCTAGCAATATTTTATCAATCATGATTAAATTAGCTGATTGATTCCAGGAAATTAGTTGTCAAATAGCTATGATTAAATGTTGCCCAAATATGCCTTCCAGGTGGGTCAATTTTTTATAAATGATCTTTTCATTCAGTATTCAGTATGATCTTCTTTTGTATATATTTTGTCAAATTTCAATAAAAACAAAAAGAAAGAAATGGAAATATAAACATAGTTAAACAGTTAGCCACTAGGTAGCAGGGCATACATCCCTTTAACCCTGTTTCTTCTGAATATTTAAAAGTGGGTGAATTTTGTTATGTTTTGACTGAATGAAGGAAAAAAAAAAAAAAACTATCCTAACTTATTAACAATAAAATTTATTAAATTAATCATTTTTAAGTATGTATATATATTTGGGATCATCTACTTACTTTATTTTTGTATTTCAGTAATTAGTATTCATACATTTTATTTTGTCTCCCATCCAAATTAACTTTTTGAAAGGACATTGTAATATTTTGGTAAATTACTTTAATTTGAGCTATTTACTGCAGTTTAATTCTCGAACAGAGATATTAAATCATATAAAATTATAAAAATAAATAAATACAAAATTAAAATGGAATAATTCAATGTTTATAGTTTCTGATTGTTCATAAACAATAAATAAAATCTTTTTAAATATTAATTAGTACGTCCACATTCGGTTAAGATCTGTTTCAATTTGAAATTTATGGATTTGCGCAAGTTAAATTAATTTGTGGAAAATTTTTAAATAAATCTGTGTAGGCTTGAAGATTGAATACAATTTACAAAATAATGAACCGCACACAATTTTTATATTTATGCCTTTAAGGGTTCATTCAGTAGTCAAGAGAATCGCTTATTTTGTTTCCAGTAATGGCTTGACAGTGGAGAGTACATAGTGTGCCTCTTTCAGGGGACATTACCAACTATCCTTTTCTTTTCCACCTAGTCTTCCCTTACAATCCTTCCACTTGCTATGGGCACCAGCAAATGTAATAGTCCGATCCTCTAATAAATAGCTATAGGGTTTACATTTAGCAATATTAACAAACTTTCTTTCTATTTATGAAAATGTTAACTGTTTAGAGTCGAAGTGACTTCAGTAGCAATGCTAGATTTGATCTTAGAGATTTTTCATAGATTTAATTACTTAAAATCTTAATACACTAATAAATTGTCAATGAAATAATTTTTAATGCCAATAATTTTCTTATTTTACTGGGCAAACCAGTGGGCCAAGTGGGGTGCAGTCTAACAAGGGGCACAGTGTAACTGTTTTTGATGATCAATGCCATATGCCCCCATCATAAGAAGCTGTTATTGGTCATGAAATTACAGGATAAACAGAAGAATAATATAACTTATGTTTTTTGTAAAACATTTATGAACAACTTGGCTATGAAATGTTGTTCTTTATCGAAAACTAATGATTTTTAGCGAGTAAGTATATGTTTCCTATCGTCTTCAATTAGTTGGTGTTTAAATCGTAAAAAGTTTAATACTATTTCCGACCAATATAACATTAATAAATTTTGTTTCTAACAATAGGGTGTATAACAAAGTGTAACGTAACCTGTTACACTGTGCATCCATTGATTATATATATTTTATTAGGTGTGTTACACTGAAAATACTGCTGAATAGGAAAAGTAAGACAGATATTGTTCTACATAATGCTAATGACATTAAAGAAGAATGATAATACTCTCATAACATAAATTTGTTTATGGTTAATTTTGGTTAATAAAACTTTGCTATGGAACATAATTGAATGTTCAACGTTTTTTTATTTTGTTTAGTCTACTGTTATAATGTACCCCCATGTTATATTATTATGTTATATTATATTATTATCTCTTTCAGGACCTCCAAATCTTTATTTTCACAAGTTTCAATTCTCTTTTCTAGATTATTCCTATGGTCAATACATTTAGAAACATTCTAAATTAGTTTTCTATTGTTCGGTACAAGATCTTCTTTTCTTCGAGTTCAACAGAAAGCAGAAAATTTATTTTCTGTTATTTCGGTCGTAGCTCAACTTCGAGGTCAGGAGACCCATCTGGGGCATACCCAGCCTCTACAAACTATGTACCCTTAATTGGGGAAAACCTGGCTTTTAAGTGTGATTTAGGCCAGATCTCCTCCTTTCACAACCGCTGACCTAGTGAGAGTATATCCTTACCTAAGTACTGAACCCAAGACCCTTCATGGGTTGTTGTAGCTGTTATACTGTACCCCACTCCTGGGGCATACTGCAACAAATTTGTGATTTCAGATAACTAAAAACATAAGTAGCTTCTAAGTACAATTTTGATACTGTTTCAAGCCTAATATGAAGGTTAAAGACTGGTGATATTATGGTAAAGAATTAGAAGAGGGTATAGCAAATTTAAATACCAGGTAATGATGAATTTATTGCAGAGATTTATAGAATATTATATTATATTCTTATAACATTATATTTTAATTATTTTCACTTTTTAAAAAAATGTATATAATAATACCGCTTTCTCTACCTCCACCTTTGAATACCAGCAGAGCAAAACTATACTTATGTGAATTTCATAAGATAGTTATATAATGTACTTGATGATGAATGGAACAAATATCCACCAGACTTTTGATCTTTCTTTAATTCTTCTTATATTTAATGGTATCATGAAAAATTTCACACAATAAGCATGTGTTTCTATTTTAATCATTTTTTCCCTACAATATGGCAGTCCTGTCATACAGTTTATAACTGGTATTCGGTTTCCATAAAGATACCAAAATTGCTTGGCAACTGGATTGCTCTGAAATTTATTGACCAATAAAGTTACAATAAGGGTAGGCAGATCACCTTCGATTGATATTATAATAAATATAAGTGAATTGTAATATGAAGAGAAAAAAGGAAAGGGATGTTTCATCTATCTGATAGTCAGTGATCCTTTCAGCATTCATGCAAGTCAGTATCTGGAGTTTTAAACAAACATGAGAGATCTCTGATGGACATAATACCTATCCTTCAGAAGGATTTAATAATATTCTTTCATATCAGATTTAGAAAACACTGAAGGGTGAAATTGTTTTTTTAGATAATCTATATTTCTTTCTAAAAATAAATGGGTGTATAGCTTTACTATGGCCAGAGTATTACAACGCAATGAATTCAAAATGGTATTGAAGAAAATCATTTGATGGATATTTCATATAATTCAACCGTTGGGCTTTATTACATTAATTTAGTTTTTTTCTAAGCCTCAACGGCTAAAATAAAATTGATAAATTCTTGATTACAAGGATAATAACTCTTTTATTGCACCAAAGGTGCATTTTAAGAGGGTTCTGAGGAGAGCAGTGATTTGGAGACAAAAAAAATCCTCATGGGTCACTATCTAGTGATGGGGCTCACTAGGGTTTTAGGGCAAAGATGAAATAAAAGTTTTAACTTAGATCAAACTAAGTCGGTTGCCATATTGTTGCTGAAGGCTATCAAAGAATTTAAGATGTCTCCAGGAAATAAAGTATGTTTTTCTTTGGTAAGTCTAAGTTAGTTTCCAGTACATCAGTTATTGTCGTCTGTAATGTTGTATCCTGAACTATCCTCCTCAGTACCCTGTTCCGAAACTGTTGGAGTCTCTTTGCTGTCGTTTTTTTTTTTTTTTATAATATTGGAGCTCCATAAAGGAGAGCTGGTCTTAGTACACACTTATTTATCATTAATCTTAGGTTGAGTTAGTTCGGCGACCTCAATATGTGATTTAGTCTGTAAGTAAGACTTTGTCCTGAATGTCTTGAGCTTACTATGGAAGTGACCTGATAGTGTGAGATGTTCGAGAGTGATGCCTATTTATTTAAAGTAACTTTTTAACTTGTTATATGGTTGTGTAAGTACATATTTATTGCAAGATCGTGTAATTTAGGTATTTTTTTTAATGAATTGTAAAACCTATTTTAATTATTAAAAAAAAAATCGTAAGTAAACAATCAGCAGTAAGTTCCAAGAAAAACCAATCAAGAAGAGATATGATTTCCACTCGAACAGAAAACGATGAATCCATATAAAATTAAGTTTTAAAAAATGATCTTTAAAAATAAGCTCTCGTTTTCTTGATTTTGAACTAAAGTGAATTTAATTTTATTCCAGGCGAAACTTAGGTCAAACAATTCCTCGCAGTAACTGCATTCTGATCACTTGGTTCGTTGTCAACTTGAGTTTCAATTAGAAAGTTTGTTTTAGTATTTAACAGAAATTAGTATAAATTGAGTGGAATTAGTATCCAGCTATTTTCAACTTCGGGCTGTTCTTATGATTATCATTTAATTTTTTACAGAAAGTTTAACTTAATTCAATTTGGAAGTGAGTACAGCTCATTTCTTTCTCATCCCAATTCATCAATAAAATTGCACCTGCTTATAATTCAATAAGTCATTTGTGAAATAAATGCTATTTCTCATGTTACAGATTTATATTTTATCGATCAATGGAAATAATACCTTATAATTGCTTATTACAGAATTAATTAATAGTCAGAAGTTAACAACGTCGGTACTTCATTCATTACTCTGTGATTATCTGAATCTGTTTATTTAATTCTAAATGCTGTTTAAAGTCAATCGGTAACTTTATAATTTTATAGTTTTTATGCTCAAATAATGAAGAATACAATGTAACAACAAAAAAGGGTGTCTCCATTTTTTAGCACAATTAAGTTTTTAAATACATATATTTTTATTAAAGTTATTACAACCAACTACTTGTAAAATTGTAATGGTTTCATCTGGCTTATAGAGATTTTAGCAATAATATTCAAAGTTCCTAATTCTAATAAATATTATAAACCAGCTTCAAACTTCCCTTAAACATTTCTGGATCTTCGTATAAGAACAAATCAAGTTTCTGAACTAGATATTGATTGTGTTTTAGGGAAAGTGTTTCTGTTGACAATGAATCACTGATAATTAGAGACAAACTCATTGGGGGAGAGATATAATTACCATATAGTCAGTTCGATATAACTTGAGGCTAAGTTGTTCAAGTTATTTTTATTTTTATTTTTATTTTTAAGTATATTTATAAATTAAATATACTTTTAGTAGATTTCACCCTTTATGAAAAATCATAGATATCAACTCGTCAAAAAAAAAAGTTGCTCTTTCGTAGATAAAGTTTGACACATATTGCCTTGATAATTGAAATATTAGACACATATTTTGCCGTTCCGACCAATGGGCCTTCGAAGCCGAGAAAAAAAATAAAATAGCATTAAACTAATTTATTTTTTATCTCGAGTTTAAACAATCATATCGACATGATTCTTGCACCAAGATTTTTAGTTTTGATTGCGAATTTAAGGAAAAATACAGTCGTTCCATAAATTTTGGTTTAGGTTAGTTAAATTCTAAAAAAATGATTAGTTTTTCAAACAAACTACCTCTATAGATTTTTTTACACAAAAATTGACGACAGATTCTAATTCAGCACCCTCAAAAAGATTAAAAAACGCTTATTCAACAAAATAAAAAAATATCATTTTTTTCACGCTCTTCGAGGAAAATAAAATAAGCCGATTATTGGTTACATACCTTTAAATCGCCATTACTTTGTCACACAATTCACTGGTTGGTATCGCTGGAAAGAGGAGAGCCTCAGCTTTCTTTTGATGTATATAAATGTAAAATTCGATGTACAAAAACCTATTATAAACATTGGAAAATCCGAAAATCATTTTGATTTTTAATTTGAGTTTGAAACCAGATAGGATGATGAAACCAAATACATTTCATGCGTATTACCACCCTATATTTTGTGTAAAAAAATAAAGTTGATACGTTAAACCGTCTAAGCGTAATTCATGTTTTTATCAATTTAAACAAAAGTTTCCTACCAAATGGTAGGTTATCCCTTCGGATAACTTAAAAACCGTTAAAACAGCAATCCTTAAGGACGAAAAAGCTAATTCTAATTGTGGATGGAGAGAGTGGCCAAGGATGTCCTTCGGCCTCAAAAAATTGTCAGATCCTGCCAGATCTGTAAAACAGTGTCCTTAAAAACCGTTAAAATAGCAATCCTTTAGGACGAAAAAGCTTATTCTAATTGTGGATGGAGAGAGTGGCCAAGGATGTCCTTCGGCCTCAAAAAAACGTCAGAACTTGGCAGATCTGTAAAACAGTGTGTGGGTCAGGCAAATTTTGAAGCTTACAAATTTTAATTTTTCTATTTGGATGAAATTTCGTATTTGAGGGTTCTCCTGAATGCTGAATTCGAATCCGATGTCAGTTCTTGTGAAAAAAATATGTTGAACGTACTTCACTTGAAAAATTTTAGCTTTTACACTGTAAAATGTAGTAGGAAATTTTTGTAGCCCTAGAATTCCATTTCAGCACCCTCAAAACTCAGGAAACGTATGTATGTATATAGATACCAATTACAAATATATAATATAATATATAATACTAATTAGGAGAGAAAATAATTTATTACACTTTAATATTTACATAATATACAAACAGAACCACATATAAGATTTGATTGTTATGTATTTACAATTTTTGTTTTATTTTGCAGTTGAACATGTTAAAATATGATTGTGATAGTTAACATAAAAACATTATAGCAATAACTGCCTCACATCCGTTGCTGACAGGATTTTGTTGAATATAATCATATTGAAATTGCAAGGTAATAAGCTTCAGTTATTAGAACAACCCAGTAAACAAGGATTACAAAACGGATTAGAGATGTGTTCTGGGTTTGAAGAATAAAATAAAAATTGTAAATACCTAACAATCAAATCTTATATGTGGTTCTGTCTGTATATTATGTAAATATTAAGTAGTAATAAATTATAATTACTTTAATGATAATTAAAGTAACAAATTATTTCTTCTAATTCGTATGTATATATATATATATATATATATATATATATATATATATATATATATATATATATATATATATATATATATATATATATATACATGGATACCAATTAAACAAATATATATATATATATACTAATTCGAAGAAATAATTTGTTACTTTAATTATTATTAAAGTAATTATAATTTATTACTACTTAATATTTACATAATATACAGACAGAACCACATATAAGATTTTTGTTGAATAAGCGTTTTTTAATTTTTTTGAGGATGCTGAATTAGAATCTGACGTCAATTTTTGTGTAAAAAAATCTATAGAGGTAGTTTGTTTGAAAAACTAATAATTTTTTTAGAATTTAATTAACCTAAACCAAAATCTATGAAGCGACTGTATTTTTCTTTAAATACGCAATCAAAACTAAAAATCTTGGTGCAAGAGTCATGTCGATATCATTTTTTAAACTCGAGATAAAAAATAAAGGCCCATTGGTCGGAACGGCAAAATATGTGTCTAATATTTTTTGACCAGGAACCTCCAAAAAAATTGCCAACAAGATCCGTGTGAGACAGAGTGTGCCCTCCCTCCCCTTGTAAGTTGTTATACATCAATTCTAATATAATAGACTCCCTTGTACAGAATTAAATACAAATTTCATGGAACTGCAAGCTAAACGACAGTTTCTTAATGATATTTATTTATTATTGGAAAATAAAGAAATAAGATTACAATATCAAATAAACGAATTAATGGCGATCAAACATATCATTTTTTAAAATACATTTTCGTTATTCTCAAGGGACAATACGTCTAAGAATAAAGATTATTTACAATTTTATTACGTGTAAATACTCAATATTAAGTTTCCGAATCCTCCAGTTGGACGGCATTGAAAATTGGTACCGACACAGATGTGGTATCTATAAATGCTAAGATACGCGAAAAATTTCTATTTATAGAACAATATTTCACTCATCTCCTGAGTTAAACGGATGTTACTTTATGAAGATTTTTTTTTTTTTAAATTAACCACTTATATTTACATCCTTGCCAAAAGCACTGAAATAAAAGAGAATACCAAAAACTTTTCATCACCACAAGTTATGAATAGTTGGTTTGCGGTGGGGATGGGGAATACCCTTGCATTATTCCGTTTCCAGCCAAGAAGGGGGAAGAATCCTGGAGGGGAGGCGCTCAACCGGCCGTAAAGTTCACAATTGTCTTTATCTTAGCCTTCGCCAAGCAGTGTGGAGGTGAATTGTCGAAAGGTCATTATGGATTAACCCTAGCTCGCAGAGGAAGTGGGAATCTGCGGGCAATATTGGTAAAGTGATTAGAACGAATGTAACTCAATCCTGCCTAAATCAATAGTAAGGAAAATGATCTAGTTTAAGAAAAAATTGTTATTAGTTAATGACTAACTCCAAATTAAACATTTTTCAGGGATGTACTTTTAATATTGTTCCTCTTTCGAAAATTATCACCTTTTTCTTTTGCAAAACTATATCCGAAATATTGAAATATATCAGTTTCCTAATATAACAGCCATTGTGCTGTTAACCATTTATTCAATGCTGAATGGTCATAAAATCAATATTGAAAATACTAAGACAGTTATTTTTTGGAGTTAGGCACCTTTGTCAACTGAAAACTGAAACAACTGGTTCGTTTAGTAAATGATAATAATAATAAATAAGTGAACAGTTTCAACTGAAATTAACCTTGAATAATTATTAGACAAATCCATATCTTCTTTTAATAAAAAGTTATTTTTTTCTCTCTGGTATAAATTTTCTCTCTGGTATAAATTTTCTCTCAGTCAGGATGATATTAATACATATTTAATTGGTGTGATATCGATTAAGGTTCACACTTTAAAATTTATCTTTTATTATCTTAAGGTAACAATCATACGCCAAATAAATTTTAAAATTCTGTGTGCCTTTCTGGATACATGCCTTAACAACTATTTAAGTTCTTATTATAATGTTTTTAACAAGTAACACCTTGTATTATTATTATAGTAAATGTTATTTTTTTTAAGTTAGTGCTAATTTTTACTTATTGGTTTAGTAAAATTTCTATGATTTTATCATTTCAAAAAAATGTAAAAGGGACAGTATTAATAGGTGATTTTGTATTAGCTATGTTATTTTATAGCAACTTCCATTCAAACAATTATAAAATTTTGTATTTTTTTCCCCTTTTTTTCCTAAGGAAGGATATTGGTATAAGAATATATACATACATTTGGTATCAGAGCACATACAGCTTTTATTTACATTTTATATTAAAAATTAGAGGTTTTATTTTTCTCTAATTACTTGCTTTGCTATGAAGCAAGATTTCATCACTAAACATTCCTTCATTAGTTGTTCTTATATATTTTCCAATAAATTTGTAGCCTTATAAAGTATGATCACAATGAGAATCTCCTATTGCCCCTTAAGGCATCTCAGATAATTTGTTGTTGTACTTACCAGATTGTTTTTTATATTGCTCATCTATTTACCATACGTTTCATTGAATAGATTGAGAATCAATCAATGGTAATATTGAGTTTCAATATTACAATGATTTTTATAACTTTTACTAATCTTACTCATTTTTTAATAAAGGGAGGAATAAAGGGATAAAAAAAAAAAAAAAAATAATAATAAGAACATATGGTTTTATTCATTAGAATGAATAACATTACATATCTATGTAGGTAAAGGTAGGTATTTTAAAGTAATTATCGAAAACAAAATAACAATTTGCATATTCATCAGACTTTTTTAGAATATAATCTTATTATTTCTAAAAATGGATTAGAAAGATATGCACATTACCTGAAAAAATAAAAACAATATTATGTTTATTTATTGATATTTATATAGTTTACCTTAATCTACATGCTCTTAAAGTGACTAGTATATTGACATGAAATGTTATAAGTATGAGTACAGTAGATATAATAAGTAGGCCTACTCTATGATAAAATGCTATTAGTATTTAAATCAATTACAAAGCTGGTTTGTATTTGTAACCAGAGTGACACCAAATATAATACTGTACAATAATACCATCCCTAAGCTTTAGACTCAAAACCATCTTTTTTTTTACAATCTGCAAACTTATATGGTTGTCATATCTGTTTAAAGTAAGATCACAATTATGAGAGCATCATAAAATTTCTTATATTACTTATTTACAAAATAGAAAAAGAGATATACATCAGAAAAGGGGAAATAAACTTATGTAAATATTCATTGCATTTGAATACACATCGATAATACAAATTTATTTACAAACCTATAAATAATATGATACAATTTCAAATTTACAAAGGAATGCAATTTTCATTTGATATAAATTCTAAAAATTGAAGGTAATATTTATATATATCTATATTTAGTTCTTTTAGAATCGGTACAAACCCGAAAATATAAAAGTTAAAAGAATTTTCAAGTTATTCAGATTTTAATAAAAATATAAATTAGTTATAAATTACAAGTTTCTATTTACTAATTTATATACATTAATATACAATTAGAAGGTCTTTAAGACCATATGTTGATGATAACTTTTAAATAGTAATTATATTTCTCTCTAAGGAAATCAATTCCATTCTTATTTATTATAAATGTCTTATCAAGAATCCTCACCTCGTCTTCAGGCTTGTCACTGGTACTGACACATTAGAACTGTTAACATCACAGCGGACTATGGAAAAATTATACATTTAGGACTCAAAATTTAAAAATAGAAATTTGATGTCAGATTTGCTCAGCTGTCACCAGTAGAACAGCGGGACGAGGAGAGCTTATTCATAAAAAGAGAGTTTTATAAAAGGCAAACCATCCTATCAGCTTCAATAATTCCAAATTATATTCATATTCATCTCACAGTATTATTAATTTTATGGTGCTTCTTTTTGTATACCTCAAAAACACTACTTAGAAATTTGCTTTATTTATCATGTGAGAGAAAGAATAATGGATTTCAAATCCATTGCCGAAAATATATTTCAACACTTCATATCTAGAATTTTTCAATATGAAATGTTTAGTGTATAAAGAAGTGCAAGTTATGTAATGCTATAACAAGATAAGTGAAAAGTTAATGTGTTTAATCAACAAGACTAATTCATACACATTCGGAGATTTCTCGACCATTCACAAGGCAACACATACCTTCTAAGGAAGCGTATGAGATCACTTATACACATGCTTTTACAGCATCAGTCAATCAATGTCTTTTAGCGAAAAATATTAAATAAAATCGCCCCTAGTGAATTATATACAAAAGTTAAGGTGTGACAGGGCGAGGGCGGGGGTGGTGCTGCTGGCGTACCGGGCGGAAGGTGCTGCAGGAGGCCATGTAGAGCTGATCCCCGGAAATGTAGGAGAAGCCGCTGACGGGGGCCGTGGCTGGGCTGTGCAGGGGCCGCCTCGCTCCCTTGCCGATGTAATAGACCGGCGGCGAGGCGAGCAGCTCTAGCTACAGCTCCGTCACCGGGATAGCGCTCCTCAGGGTCTGCTGGTAGTAGCTATTTACGTCGTCTTCTGAAAGGGTCTTCCTGTACTCATGCTCCTTACTGGCCATGGCACGCTGCTTATTGAACTTGTAGTCTTTGAAGACGTCCCTCACACGTCGTCGGTAACGGTATATTAGGATTCCAAGGAGAGAGCTAAAAGCGACGACGGCTCCACATAGGCCCCCGACGAGGGCGTGCTGCCAGGGTCCCTGCATCGAACACCCTAATTCATCTGAACTGAGCAACTTAAGGGGTTTGTCCTTCAGAGGAGGAGGAGATGCACATAGAACCTGGCTTACATTTCTTCTTACCAACAGCTCCTTCAGCCAAGCCAACTTACAGCTACAATGAATAGGATTCTCGGAAACATCCAGTGTACGCAGTTCCGGCCAGGACACGAGGGTTTCTGAAAATGTTGTAAAACCGTTTTCACGAAGAATCAGATGCTTTAGGTTGGGTAGTCCTCCAAGTGCCCCATCTTCAAGATGAGTCAATTTTTTATTGATACTTAATATTAAAGTGTCGAGGTTCAGGTTTTCTCTAAGAAAACCTTTCTCGATCTTTTCCAGTTTCGGTGCACCAGTTATATCCAAGGTTTTTAAATTTAATAAACCATTGAAGGCGTCGAGCCCTAAGGTTGTAAACATATTTTGGCCCAATGACAGTTCCTCAAGTCGTTCTAGAATACTTAAAGCTTTGGTAGGAACGCTAGTCAGTCTACTGCCAGTCAGAAATAGAGTTCGAAGACCAGTCAGTCCACGAAAAGCGTTATCACTTATGTTTTCTAAACCTGCTCCACTCAGATCGAGGATTGTGAGCCTGTTCAGACCTTTGAAAGCGTCATCTGGTAGTTGATTGAAGACATTCAATCCAACTTGGAGTTCTGCAAGGCTTCCGAGAGTCGGAAAACAAGTTGTTGGAACAACCTTCAACTGGTTATCGTCAATGAATAGTACCCGGAGAGAAGTCAAACCAAGGAAAGCTGTTGAGTCTATTCGGTTAATTCGGTTCTCGCCGAGGTCCAGTTCCTCAAGTTGGGGCAAGGAGTAAAAGAGTTTATCAGGCAAATCTTCCAAGAAGTTTCCTCTGAGACTGAGGACAGTAAGTTTTTTAAGCCCTTCGAAGGTCCTATTAGTTATTGCTGAGATTTTGTTGTGTTTCAGATGTAACTCCACCAACTTCTTTTGAGAGTCGAAACTTCGTGATGGGATGCTGACAAGATGATTGTGTGATAGGTCTACGAACTGCAGTTCACCATAAAACTGAAAGGCAGCGTCGACTGTCTTCACTTTATTGTATTTGAGGACGAGCCTCTGGATAGAAGGGTTGAGGGTGATGGGTACGACATCTAGGCTGGCTTCAACACAGGACACTACTAACGTCTCGTCGTCACACACGCAGCTGGTAGGACAAAAGGCGGCAGCATAAGACACAAGTCCCAGCCAAAGTCCAATCTCCACCCACATCATCTGAAACAAACGATAGAGAAGCTATTAGAAACTGAGTTATTAGGCACAATAAATATTAATTAGTAAGTATTGAATATTTTGACAAATTAATATCTACATGAAGATAATACAGAAAAGTCAATTAAGAAGTTTCAAGGTTATAATATTAAGTAAAATTTAAAGAAAAATTATTTAAAAGATGTAACTTCGACATCAATGCCTGCAATTAAGAGTGAATAAGGATGTCTACACAAGAGAATATTCACAGGCCATTACAAACAGATAAATTGCCTTAGGAACATAACTACATTTAATGACCATAATCACCTAGTGAAGGTCATAAAGCAATAATAAATAAATAAAAATTACTATTCCACGAGGAGGAATCATCATTAACCTTGAATTTAATAGTCAGTTAGAGGTGAACTCAAATACGTGCTTGGTCAAAACGAAATGAAACATCATTGATTGTACACCTGTTGAGACAGCGACTCGTTCTTCCTAATAAATTATTCATTTCGGTGGATTCGCTACGCGGGAAATACAGTTTATGTAAACAATGCGCGTCGTTGTGTACATTTACATGCAACACGGTTGTTTATTAATTTACCAATGTCATTAATTATAGTCCAGGCAAGACAATCATTCGAACTACGTAAGGCAAGGCGATTCAAAAATCAATAATACTATTTTCATCATTCCTACACATGTGACTAGATTCTTGATCATTTGCCTAAACAGGTCAAAATAGAAATAAAGCAAAGATATTTTAGGGGGGAATACGGCTATAGTATAAAATAGTCTAGTAGCTTTTTAAAAAATTAATTAATTCCAACTTTCTAGGAAACACATGTTTTAAAGACAATGAAAGACAATAAAATACACCAGGCACATACAAGTGAGTGTATATGTATATATATCTATACACACACACACACACACACACACACACACACACACACACACACACACACACACACACACACACACACACACACACACACACACACACACACACACACACACACACACACACACACACACACACACACACACACACACACACACACACACACACACACACACACACACACACACACACACACACACACACACACACACACACACACACACACACACACACACACACACACACACACACACATAAATATATGTGTGTGTGGGTGTGTTTATGTTTTAGAAATCTTTTCATACGATTTTTACAAATAAGCATAAACTCTCAGAATTATTATACCACAAGTTTACCTGCACTGAAGTAAAAAAAAAATATTATTTTGAGTAATATTTCCAGTGATGTCTGGCATTGCATAAGTAAAATTAATATATTTGATTCAGGAGAAGTCAAAATCACAAATAACATTCAGTGCTATACAAAGAAGAATTTGCGTTCTATTAACATCAATACATGCTCAAAAATCTCATTAATAATGTGATAAATTAAGTAAAATACTCCTTGGAGAGTTTGGAACTAAAAATAAATGTTTCATTAATGTTAAAAGGAAAAAAAAAGAGGTATGTTAGGTGTAAGCCTAAGAAAGGTGGTCTGTGAGTGGGTATATATATAAATATATCAGAAGATCTAAGCTGGTATTCAAGGAACAGAAGAACGCAAGTAACCAGCAGAAATCAAGGAACCCACGAAGAAAAATAAAACAATCCAGAAAGAAAATTCGTTTAGATAATATATATGAAAATACAAAATATAAACTTTTAATAAGGAAACAAAGATATATTTATCAGTTATTGGAAGGATTTCAAAATATCAGATTAAACTATATTGTTGCACTGGATAAGAGCCGCTAACTTGTAACACGGATAACTTACTTGGAACACAACTTGCCGACTTCTGGTATATTCGTATCCGGGTAACCTACCTTTCCAAACAGGACAGTTATTTGGAACCACAATTACATACCATTGTCAACATAATGGGATATTGATCAAAAGCCAGATTAATGGTTGGGTTAGAAGGGCCGAGTTCTCAATAGCCTCGGCCTGAACGCGCGACTCAAATAAGTACTGCATTGTAAGCGTAGAAAACGCCGTTATGTGGGTTAATGGTGGGATTATAAATTCAGGTGGGGCTGTTGGAGGAATATCACATTAAAGTAGTCCAGCTTTGTATCTTCATTTATTTTCATTGTGCGGGAGAGGAGGGGGGAAGGGTTAGAAGGTGGACTAATGGGCAGCAAGGTTTGCCACTTAGAGCTCTCCTTGTAGACCCGCTGGGGTAAACAAGCTTAGCCCCTAGTCTGGTTATACACATACCTTCTGTCTGCAATCGTACAACAACGTTACCAAAGGTGTTCCTCAGGAGAGTGAGGAGGATGTTCAAGGCCTATGAGAAACAGGAAACTCCGTTTCAACTTATGCAGATTTTGAACTACAAATAAAATCCTGTTTTATTTAAATAATAATCCTAAGTGAAGAGTGTAATTTTACAGAGCAAACTTCATAAAATAAGGGCTGGATTTTATATAAAACAATAAATTAACAACTAATAGAATGGGTAGTAATAAATTGGACTAAGAGCTCAGTCTTTCAGAAAACCCTTCAAATGCCAATCAATAAAAAATAAATTATGAATACAATAAAAATAATAATAAAAAAACGAGCGGTCAAATCACTTCTACTTAATGTTTATATGTGTGGTGTATATTCGTGAACGACCCCTCGCCGAAAAGTTAAGAAAAAATTCTAGTTTTTTTTTTTTTCATTTCCTTATTATTAGATCCTACCTCAGTGAACACACCTTCAAAGTTAACCATAAATTTTCCTATTCTCCCCTCTTTACCCAATCTGCCGGAGTTCCTCAAGGCAGTATCCTAGGTCCCATCCTCTTCACGGTGTATACAGCTGACATCCCGACTCTTCCTACCACTGTCCTCACCACTTACGCCGATGACACTTGTGTGTTATCAGTAAATAATAATCCTTTCATTGCATCCCAATTACTACAATCTCCTATTACTAACATTCAAGAATGGTGTCGAAATTGGAGAATAAAAATAAATCCGAACAAATCCCATCAAATAACTTCTACCCTTCGTCGTAAACCTACGACATCCTGCACATACAGTATCCTTTAATGATATTCCACTAATCCCTGCTGAACAGATCCGCTACCTAGGACTCTACTTGGACAAACGTCTTACTTGGAATCCACATACAAGATAAAACGACAAGAAACTGCTCGTCGTTAAAGACTACTTCGACATTTAATAGACAAACGTTCTAAGCTTCCAATAAATTACAAAAGACTCATTTACATGACTGTGATAAGACCTATTTGGACATACGGAGTCGAGCTTTGGGGCTTCACTAAACCATCCAATTCATCTCGTATCCAATCCTTACAATCCAAAATCCTTCGAAAAATCCTCAATGCTCCTTATTTTGTGACCAATAAACATATCCATAAAGATCTTAATGTTCCATATGTTGCTGATTTAGCCCAAATCAGATACGTATCCTTCCATAATAAGCTCCATAACCACTCAAATCCACTAGTCCCCCAACTTGCTTCCCACTCCATTCCCGATAATCCTCCGAGGCGTCTGAAAAGAAGATGGCCTAGAGACCTTTTAGTGTAGATATTATTGAAGTGCTACTAGTGAGTAGTTCTTCACAAGTTATTTACATGCCAATGTATTCACTATCAACACATTTACTTAATGTATATTGTTTTGTACAGTTGTAAATATCAATAAATGAGAAAAAAAAAATGAGAAAAGTTTTTTTTCGTGGATAAATGACTAGAAAAAAAATATTTGATACTAATCCAGTCTTTCGAAATCAGACGTTTACAGGCAAATTTAAATGAAATAAGATAGGAAATCTATAAAAAAGTCTCAATACCAAGATGTAGACCAATGTACAACCACTTTGATGGTTTACCATATAATTCATAATAACTCTACACTGACTAGAATCGTAGAGGAAACTTCAGATAAAGATTAGAAACCACGAGTAAAATACGAAAAACTTTCGTATTCAAAATAAAGACCGGCAGAAAAGGCGATTCAACATTAAGGGGGAGATTTTGTCTTACTGTTCTAGGATTCACTCATAGAAAGTATAGCTGACGATAATGGTATAACTTTATTTTAGAGTAACTAGATTTTTAACAATTTTTAGAATTTCGAGTGGAAGTATTACAGCTCCGAATATACAATATACAAAATAAACTTAAATAGGATACAATTTTTAAAATTTCTATATACAATATAATGATTATATACAATTTGTAATTTTGCCTAAACAATGAGATACAGCAAATAAATGGAGAAAATAGATAATACCATAAACAACACAAAAATTATTATAAAGTAACTGAGCACATTTTACTTAAATTTGACCTTATTTTCTAATTGTAAGCCTGCTAATAAGTCAAAAAAAGAGGGAAGTTAAGTCTGAATAATCAGAACTTTTTTCAATGATACAAATATAATATCAGGAACAATAAGAGAGAACATTTATTATTTTTACTAAGAATAAAAAAAATAATATTAAAAATATTTGGAGGATAATTTATAACAATTTTATTAAAGCAGCCAACGGGAATTTATTCACACAGCTTCTAATGTGACAGAACTTTTTGTGACAGTCCTCTTTTCCTCTGTTCTGAGATAAACTTGGAATAAAAATATTGTCCGGGACAAACCTAGCCAATCTGAGCGAAAACATTTCCCAACTTTCTTCATTAAATTTAGTAATTAAAAAGTTTGATAATTTCCTTGAATTTTTAAACAAGGGAACTTCGCACCGAGGACCTTATTAAAGGCAAAGGTTATGATGAGTAAAACTGAATGGAAATTTGAGAAAAACGATCACAAACTATTGGATTAGAAGGATCACCAGATTATGGTGGTCTAAGTGGTAATTCGAATTCACCGAGCCATATGATGTAGATAACTTCAAAATATTTTCATTGAAATCTAACACTTAATGAAAAAAATATATTAATATAAAATAAACCATATTATTTTAGAGATATTATTATTATATATTAAACACCAGATCAATTTGAACTATAGGACTATATCTAGGAAATTTTCCAGTATTAGTCTTTTTTTTTAGTTTGTCATAGTTGAATAAAAAACACTGACATTCTAAGATAGGAACCTAACTCAAGCAACTGATAGCTGATTAGATCATAAACTAGCATCTAACAATATTAAGTGGATAAATCAGGCCGTTGGAGCACACTGCTGACCACACTGTTTCTAATATAACCGTAACCTTCAGAATAAGAGAATCGTTATTTTCAAGTATACCTAATACGTGTATATTTATTTAACTTATAAATTATACCGAAATACATAAAAATAATGTTTATACACACCAAAAAAAAATCTAAAATCTTTCACTTGAATTTCTATATTCTTGAAGATGAAACTCAATAGAGACCAAACAGCATAAAACATAAAAGCATTTTGGGTCATTTACAATGTACAGATTTAATTACAATTAAATCTGGCATATTTACATTTAATTGAAAAAAAACAAAATAATTGTTTCATCTATTAAATTTTCGATATACTTTTTCTGTGAACATGAATATTGTATTTGGTTAAAATATTACTCTTCTCTGTCTTATTTTACACAAATTAAAAAATTATTCCTACTTTTAATCATTTTACACAAATATGTCACACAATATAAAAAGTATAGCTTTTTACAATAATTAGACATCATTTCCTATTTTTTTCAATTCACATTTCATCTAGTTTTTTATACATCGCTCAGCTTTAGCTCGTTGGAGGTCTTCAGATTTAAAGACTTGAAAGGAGTAGAATTTAAAAAATAGAAACCTTTACTTTGTGGTAAAAAAATAAAATATAAAATCCAATGTTTCAAACCTTCCAAAAGGGGAGAATAAAAACAAAGGATAGGAACGAGAATAAACAAACACAAACCTTTGAAATTCTAGAAATGTAGGTTATTTAAAATTTACATAATAATAATGTTCAATAGGAGTATGATGAACAAAAAATAGCAAGAAACGAACATATTTTTCAAAGCCATTTGTAATCATTTTTATTTATTTTTTATCTCTTATAAAACAAACGGGGCAAAATTCCTCTACCAAAGAAATTTTCATCATAGTTAACATTATTAATGGAATAAACCGGCATTATTTTTATATAAATTAAAATTTAATGGACTAAGAACACAGAGCATAACTCTCGCCATTTGTGGTAATTAATTTCTATTTTAACTTTTTTTTAAAATGTTTTGTATATAATTAAGATATTTTTATAGACAAATATAAGTAATAATCAATACCATAACGCATAACTAAGATTTTTATTTACAATGTCATTTAAACTTCTGTATTTATAAAGTTTAGAAATTCCTTTTTTCCAGTAAGAAAGCCAAAACGAAATAAACCTACAAGAAACCAAAATGGCCACTAATACATGCACCTGCTTCCTTGATTAGAGGGCAAAGCAAATGAAAATATAGCAAAGCCTTCTTTATCTTTCCCTTAACGAACTGCCTTCCCACTTAGTTTACAGAGCACTCTATTCAAATATTGAGATTCCATTTTATTATCTGCAAAGTAAACTATTAATTAGAGTGTAAAACGTGATGACTTAACCAAGCCATTATGTGTTCCTTTCTGAAATGAAGACTTTTGTTTCTTAGTGAAGTCCTTGGATCATCAATACCTGAGGTATAATTTTTCCTATTATATAATCATGCTGATCCAGACAGAGCACGTGAAGCCAGGATGAAGGAAACTTCGAATAAAATAAAAAAAACACTGTTTCTACTTAAGATATCCTTAAGACAGTAGTTTGTAACAGGTGGTGTGCCCTAATTATACAAAAATATCTTAGAGTAATGAAAAAAGATTAGGTTACTAGGTACTATTTGATAGAAAGTTGGTTGGTGTTTCATGCAATACGAACACATTGCATAATTCATACGCAATAACTTTTTTCATAAGATATGGACAAAGATTTTCTCACAGTGTTTAAAATTATAAAAAGAATTGCAAATTTTATTGAAAATAATCCATTATGAGGAAATGTTTTTCCAAAATTATGTAATGACACTGCTTATAGAACAACATCACTTCTATACTCGTGTTATCGTGAGAAAAGTTAGATTTCTCATTAAAAAGCCAAATACCTTAAATAAAAAAAAATAAATTAATAAGACCTACCTCAAAAGTTATATGAATTAAGTCAAAACGGTACAATAAACTAAGAGACATGTGTTTCTTTGGACGAATTTGAAACACGAAAGACTAACAAAACTTAAAAATCTTTAGGGATGCGCGTTCTTCTATGATTATTTGAAACAATTTTATTGATTTTTTTTTATGTGGTGATTATTTAAACTCCCCATCCATATTTATTCCAAACAGCAGAAAAGTTTGTCTTAAGGAAGGAAGAAATTGAGTTTTTAAATCTTTTTTGTAGAATACGGTGGCAAAAAAAATTCATTATAATGTAATTCCAACATTAATGAACCTTCATAGTTCAACAGATTATAACGGACATCATAACTTAATATAATGAATTGTTTAGAGAAGTAAATAATTGAATTATGCTCTTATACAACGAATAAATTAACAACTGAACATTGGAATGAAACATTACATGAAAAACATTATTTTAATTTTTTTTTTTTGCATTCCTTCATTAGGAACTGCGCTGCTATTGGTATTCAAGGCTGAGTACATATTGACCGAACCCTGTACACAACACTGCACATACGCACCCTTGTTTTCTCATCAAACAAATTGCACAATTAGGAGAGGAATGTTTCGGATTTTTTCCCCACAATAAATACAATATTTCCCTTTAAAATCTGAGATATGACGGCTCTTATATAAACTACAAGTAAATATAAACTACACACGGAGACACGCCACACTAAGGCTGATAAGGCAGGGACTAGGTTTTGTAGCAACACTCAAACTGCATAGCTATCTATCTCCATTAGTTTTAATAGCCGCTGTCAGGGCGGGTTTAAATTAATTTATTTTCTCCTAGTCCCTCTAACTTCTACAGTCTCAGAATAGAACAGGCGATAGACATAAAAAGTATTATCTAAGTTTTATTCAGGACAGGGACAAAATACATCTGTCAAATTTTAAAACGAAGGGGGATTTATTAATATAGATTATAGTTTCTTGTTAAACTGAACCCCTCAATATTTCAGTTGTAACTAAACGGGAATCAGATACATCGCAAATGTCAAAAAATGTATCGAACATATATTCCATGGTAGAAATTCTAATGATAATCAGAGATCTATATTTATTTTTACAACTAAAAATAAACTTAAAACATGTTTAGGGCTTAAAGCAAAATATTTAAATATTTCCCAGATTATTCTGACTATTTAACTATTCATTTTTATGCTTTATACTTATTTTTTTATTGAAAGGTAATTTTGGTTTCTTCAGCCGTGGATCGACTTCGGAGTCATCTGCTGGAGCTAGAGACCCTACTGGGGCATATCCAGTCTATATAAAGTGGGTACCCTGAATTGGGGGGAAAACCTGAAGGTTGAGCATGATTGCTGACCACATCACCTCCATATAGAACTGTTGGTCAAAAACACTTCCTTACCAAGACTTGGGTTGCAGCGGTACAGGTTTTTCTTTTTTGTTTATATTATTTTATAAAATTTTATTTATTAATTATTTTATTTATCATGTTTTTTTTTAATATTTTACACTTTGTATGACTAGATTCATTGCTATTTTTTTTTCTTATAGCCTCGGGTGATGCAGATTTTAATATTTATTTAGTTGAAGAAATTTTATCTATGAATGAATATTTAAGGAAGAATAAAGAATACATTTATTTTAAAATTTATAATGTCTAATTCATTCATTAATATATTAATATGAATACAAAACACTTTGATTTTAATTTTTTTTCCCCCTAATATTATGCGTTTTAACGATCATTAAGAATCAAAGATAGACAAATCAGAAAATCTATATTAGTTAGACCTTATATTTAATAGACAATTTAGTCTATTTTTATTTTACTGTCACAACAGTTGTTGTTAGATAAATAAATTCTTCTAGCCCCGATAAAGTAATAGAGATGTACCTATTTATACAATATACACAAAAACACAAGAACACACATACCCAAAAAAAAAAAAAAAAATAAATAAATAAAAAAATAAAATAAAGGAATGAATGACAAAAAAAACTTATATAAATGAATATTATCAAGGAAGAAAATACTAAACATGAAAGTGAAAACAATAATAAAAATTAAATAACAACTATAATGATACAGTCATACTTTATGTACCTACAGAACGGATAATCAATTTAAAAACAATATTATGGATCACAACAGTTTGATATATAAATTCCAACAGTTATTTATATATACGAGATAGTTCTGAGGTTAAAAATAATAATAATAATAATAAAATTAATATATTCAACTATTTTACTATTTATTATTACTATTTCACTATTGTTCAACTATCAAATATTTAATATTTATAATGTATCATGAAAGAATTCGCGTCAGGAAAATATATAAATTTTAAAAAGATTATTAAGGCACAAAAACCCCAAGTTAAAATTACTACGTTTTCCCTCAACGAAATTTCTTTCTTTCCAAAAAAATTTTAAAAAAATTAGGAAGTTGTTTATCAAGATCCTTTGCCCGGAGGTAGTTATACAGATCATGAAAACATCTCAAGTCTTCACGGAATCCTTGATCTTGTGGAAATTTCAGACCCAACAATATAACACAACCACTCTAAACTGTTTGAAGTTTTAACTTAGTATTTAAACTTCTCAGGAAACCGCGCCTACCAACTTTAAGGCGTAAATGTTCCGTTTAAGCCTACAACTTTGTTCTCTTGATAGACTTCAATTCTTTTTCTACTTGACGATTTAATTATATGATAATTCGCTTTTAGGATTATTATACTTCTGCATTATAATTCCAAATTTTCCACCATTTTCTTTTCCTGGAATCCTCTTTCTGTAAAAGCTTCAGACAATTCTAAAACACATCTTTCAAAAGCAGAAGCTCAGCACGATTTAAATCACATAGAGTCTGATAGTTTAATTTTAAATAAACTATATGAGTAAAGTAAATCAAATAAAATATTATCCCAATCGGTTGTAAATAACTAGATGTTTAGGATGAGTTAAAATAAACACTTTTTTCCAGTGCCAATATACAATCTTGTTTATGTAAAAAAGAATCTGCTACTGCTGTTTTTTTTTTTTTGTTTTTTTTTTTAGTTATTTAGTTTACAGTTAAATAGATATATTAAATTCAAGTAAATAGATATATTATACGCTTGTTTCTAGCTTGTTTTCTATATATTTACAGCCTTTAACCCATTTAGGGCCAAGGCTAGAATTAGTTGAAAGTTTTGATTTTTTTCCCAAGAATATATATAAAACATTACTTTAAAAAAATGGATCTATTGACGTGCTGTCCTATATATGAGAAATTAAATTATGAAATAATTCTTGGTTGATAAAATATTTTTTAAATATATTTTTTATTTTTGAAGAGAAAAGATCTTGGTTTCACCAATATAAGATGAATGGCAAGTAGGGAGGATACAGGGATACGGTAAACAACATTTGGATTTAAGTTGAGAGGAATAGGATCTTCTTGGGTTCGAATCCCAACCGAGGTCAAATCTTTTCTCTTCAAAAAAAAAAAAAAAAAAATATATATAAAATATATATGGTTTACAGGATTAGGTTCTAAATGGATGTAAATGGATTCTGATAATAGACGTTTACTATATGATATATATATATATATATATATATATATATATATAAGGAATGGGAATATATTTATAAATTCTGAAATAATACTGTTTGATGAAAACGCTTATTGCAATTGTTTGAATCATAAAATCTGTCAAAGAAATATAAAATTACAATTTTCCCATAAAAACCACAATTTTAATTTTTATTTCTGGTAGGCTCTATACCTTTGATTTGCATCTATTTGATGAATTTGGAATCATAAATGCAAAGAAATAAATAAAATTACAATCCCTCACCACAATTTAATCCCCACCCCCCTTTTTGTAGCAACCCTTATTTGGGGCATTAGTTTGTATTGTTATATTAGTTTACAACTATTAACATTTTAATTTAGCAAATTAACATTTAAATCTTACTACTCATTAGCGTTGAAATATAATCTAATTTACTATAATGTTTCAGTTAATTAAAATTTATTTTTAATAATTACAAACCATAAATAATAAGCTGATGTAATTAAATATAAAAATAATTGAACTTAATGTTGCATAAACGCAACTGTGGACGCAGGTGGTTTTTACAACGTATTTCCGGCAATGTTAAAATGAGCGAGGTTTCTTTATAAAATATAAAATGAAAATAAAATGAGCTATTGAAATATAAAATTAATAAATTAAATCTATTTACTAATGCATTCCATTTTTGCTTATTTAATATGTCAGTCATCTTGAATGAAATCCATTGCTAAATTGAAATAAAATAAATTGCAATGAAGTTATTTACATGTTTTCTAATTAATATTTAATCGTTGGTGTACTATTTTTTTTTTTTTTTTAATTTAGAGCGAATTTAGCAAAAAATATAATCCTATTTTATTAACAATGAAATTAATTAATTTTATACTCATGCTCTAAATATTAAATATACGTTTTGGTCTTCAGTAACTCTTTTGTTAAGTAATAAAAACTTTATTGTTTTTTAGTTCCATTATAAAACCTTAAGTTCAATAATGAAGGAGTAAAGTTTTTCATTTTTCTATGTTGGTTAAAATACTATTTCGGTTGGTCGATCAAAAGTTCTGTCACTAGAGGCGATGGGAAGAGAAGTTCGAATATGAACTAGGGAACCTCATTGTTAACAATTAACCTTAATTAGAACTTCATTGTTTTCGTAACAAATAACATACACGTACCATTGTTCTCGGAATTCGGGCCACAAAATCAACATTCTCAGATACATTATTTAATTTAGATTTTAATTGAACTTAAAAGTTTGATTAGCTACCGTAATTATACACATGAAAATGATCACGCGTGCTGTATTACATATAAATTACGTGATTAACAAATTATTGCAATTACGATACATTATGTTCCATTCATAATTGACACGTTGTTACGATTACAAACCAGTTTACATGATTCAGGGGTGCTTTATGTTTAAAAATTAAAAAAATCAGAACGTTTATTCATACATGTTTTATTTATGTATTTTTTTCCTTCTTAAATATTATGTTATTTGCTAATTACAAAATAAATATATATATAATGAATTATATACAAATATAAAGTAGTCCTTTGAAAAGACCATTTATTTAAATAGGTAAATTGGTATGCTTCGTAGAGATGTATGTTACGTACATTATTTATAATAATGTACCATAATATTCATATTTGCAAATTATAGATATGTATTAAAATAAAATAACAACAAAATTTTGATATTTAAGAACATAAACATTTTTAGTTGAAAAAATAAAAAATATAAATTGAATAAGGAAAAATTAAAAGATAATACGGTTCATGGCTGACTTTTAGTGTGCTGCACTGAAACCTTTAGTTTTCAATGGAGTGTTAAGAAAATCTTCCGCTTTCTCTTCCGTCGAAAGGGCATGTGTCACTATTTATTTAATTAAACCTTTTTAAATTCGATTTAGTCTGTTCATGTTCGGTTAAATCCATGTCATTTTGTATTCTGTGGTAGGTTAAAAGTTTGATTATGTTTTTTTGTAATTTTGGAATGAATCTAGACAGGCTTAAGGAGTTTTCTGATTTAATCCAGCGAACATTCCAGGTTGATACAATGTTTTGCCTAGTACTATATTTCACAATAGAGCTCTCCCTTAGCCTCCACTAGATTTTGACATTGCGGCTGAGAGAGCAGAGATGGGATCTCTTGGGTCGGGCTTGTCCCCCCATAAGTGGAGCGACAAGCTTAGTTCGGTGTTCCCTGGATGCTAGTATATATTGTGCGATCGTATTTAAATTTGTTTTTCTTCGTTTCATTTTGTTATTTATTTGTTTAATATTATTATTTATTATATAAAGCTGTTGACTGTTAATTTATGTAGGAATATCAGGGATGCAGTCAAAAGAAAGGAAAAAAAAACTCTTATGGAGTGCCGACGTTTCGACCTGAAGGGCTTCATCAGGGCTACCGAACCACTAAGGAAAGGAGACAATCCAAGTTTTTACTTGGACATGTTTCTTTTCTTCTTTTTGCGTCATCTTTTTATATTATTTACTATTTTTTTATTTTTTTTTTATTCATACTGTATAGTTGCAATTTTTTTTTTTTTAATTTTATATTATTTTACATATCTTCATTGTACATATTATGCGAATGGATTCTTTGTCATCCATATTACATATTTCCCAAAAGAGAGACAGATTGAAATAGTAATAAAACACCGATTCTCAAGGATCTGTTAAGTAATGTATTTTATAAATGACAAAGGGGTTTCACATATGATAGAAATAATTTACTTTTTCCTGCCTATTTTACTATAAAGTTTTGGCTATTTCGTTTCCTTGGCCTTTAACCACATATAAAGAACTTTTTACACGGTCATTTCAGTTCTCAGTTCAGTTTCAGTTTCAGTTTCAGTCAGACTGTCTGTTTTTCCTATGTGTAAAAAGGAAAAAACGATAGAAGAACTGAAACGGATTCTGAGAACTGACGGGATGGAAAGGCCTATTTTCATTTTTCAGAAATCCAATGTGTAAACAAATTCATGCCTCACTCAGTTCTCTCATCAATTTTTTTTTTTTTTTTTTTTTTTTTTTTTTTTTTTTTTTTTTTTTTTTTTTTTTTTTTTTTTTTTTTTTTTTTTAAATTTTGATTCTTTCAATGAAGTAAAATGTGCAAATTTAACACATATTCAATGTTTTCTCTAAATAAAATTCTAAAAGATTCAAATTATATACAGTCGAGATATATAACCTTGACTGTATATAAATATAAGGTGTATTAAAAATAACCAGAAAGAACAATATGTATGTTGAACACTTTTAATTAGTGAACTTTTACTTGCAACTCAACTTTTCGCAACTACACTTTTCTAGGCTACATAGAACTGAAATGAAACTGAAACTGAAACTGAAACTGAACAGAGAACTGAACGGATTGTGTAAAGGGAGTGCGCTTGCGAACTGAAACTGAACTGAGAACAGAAATGACCGAGTAAAAGGCCTTTTAATATATGCGTATAAGGTAATTATTTTTGATAAAAATCTTATCGATATAAATTACCTCGAAATTCGGTCTCTGATTACTATTCTTCGTATTTCAGAGTAATTTCTTTTTTTTTTTTTACATCGTTAACCTTTTTACCTAAGCAATTTATGCTTCAAATCTGTAAGATAATGATGTTCAAGAAGTAGAACTCCATAGATGACTGACTTTCCTCGAGAGCGAAGTGTATGAAATTAATAGGGTGAGGTGTAAGGAGGCAGCGGGAGGAAGGGAGGATAGGGCGCGATATGAAGGGTGCCCTGGGGGGCAGTTCTACCCACTTTGTATTCCCTCCCACTCACCTCACCCCTTACCTTTCTTGTTTTCAATTTTTTTTCCTTTTTCTTTTTCCCTTCTACTCCTCACAGATCAAATATCACCGCTGTCTGTGGAGAGCCGTACCGCAAAAGTATAACAGTCTCTAGTTGTACTCAGGAATAGGACGGTTAATAACTGTGTTATACAGTTTAAGAAAATCTTAATGAAATAAACTTACACAGTTTACGACGAATCAAGTAATACATTGGGTAGTCCGTTAATTAAGGCAGGTTTATAAATAAATAAAATATAAAATGATATATATTTATTTTAACAAATAGATATGGAGAGCCGACACAATGTGGGAAGAAACGCGTATGTTCAAAAGCGAAAAATGAATTTTTAAGTAGAAGCATGTTCCCCTCCCCTTAAATAGATAATTTAAGGAAAATCAAAACAAGAAGTTTCAACTCGATAAATGCCTTTTGCACCATCAGTGTAAACAAAGTTCACCATAATTACATAAATCGTTATATATAAAACGTTAAATATACGGCTAAATAAAACGGGATTTTCAGGATTAAAAGGGAAGAGAGAGTGCCCTTTTAGATAATGAAACAATCTAATTAATTTTCAAAAGTACAACGGAATTTTCAGATGGACAATAATGGCGAACTATCTTTTCGCCACGTTAAAAAATATTTAGATTTTGGTAGATCTAAAAATAGTATTGTTTAGTGTCCTGGAAGAAGGATCGGGAAGAGAAAGTATAGAAAGTATTAAGTATTTTTAAACATTTAAACAATTTTCAAAAGGACGAAAAATATTTGTTGGGAAGGAGTGGCCAAGGGTGTACTTTGGCCGTCAAGTGTCGTTAGATTCTGGCAGATCTGAAACCAGTATTCTTCAGTGGCTTTTGGGCGTAATGCAATATATATCAGAAGCTATAACGTTCGTTTTAAGTATACAATTTCATCACCATAAAACGCGAAGTTTCGTTCTGCCTTGCAGGCGAACTAAAAACATATTACCGGAAAACTGAAAATCTAATTTATTTAAAATTATAATATTACACCCATTAGAGAATTAAAATTTTACTACCACTATTAAGCTCAATAAATTCTTATACAACAGAGTTGCTTTCTTTTTGTTTATATTAATATAAAGATTGTATATTATTCTTTGAATTAACTGACTTGTATTATAATTTCACTATCACTTATAATATTACTGGTCTTTTTTCTTATTTGCATTTGTTTACAGATTACTCCTTATAACTATGACGTCATGTGGGATGGATGTTCATTCATACATGTAGCTATGTCATTATAGGCCCCTTTGTCTTTCTGTAATTTATTTTCAATAAGACTTTGTCAAACAAAAGAAAATAAAAATCTCTATTTTTTGATACTGTATTTGCTTCTCTGGGGAAATCATTTTGTCATTACATTTCAATATGTCCATTATTACAATCTAATTTTGAAATATAGTTGATTTTAATGGATTTAAACGATATTTTTGTGTAAAAATTTTTTATTATTAAGAAGAGATAAACATGTGAATATATTTATTATAATGAATAAAGAAATATTCTAAAAATACTTTAAGATTATTGCTAATGAGAGTCCAAGTAGAAGTTAACGAAAACAAACATCCTCCAGGAACCGCAAGGGCTGACAGAACTGAACAGCTCCGACGGAAATTGACTTTTAAAGTGGATCGGCCGAACAGCCATCAGTCAAACGACTGACGTCGGTAACTTTTCCGAATACAAATCTCTTCTGTTCTTGGTTGCTTTTTCCTGACAAGGCGGTCGACGGAAGAGGGATTGTCGATAAGTCTCATAATGGCGGGCGTGCTATAGGTAAAGTTGAACTACTTTCAAGTTGGCAGCAATGAAAGATGGACAACTCTCACAGAGGTCCCCCCCACCCAGTATTTACAGAGCCCTGGAGGAGGGGGGAGCAGCATTCAGATTCGGCCAACTTCCCGAAACGGCCTCTTTGATGAATAACTTGAGACTTTAATGTCTTAAATGAGGATTCGTTTGAAACATTTGAATGGCCCGGGGAGGATTACCAGTTCTTCGACAATCTAAAGCTTTACTGATGAATGTGATTTAGGGAATTGTTTTAATCAACAATTGGTTCCCAAGTTTTTACTGTCCTCGCTGGCTCTAAGTTATTGTTTGAATCGGGCGCGTAAAGTTACAATAGAATGGAAAGAACTTTCCGTTTATGTAAAGACATCCCAATCTCATTGAATAAAACTTAATTTGTCCTATTATTTATATAACAAGATGCTAAAAGCATCAACTCGAATTTTCCATTTTCAATAATAACTATAATATTTTTGGCACAAGGGGTTGGCATAATATTCAGTTTTAAACACTTGTCTTAAACCCTGCATGATTTAACATTAGAAATTTTATCATATATAGCCTCCAATAGTTTTCCACTTTCCTAGGGGGGGCAAATATGGTTCGACATTTTTTGGGCTGAGAGCGTTAAATTGCATATAGTGTCTATGATTTTTTTAAAGTTTATGAACAAGGTACCGTGTCCTACTGTATTTGGACAAAGGCACCATTTACTAGTTAAACATTAGCTTCTTTTAAATTTTAAATCATTTAGCTGTGGAAGGAGTATTATTTTTTAACAATTGTGAGACATCTTGATTTTTAAGTCACTTTAAATATTGTTTACCAAAAGGCACTGAAGGACACTGGTTTCAGATCGGCCAGGATTTGACGATTTTCAATGGCCGAAGGATATCTTTGGCCACTTCTTTCTAAAAAATTAGTTTTAGTTCTTTTGAAAATTGATTTTATTGTTTTAATTTTTGAAATGATACTTTCGAGTTGCCAATCCATTGTCACTTCTTCTTTCCTTGGTCTTGATTCTTGATCCCATCTACCGGCTGTTGGAGTATACCTATATATGTATATACCCATATAGGTTGTTGCCGTTGTCAATTTTGAACTGACTTTCATTTCATGCTAGGACATTACCTTCTAAATCTTCAACATGGTATCTATGATGATCGTATTCTCCTATATATTTATGTAAGAAATAAAAACATAAAGTATACTTGCAAACTAACGAATCTAATGATTCTTCAAGAAACTTCTCATTAAAAGTAGAAACTACTACAATAAAAGTTCTACATAAAAGTTTTTATGATTATTTCATATTTTAAATGTAAGTATAATTCTTTACCATAGTTTATTTATTCAGATTTAAAATTATTTTCATACCTTTTGTCTAATTCGATAATCAATACATTCATCATTTCAATTTGTTTTTGTTTTTTTTTTATGTAGCGGATGTAAAATCTGATAAACATGATTCATTACATTGTTTTATTAAGTTCCTAAGAAAGTGAACTAACTAAAAACTAATTTTCTTTATGTTTTAAAGACGATTCTATGCTTAAAAACACGTCGCCTTCTTACTGTCCTTTCACAAGCCGGTTTGTTTTGCCGAATCACAAGGTGCACCCAAACGTAAACAGCGCATTACCATGATGAGTTGACATCCTGGCGCGGGCCCACCCTTAAAAGGAACTGTTCCGACAGTTTTGGATTTTTTTTCTTGTTGTTGGTTTATCCCGACTTGGCCGGGTGCCAAAACAACTCCTATAGAAATGCCATTACACAGCGGAAAAGTGGGACTCAAGGTCGGAAAATCTACGTCGACGAACCTTGATCAGTGACTTGAGAAAAACGGAATTTAATTTAGGAGGAAATTCTGTAATTGTGATCCAGCTATTAGGACAACATACACATTTCTTGGTTAATCTGACGCTTTTTTAATTTTGGATAAAAAATGTAGGCAAAACGTTCCTTTTTTAATTTAAACTGATATGGCGCCCAAACGGTAGGTCACAGCGACAAATGTTATATAACAAAAAATATTATCCATTAAATTTCTGATCAGCAACACCAACAGAGATAAAACGTGTCAAAATGTTACATAATTAATATTAAAAATACGTAACACCAAAAAAGTATAGACCCTCACATAAAACATATATTCATTTAAAAAAATAAAAAGTTGAATTAATTTATCGTACCCTCGTACAATTTCAATAATTTGTTTGTTTTTTTGGAGATAGATAAATTAAAAAACTAATGGCAATAAGTTTTTTCTTAGGAGGCACGAACTCAATAACGAACCAAAGTTTTAAACATAATTTTGTCAAATCACACTTAGTTGTAATAGTGATTGTGTTAGTTATACCAACTTATCGCAACCTCAGGTGTTTCTATCAATGTTCTGTTGAAATTTTCATCACTGTTCCTTAACTGCACATTGGAATTGAAACGAATATATCCCTGTAGGGGGGATGGGAGGGGAGAAATTCGGCGTTCGCTCTGTCCATTAATAATTTTTAACTGTTCTTTATTATTCATGCAAAGTCCATCTCTTCAATTAACATGTTTTAATATTCAAAAGGGTACCGAATTTGGCCCTAAAAGTTGCATAAAAGCTCTCCCTGCTCAGCAAACCCATAGTTTTTGGCGGAACGTGCTTATTGAAATTTAAATAAAACTATAAATAATTTAGTTTTTGTTTAGTTTAATTATGCAAAACTTTTTTTAATTTATTTTCTAAGGTGTCACACTCAAGTAGAGTTTGAAGGAATAATGGGCTATAGACGTTAGTTGACTGTTTAAGAATGTATCAGTTAGCTTTAACGGTCTGTTGAACTGTCTAGTTTGAAAATAGAAAACCTTTGAAGTATAGGTAAACAAATTGACAAAGGCTAAGCTTCAATCATAATTATTATTTAGTTTAAAAGCGTGTATTAACTAGATAATTTAATTATTAGGCGTTTATTCACACTTGAAACAAAACAAAAAACAATATATTTTAGAGAAAGTATTGAAATTTAAAACTTAACGAGCGATTGTCTTTATATCTTTTATATTATAGCGTTAAATAAAAGGAACAGTCGATTGGTGATATCCTGTGCATTTGTGCAGTCGGGTACGTTTTGGGGATTTACTACATGGATCGCAATTTTTTGGTATTTTTTTTTTAAACATACGAGTTAATTAAGTTTCTCATTCATGTGAGAATTGATTAAATAAAAAAAATAAATTGTTTAAGTGCCAATAAAATTCTTTTCTTCGTCACCTGCTGGTTCAAGATTGGCTCGTTTCACAAAGGGTTGTCACGGAGACAGCATTCCAACACCGAAAAATCTGATTAGATAATAAAAAGTGGATGAAACTTTTTTTTTTTTTAATTTATATCCTTTTTCAGACTTGTCAATTACAGGTGGCCACCAAGTCAGAAAAAAAAATCATGCTTGTTTTTCTAGGTTAACTTTCATAAAATTCCATGTGAAATATATACTATTATATAAAATGACAAGCCATTTTTCTTTTGTGATTGCTAACCGCGAAAAATACTGAACATGGACAATCAAACGAAAAGCTGCCCGTAAACTGCTTCCTCCTGAAATTACTTTCTTGGACGTAGTTGCGGCACTTCAAGGCTCCAACTCATTCCCAATAATATTATAAAAGAAACCAAAGGACTGGGAAAAAATATATGATATAGAGACCAGGGGGCTTCATCGGTTTAGTCAGTTGATGAGTGAAAGACAATAGCAGACCAAAACAAAATTTCTTCATAAGCCACAGTAAAGAAGGAGACACGGGTTGAGAATACAAGAGGAAGGTGAGAAGAAGAGGCACAGGCAGATAAGAATAATTGGAAATAATGGAAAGGTTCTTGTGTTCGGAATGCATTAAATGTAACTATTTTGAATAGTGAAAAAAAAGTTTACTAAATTTATTAATAAACTCTTTGAATTCTTTGACGATTTCGAATCTCTAAAAGGCGGGTTATTTACTTTCCGTTTCCCGTCCTTTCTTCCACAATATACGACTTAAATAAAACATCTTAGAAGTGTGAAAGGTCAAAAGCACTCAGCGCCGGCATTTTACAAATTAAAGGGTTAACTGGCAATTAAGGAGAACGGGGAAAGCGGAATTCGAGTCGGCTTTGTAACACAGAAGAGCAGAGCTGAAGGCTGTATCAATTGAGGGATGCGGGCAAGAATGTTCCAAACGGTGTTTCCCCCAATATCCCAACTGGAATTGAACAATGTGTTGAGAACCATTACTATTGGTGTAGATAAGATTATTGTTGACTCCATATCTCATCGACTCCTTAGCTCATCTATTTGTGGAACTTTAAGTTGAGCCCGACTTACCGAAAACAAGATAGACAACTTTGAACAATAAGTACGGAGGCTAATTGGACATAAACTTTAGCAAAGTTGAGCCAGTCTGCTTGTTATAAAAGCAAGGGGAAGGAGCATTAATCTCATTGAATTATTAACAGATTAAAAATTCAGGATCCTGAAGGGTGGGTTTGGAATTAACTTCTAGCTTCATTAGGTGCTAATTATTTCCAGGTTAAATTAAATCAGTAAACATGAAAATCAATAACCCTTTAGTGTATTATAAGGGAATTCCGGGTAGTCCCTAAGAAGTTTCTTATAACCTTATTATATTTCCGTTATAATTTTGTACATAATACGGTTTAATTTGGGAATTTTTAACTAAATGGGCGTAGTACTCTAGGGACTCGATTATCCGAGTCTCTATCAACCGGGTCTTCTATTATTCTTTTATTCTGTACTATATTTTTTTTTTCACAAAACATTCCATTTGGAATTTTTGTACGAGCATTACCATTACAGAAAGACAGGAGTACGTACAAGACGGTCTACTAGGAAACGAATCGTCAACAAAAATTTCTAATCATGAAGGGTTTACTGTGTTGGAGAAGGCATTTCATTATCTTGAAGACAGAACTGAAGCAAAATCGTTTGATTTGATGATTTTTAGACGATGGAAAGATATTTAAACAAAAGAAAATAAGAGCTTTTCTTTCAAACCATAAAAAATTTGTTTTGAATATGTAATAATTTTACTTACTGACATGGGTATGTCTTTTGGTTGGAGTTATGAACTTTTTTGGTGTTTTTTTTTCTTTTTACATTCGCTCTAGATCTTTTAATGTTTCTCGGATCAAAAATTTGACGGCAGTTCTTTTTTTCAGAAATTTAATGTAGAATATATTTGTTAATATAACATTTGTCGCTAAGACCTACCGTGTAGGAGCTACATTTATATTTATTTAGAATAATCATTAATTGATAATGTAATTTAATTAATCATTTAAGTAATTTAATCCTTTTAATTCCGAAACGTTAATTAGGAAAAACAGATGATAAACAAATCTATGATCTATTGTTTTTCCTGTCAGCGAGAATTTGAGTTTTTTAATATTATTTTGTTATTTGATAGATATATGTATTACGTCAATTGTTCTATGTTAAATTTTATTAAGCATTTCCGTTACTGTTTTGGGATCTCGATTAAACGAGGATTTGCTTATCCGAGTCTAATTCCGTCCCAACGACGTCGGTTAGTCGAGCACCAAGTTTATATTAAACGTACCTATAATTTGATATAATCAAGAATCAGTAATCAGCTGAAGATAAATGAAACGTTTACAGAATATTATACTACATTATTTTAATGGCATCAATAGTTGGGGACACTATAGGAAATAACAGTAAGAGATTCCATAACGATAACCGCACCTCTGCCAGCAATACTCATCACATAGAAACCATATAAGTTATTGCGAATCAGGCGGAAAATATGATGTCTAGGACAAGAGGGATTGTGTTGTAGGGAGAGGAGGACCTAGAAAAGGTTCCATTATGAGGTGTAATTTATTTTTGGGGAGGGAGGGGGCGGTCTAATGGACAGCCTTTGTGCTTCCTCCACAAGCTCCAAGATTACCTCCAATTGGGTAATTGTGGAGGTTAGCGAGGAGGTTTATCTTTATCGGCATTATCTTCCCTCTCCCGCCTCGATAGTCCCAGCAATTGACTTAGAGCGGGGTTATGAGCCCTAGGAGGTATTAACACTCTGAGCTCTCAAAAAGTGCAACCATAATTCTTTACTTATAGATAAAATAATATAATTGATTTATAATAATTTTTTTTATTGATATTCACAACTGTATAAATTTATACATATAAGTAAATTTGAAAAAAAAAAAATGTTTTCATTGACATGTCAATAACTTGTAAAGAACTATTCACTAGCAGTACTTAGTTCTACATTATAAAGTCTCTTGGCCATCTTTTATTCACACGTCACGGAGGATTATCGGGAATAGAGTGTAAGGCCAGTTGTGAGACAAGTGGATTCGAGTTTACTAAGGAAGGATAAGTATCTTATTCGGGCCTTAATCAGCAACATAAAATCTCAACATTAAGAGCTTTATGGATAAGTTTGTTTGGGACATAATAAGGAGCATCGAGGATTTTTTAAAGGATTTTGGATTGCAAGGATTGGATATTAGAAATGTAAGGTTTAGTGGAGCCCCAAAACTCAACTCTGTGTGTCCAAATAGGTCTAATTACTGTCATTTAAATAAGTCTGTTGTAATAAGTACTTATTGGGAGCTTTGAACGCTTGTCTAGTAAATGAAATAGTTGGGAACGACGAGCAGTTTCTTGTCGCTTTAGTCTTGTGTCGAATAATTGAATTCGAACCAAGGTTCCAACTTTAGTAGAAGCTGAGTTACCTCACCTACTTGTAAACAGTTGTAAATTTAAACAAGACCTTCAACTCTTAAAATTAAGAACTCGTTGTTTTAGAATTCATTTAAATTAAAAATACACGAGAACAATGCTGCATCCTAGGAGATAAAACAATCAATCAAAATGGGTACTCATAAATTTTGATACTTTTTTTCATTCAAACCAACATAGCTCCTAAACGGTTGGACCTAGCGGCAAATATTGATTAGATAAAATATTTTCCATTAATTTTCTGATAAGAAAATGTACTGGATCTATATTATTTTAAAATGCTCTAATATACAATTACCAAACGAAACTGCTTTTTTGGCCTGTTTTAACTTTTCCTTATGCATAGACGTTTGAAAGAAATAATTAATGAGGACACTTAATATTCATTTCTTTATCTAGTGAAAAAAATCTATCAGCTTCAAGGAGAATTCACGATCTACTCTTTTGGTTAATTAGTTTGATTTACTAGAAACTGTCAAGGATTTTTTAATCAGACAAAAAAAAAATTGTGCGGTAATGTAAAAAATTTTGATCCGTATCTATTCGTTTTTTTTTTCCAAAAAATTTTTCTGAGATGGATTAAGAGTAAACAGTATTTTCCAGTAATACTGATAATTATTTTTATTAATTTTTGTATTCCATTGAAATGTAATACTTTGAGAGACCTAAATGAGATGATAAATTGAAACAAAATTTATTCTGTATTATTTCTTCCCTGAAAATCGTCCAGATCGTATTCATGGTAGTTCTTTACATTCCATTATTTTTCTTTTCTTTGACATGAGGGAGGTCAGGACCCAGCGGTACTTGCTTCTATGGTGATTAATTAATTTTGATGGAGTAGATCCCTCAACCAACTCTTTTTCAGCCTTTTTCGGGTATTCTTTAGCATTTTTCTCGAGAACATAGTTTGTATTAAGTTGTTGATATGTATTTAGAGTGATCTTGAACCACGAGTATACGTATGTTTGTATGTAGTGTAGTGTTATTGACGTACCAGGGTGATTGTATAATGAGTTTTAAATATTTTTTAAATATTAAATTAAAGTCTGTGTTTTAAACTGATAAATTAAAAACGGCCATATGATTTCCTAAGCTCCATGTATGTCCCTAAGATCCTTAGCAGGCTGATTGGATGGATAAGTTTGACCCTAATAGAAACTGATGGACGAATTCGATTATTAGAACGAGAATTTGAAATAAATATTTTTAAATAAAATAATTAAATAGATGGAATATTTATCCTAATTACTAAATAACTATTTATAGTACTAATTAAACATTTTTGATTGATTGATTTTTCAATGGGCTTTACAATGACCGATGCATCAATTTATTAGGTAGCCTAAAAGCTGATCCTAACCGCCAATAAGCACATTTGATAATGTATTTTGTTAGCGATCGTATGGATTATTTCATTACTCGCTAATACGTTGCCACTAAATCAGAGTGTATTAAGTGCTAATTATGTATATGTCCTCTTTGATCAAATACGAATATTTAACCCATGATGAATTGTATCAACCCATATACTGTCTCCACAACCAATAACCATCAATGTCAATAATTATTAATTAATTGATTGTACGGAATCCATTAAATCCGCGGACTATAATTTGACGTTTATGATAAACAATGTTCCAAGGGGAAAAGATACAAATATAGATTATTTCCAGGCGTAACTGTTTATAACTTCAATAGTGGGAGGTGATTATAATAGAGAACTTAAAAAAAAATATATATAATAAAATGAAGAAAATCTGTACTAAATAGAAAAACTTCTTTCGGACTTAATTATTTTTCTTCTGATAAATGATCAATGTGGAAATGGAGACGACATAATTCCGAAATAGGTTTATGCATACCCCCCAGAACTAATGCCTCATTAACGCCTGTTTAGTGAGCAACTATTTCGTCAAGTGTTTACTCGAGTTTTTGGTATTGCAACCGTCTGTAGGTTTTCAAGTGTTTGGTCAATTATTTAGTTGCAAAGTGCAAAAACAAACACGCGGTAAACGTTTAGTTTGTTCGCTCCCTAGTAGTTCGCGGATAACGGAGTTGTTATGTTGATAAATTCTGTTATCAAAGTGATATTGAGCAAAATTTTGGAAGAAGTAGAATTGATCCAAAAGAATATAGGAGAGAACATGGATAAGTAGGAGAAATGAACTATGCGCAAGCACGATTCTTTTTAGAGAATTAGCAGGAGAATATAAGTATTTTTTTGCATTGCGAATGTCAGAAGAATCTTTCAACTACTTTCTATCCAAAGTTTAACGCTTATTATATAATGTAATGCGACCTGCGCTGTCATCAAAATTAAAATTACACACTGTTTTATATTTTCTTCCAACTGGCAATAACTTTCGAAGCCTCTCCCATTTCTTAATGGTATCTAAACCCAGTGTCTCATTAGTGTTACCTGAAGTTTGAAAGGAAAAGCGACGAAGCCAGGCCCACCGAGAATACTATATCGGTTAACTAAGTACTTGACTGAAATAAATAAATCTAGAACAGATCGGTAATATATAAAACAGGCACAGATATAAATGAAACCTAAAATATATAAATATGCCCACTAATATCCTATCAAACATTCTACAATATGCTGTATGAGATGCCATAAGAAATATGGTAATATGCAGTATAACATTCAACCATATAGTAAACAAAAACTAACAATGATTAAATATTGAACCATAAAAAAGTAAAAACGAAATATATTATTTGAATTAAATGACAATATTTATAATATAGGTAGTTAAGTTTGTTAATTTGGGCTCAACGTCCTTATGCACTCCAACACAGGGCACGAAAGACAGGTTACCAACCTCTTCCAGCCACGGTGAAAAGGTCGAGAATAATTCCATAGGTCCATCACGAAATAATTTTAACCAACCCAGGTGGGATTCGAACCCACGATCCTCGGTACCTGGTTATTTATAATTACAATATTTATATTATATACATAAACTATTAAAGAAAAATATAATTTTTAAATTCAATCATCAGCAGCACAAATACCTTCAAATCTTTTTACTAATTGTAAGTATAATTATTCAAATATATGCATTTAGAAATGGCTTTCTGTGAAACTAAATCGTTTGTCTGACAGTGGTAAAATACTTTCTATTACTCGCGTTATAAAATGCGACCCAATCAATTAGTTTCAAAGAGAAAAAAGACTTTGTTTTAGGCATTCATTCAATTGTGACCGCGAACAATCGAATCAAACTACAGAGACTGTTCCTGGTTGTGTTCCCTCACTCTAAGGCATTTTCCGAGAAAGGCTTCGAAGCACTTTTCTTTACAAAATAAAAACTTTTCTTCTTACCTTGAAGAAAAAATTAAACAAAGGCACATCGTACTGAAAAAACCATAATTTAGATACCAAACAAGAAAATAGAAAAATTAAACAGCTTACCGATACATTGCAGCACAACTTGGATAGATAAGGTGATAACCAAAGCAGAGATAAAAAGAACACGGAGATGATGCAGTCTGACTTCAACTCAAGGATGAATATACCTCACCTTTTTGCGACGTTGCGGTTTAGAATATGTGGTGGGGAGAGACAAATTAAAAAAAAATTACAAACACTTGAAGGAAAATACAACTGTGTCATTGTTTAAAAATAATACGCAGAGACGACATTGGATTATGATTCTGATAATGGTAATTATTGGTAGAAAAATAAATCAATATACTTACAAACAGAAAATCATGAACAGCAGAAACTGACTGTTTTTATTAATTTTAAAACCTTATCCAATAATCGCTGCCCTTGACCTAGAATATTAATTCATTTAGTCTTATCCTTTAATTACAAGCTTATTAAATATTTATTCAATTCAGATTTGTTTCTTGTTTTCGAAACAATAACAATTAAATTTTAATTGGAAATGTTACTGTATGATGGATCGTTTCTTCTAAATCATTTATGAATATGATATATAGACCCCATTTTTGTTAAGAGGACTCCTACATAATGCATAAATTCTACGCCACAAAAAATGTTCAACTCGCACTTACTGTTTTGAAACGTAAAAATATGAATTAAAAAAAATTAATTAAAGGTTTACAGCATAGTAAAAACTAGTTCTTTATGGTGTAAAAACCTAGTAGCAGACAAGCTTCACGGAAAAACATCAGAAAAAAAGGAGGTATCAGTATTTATCAAGTCCCATGGTATCCCATCAAGTCGTAGATGGGAAGATTGTGCTAGGACTTGTAGATTTAGGAGGTGCATGGTTATGAATGGTTAAAGAGACAGCATCGAACTTTTTGATTAATTTATACTTTAATTTATTTATTACAAATGTCACGTGAAAAGGGGTATAATATCATATGAGGTCTGTCGTGAAGGAGTCGATCGAGCTTTTTTTTGATCGTTTTCCAAAACCCTGCAATTACTTAAAAAACCATTTTTCAAAATAGATACTTTAAGGCCTTATTATGAGTCAAAAATTGAAAATATTAAAAATTTCATGTGAGTGTTAATATTTAAAACATTTTCAAGGTAATTGTACTTCTCCACTTCTTCATGGCAGCCACCAATAAGTGGATTTTGATAAACAATATTTATTCCAGTCAAGAAAAAAAAGCCGATTTTCAGAAATAAATATGGTGAATGGACCATGTGTAACACTTAAATAAGAATATTTGTTTATATTCATATTAATTCATTAATACCAAAGATGATAATACAGGATTTTTCCTTCAAACACACTTCTGGATTTCTACTAAATCATCGATTGGTTCTTATATCTGTGACATTTTCGATGTAAGATATCCATAGTGAAGTTCATGGGAAATCGATTCCCATCTTTAAGCGTGGCTTTCAAATCGATTCTTGATAACTTTATGAGGCGTCTAGGAAAAAGATCTATTCTAACAGAGAACTGCTATTTGAATGTGCCAATGTATAGTTCATCCGATATCCTTTTCTGTTACAATTTAATAATAGAGAACTTCATGGTTTCAGATTTAATCCGTCAATAGAGTTTTGATCTGTTTCAAAATAATGAATCTATTCAATCTATTTTTTTAAGTACCGTGTAAATATAAGCAAGCGTTGACTCGAAAGCTGTTAATGTGTTCCCACCACTGGGCGACTAGGCAGCTGGTGACTAGGGTCGTTAATGAAAACCATTCCGATCCGACAATACGCCCGCCCCTAGCGTGGTACAGTACTCAGCCCGCTACCCCCCGCTCTCTCAGTAAACACTCATCATGCCGAAATGCTGTTAATGGGGAACCGGCTAGTCTAGGTCAAATACACAAAGTATGCTGGGGAATATTGTATATTATTTCTCCTTTAGTTCAATATTATTATGGATACATTCATAATACTTTTACATAATCCATACTTACTATATATATAAACGGACAAATCATTTTTCGCTTGTGATCGCTTAACCAAGAACACTCCTGAACCAATCTATCCCAAATTTTAATTACATCATCTTGACGTTTATGGAAGATTTACTAATAATAAAGTTTATAGAATTTCGAAAAAGCGATAATACAGTAGAATCCACCTCCCGCTAGTCCAACTCTCCCGGTAATCCGACCATATATTGTAAGTATTATGCTACTGCTTGTGTGCTAAAATCCAAGCTTCGGACTTTGAACGCCACCGCTCGCTAATTGTAACGTCTTAACTTTCGACTATTTTTACGTTTCCCTAAAATATCTGCTGAACAGTTGGTTCCAAAGTAAAGCTCTTTATAGTCAAAATTAGACTAGACAACATTTTCTACAATTTGAGCAGGAAATACCATAAGCTTCTTAGCTATTATATTCTTAACGGGGACTAAGATACAAGGTTCCAAATTTTCCGAATTCTCTCAAAAAGTGGCAGAACTTGTTCTTCAAAACAAAGTTCAGAACATACTTTATTATGCACGATTTCAAAGATGAGATTTAAATCAACCACAATATAGTGTTACTACGGCCATTTCATCATATAAAAATAGCTGGCTAAAACATATCTATGCTAAAAATATTTTTCAATTAATTTATGAAAAGTATGTTTTTATTTTCTTAATTTTTCAAATGTTAATATATAACTTTTAATATAATAAAATAATACACTTTTAACTATGAAAAACATGCATTCCATTGATATCCCCCTTAAATCCGACCTTTTGGCCGATACGCCCTACACCTTGGTCTCTTAGGGGCCGGATTAGTGCGGTTCTACTGTGTATCCAAGTGAAGTTTGGAAGTCGAGCGATATGTGACTGCTACAGAATCTTACAATAAGTTGGAATAGATCTTCGGACTAATTGTTTCTCTCACGGTGTAATACAAGTAGGAGTATTAAGAAATGGAATCCCAACCAATCAAATCATTTTCAAAACGTCGGGAGGCAAAACAAGTTTGAAAAGTTGGTTAAGGTGTAATCAAAAGCCATAACGTAAAATAAATGCTTCAAAACCTGTAATAATGAGGATAATTGTGGTAATTGGGAATAAAATAAAGAAAAAGTAATTGATAAGTTACTAAATATTATCTATAAAGAAATAAGTGAGGAATCAATAGCATTTTAACGTGCAATGCCAGCGGTTCCTGATTAATTTAAAATTTAAACTTTATTTTAACAATTGAATACATTTTTTTTTCGTTAACAAGAATGCTCAATTTGTGTCATTGTTTACTTTACCTTCATCCGTTCACAAGGTATAATTACTTCAAGGATGAGGAAAACTACATGATGTGAAAAACGTAGTTATTCTTGACCTTCACTAGATATACAAATAATATGAAGATAACTTAGAAAAAGAGATGGAACCGTTAGTTATGAACCAAAATGGAGGGCCTTCGTGTCAACTTATCAGACCATCGAGACTGCAGAAGTCAGAACCATGTGTGCTGTAACGATCAATTACAGCAGTCTTCCGAGGGGTTCTTCCGCATACTCGCAGAGATGTTCCTGTCGTTCGCAATGATTATAAGCCTTTTTCAAACTCTTTTCTGCTACATACATTAGTACTACAAAATGAGAAGCATATTTCACGGCGCTAAACTACCACGCTTATTAGGAAAAACGTTTGTTTTTTAAAATACTATAATCGTTCCAATAGCCTTTTAATTACAAGTACCCGTGAAATTTAAGTTATACTTATAACTATAACTGGAAATATAAGTTATACAGCTTTTTTTTGTGAATAGAAGTGTAACCCTCTTTCATCATAGAGTTAAATTCTAATTTATCATGAAAATATTAACATCATGCAAGCACAAATAGTCCAGTCAATAAACATATTGTAGAGTGCACGGAATATGCGATAATTTTTGACTTCATAGCTTCGTTTGGAATAGTTAGAAGGTAAACATACTAAAAGTCCCCGCCCCTGGGGGGTAAGCGAACGATAGGGGGGAGGGGAGAAGTTTAATTTTTTTGGTCTTTCAATAATATTTCGAAAAAGGTTGACTCTAGAAAAAAATGTAACCGATAAAAATTAAATTTCCTATAAAATTAATTATATACGTATTTGCAGAAATTCCAACGGTTTTCGAGATATACGTTATTAAAAATCGACAATTCTAGAAATACAAAAAATGTTTACCTTACTTTTTGTTAAACGTTTGGAGCAAATGCCAGAAAAGTATATATGAAATTAAAGTATATTTAATGCTCTACAATTTTGATATTGTCGTTTTTTTCTGAGAAACGATTATGGAACGTAATAGAAGCAAAAGTTTGACAAAAAGTGAGGTGACATTAGTTTTTTCCCGAAAATCACTAATTTTCAGTAACGTATATCTCGCAAACAGTTAGAATTACGACAAATTTATATATAATAAATTTTATAGTAAACTTAATTAGCTTTTAGTTTATTTTAAACATATTTTCGTAGAGTAAACAGTTTTCGAGTCCCTCCCACCGTTAGCTCACCACCCAGCGGCGAGGCCTTTTAGTATGTTTACCTTCTAACTATTCTCAACGAAGCTATGAAGTAAAAAATTATCGCATATTTCATGCACTCTACACCCCTCATTTCAGCACTCATTGACTGGACTAAAAATACAGATGGTATGATGTCTAAAACCTACAACATCGACAATAATAGTATAAACACCATAGATCGTTTATTCTGTATTTATATATTTTAATATTTATTCTTGTTGAACTTTATGGGTTGCTTTAAAGTTTGTTTTCATAAAGTTTTTGCTCGATGTTTAAAATTGTTTATTCATCTATACAGTCGATATCTAGAATATTCTGAAAATAAATATAGATAAATTGAATAAAATAATATTCCGGGAAGCAATATGGCACGAATACATTTTATATCTTTGAAAACAAGACTAAAACGACAAGAACTGCCCGTCGTTTCAGACTACTTCAACATTTACTAGACAAACGTTCAAAGCTCCCAATTAATTACAAAATACTAATATACATGACTGTGATTAGACCTGTTTGGACGTACGGAGTTGAGCTTTGGGGCTCCACTAAACCATCCAATTCATCTCGTAATCAATCCTTACAATCCAAAATCCTTCGTAAAATCCTCAATGCTCCTTACTTTGTCACCAATAAACTTATCCATAAAGACCTTAATGTTCCATATGTTGCTGATTTAGCCCACACCAGATCCCATCCTTTCATAGTAAGTTCCATAATCACTCAAATCGGTTAGTTTCTCAACTTGCTTCCCACTCCATTCCTGATAATCCTCCGATGCGGCTGAAACGAAGATGGCCTAGAGACCTCCTAGTGTAGAATTTTCAATAAAGTGCTACTAATGAGTAGTTCTTTTCAAGTTTTAACATGTTATTATAATCGTTGTCAATACATTTACTTGATGTATATATTCTGTATAGTTGTAAATTTCAATAAATGCATATAAAAAAAATCTTTGAAATATAGTAACCACTGTTAGTATTAGTAACTTTATAAATGATAAGTTGCAGACATGATTGGATGAAGGTTATGTCAGTTATGTTATACTTTAATTAGTAAAACTAAAATACATAAAAATGAACAATTAAAATTTTCTTAAGTAAAAAAAAAAAATAATAATAATAATAATAAAAAAAATAAAATAAAAATAAATTGAAAAATTGTGAACAATGTAAGGATGCCAAATGTTTATTTTAATTTGTCCTATACGTTTTATAAAATGAATTCTAGCAAACAAACATCAGAAAATAATGTTCCCATAATTGAATAATGTTAGCACAAGAATAAATATAATTTTTTTTAAAAATCGAAGGCATATTTAAAAATATATTTACGCTATTAATATAAACTCATACATCAATATATAAAAGGGAATATCAAACTAAAAATAATGCCTGGCGGAATAAAAAAGAGCACAACGTCAGAATGATGAAGATATATTTAAATTAAAATTTATTTTTGAATATTAGTACAGCAAAAAAAAATTATTTTAGTTTTTAATATTAAAAAATTAATTTCTTTTTACTATTATTAATGTTTTTAAATTTATTTTAATTCATTGTATACATGGTATAGTTCTTGGTAATTTTTTTTCATATTATTTTATTTTCATAATATATAATATGAATGGATCTTTAACTACCTATATTACTTATTGCCCCTGTGTGAGGAAGGTTCTAATAATTATTTATAGTAGTAAAAAAAAAAACTTAATATTTCCCTGACTGAGAAAAACTGCATGTATACCTATAATCTACTGCTTTTCCATATTTACATTTTGGTATTAAAAGGAGCATTTTATTTAAATTAACTAAAAACGATTAATCGAAATAAACAAATTCGAGAGAAAATTACAAATTACGTTTCAAACGTAATTTTTTTTTCTTTCAAACTGTAATATTACTCAATACAACTCCTTGCATACCATACCTATGCATACCTTGCACTAATATTGTAGAATTATAATTCAACCATTTGGTTCATTAGCATGCCTCATGGGTTTATAAGTGTGCTAAAGTACATTAGAATATAATCACCATAAAGTGATGAAAAAAATAATTATCAAAAGCATTATATTTTTGAGAGCTATAGTGGATTTAATTTTCATAAATATCGTTTCTAATTCTCAAAATGATCATTAAGAAAATTTCGAAAGCTATGGAGTTTCTGTGGTCGAAGTCAGCGGAATTGGAGCAGTAGCCGATCGGTAGAGGAAGTCGAAAGCCCCCCGCCCGCCCTTTAGAGGAGCATAGGCGCCATAAATTCAGTTCAGGACCAGCAACAGAAGATACGAAGGGACACTGACCCAAATCGGAAAAAGGCCGGCTTACTCCATTGATCCTAGGCAAGAGAGCTCTTAATGGAAGAGAAAATATAGGCTTCGGAGGTTTGATCTCCACATATATATATATATATATATATATATATATATATATATATATATATATATATATATATATATATATATATATGTTATATTTATTCGGATGCGACCCCGGTGGCCTAGTTGGATAAGGCGCCACGCTAGAGAGGTGGAAACTCGGGTTCGAGTCCCGACCGGGTCAAATTTTTTCTCTTCAAAAATAAAATAATATAGTTAATAATATTAATTTATATCAAGAAAAATTACATATATATATACCGGTGACGGATTGTCAATAGATCCAAGTTAAATGTAATGTTCAATATGAACATTCATCCCCGGAATCACATTGCGATTTGCGAGTGCCGGGGGTTATGGATCACTGAAGAGAGAAGATTTGCCTGGTTCGGATGCGACCCCGATGGCCTAGTTGGATAAGGCGCCACGCTAGAGAGGTGGAAACTCGGGTTCGAGTCCCGACCGGGTCAAATCTTTTCTCTTCAAAAATAAAATATATATATATATATATATATATATATATATATATATATATATATATATATATATATATATATATATATTGTTATATACATATATGTCATACAAACATATATCATATAAATTTACACTCACAGGTGTAGCTGAATCATTACATTTATATAAAATGCGGCAATCTTGTATATGCAATCTTATATATTTTACTATCCCCATATATCTCATTAGTAACCACTTATTTCCCTTACGATGATGGAAACATTCAAAATAAATGAATAAGGACAGATGTCAGTTAAGAATCAAAGCGTTGAAACACAAGTTATCTAATCTGAATCTTTGACTTATTTTGACAAAAGATTAACTAACCACTCTAGTAATTTATAAGACATTTTTTGCAATATTTATTTTTGTTATTGAAACTCCTATCATGAAAACCTAAGCAGGTTTTCAGGTCTTTATTTATACATTTTTTTGCTTTTGAGCCTTTTCTATAGACTCTTTGTCAACCACTCCAACTTTGCTAATATGAAATAAAACGACCTATAAATCGCTAAAATTATGGAATTTAATTTTTTTGAAATATACGACCTATGAACTGCCATGCCATTACAGAAATATCAGGATATTACTTTTAGATTACATTAAAAATACCTTTTAACTAATTATTAATTATTAAATATTTCATCAATACCAGGGAACTTTTATAATAAAATATTTGTTTTTATTCTTGGATAATTTTACTTATACTCTAGGGTAATATCATTGATAATATCACAGATAAAAATAAATTTCATATGACAAAAACATTTTTTAAAAATAATAATATTTATAATTTAATACCAAAAGAAGAAATTCTATTTAAATATTTATTCCTCAAGATACCTCACAATTCTAACACTAATTAAAGCATTGTTAGTTAAATTTATGGGTCTTAGTAAAATGGAGGAAAAATTGATTGATTGGTGTTTTATTCATCATACAAGAAATTTCGACTAATTTTTAATCATAATGCAATATAGTTATAGATATCTATTTGGAATTTTATCAGTTCAGATACTGTTTATCGGATATTAATGTACAACATATTATTAAAAAATATGGTGTATGACGAATCCCATAAATGATGTAGAAAAACAAAAAAAATTCCAGGGGAGTGGGTCTTTAGATGGAACAAATACAGAGGCTCTAGGGCGGGACTAACAGAACATTATTTTCATTCCAGCCGGCGATAACTCCAAGTTAGCGAGCACAAGGCAACGATTCTTCAACAGGAGTTTGGAAATAATCCAAAATCAATTTGATAATGGTCTATTTTGGTAAGAGTGCAAGCTTGTCCCTCCTTTAAATCCCGTTTTACTTCTTCCCCTATTTAGGACAATGACGGGCCGGAAAATGAGATTATGAATGGGAAATTTTTACTGTTTAATCGTTTATCACGTTATTATTTTGTAGGTTGGTTTTTTCAGGTCAGTTTGGCCATTAGCGTCCGCCCAAGTAATTTATTGGTTTGTTTTCGGGAAAGGTTTACTTCTGGAGTGATTACGATATCAGAGGTGGTCAGTATCAACCTGATGAAATTACAACAGTAATATAAATCATAATAGAAAAGAAAATAGTTTCTGAAGGAGATTATGAATAAATTAGAAACATAATTAAATCATAGTAATAATATATATATTACTTTTTAATATGTTTTTCTATTTTTTAAATTGCGTTACAATATTTTGTAAACTATCAATATGATTAACAAAAATACCAAATGTATCACAAAAACACTACTATAAATACAGAAATACATTTGTATCGATTAATCAATTTACTTGATTTTTTTTTTTTTTAATTTGATTGAGGTTTGGGCCTCTTATGTACTAGGACAGGAGGGACGGGTTGGTTACCTTACACGTTACCAACCTTTTCTAGACAAGGTGGGAAGGTCAAGATTCTTTTCGTGGGTCCACTACGCTCTTCTACGTAGAAAATAGCCTAAAATAAAATATTTATGATTCATTAGAAATAATAAAATTGATCAAGATTTTTGTTTAAATAACCAGATAAACATTTCCAACAGCCCCATTTCAAGTTTGTTCCCAATAGGAACGAAAAAATCAATGAGCAAAGGGGAAATCCCAAAACTTTAATCTACCTGCCCTTTAGTAAATATAATCCATCTAACGTAGTTATGATGTGTTGAAAAATTTTACAGGTTTTAGAACTGAAGATGAATGTTTATGATTCGAAATTAGTATTAAAATTAAATAATTCCAACAGAAGTGACAATTAATTCATCAATCCTAAACCTGTAAGATTATTTGATATGAAATTCAGAAACACCGATTTCATATTACTGTTTTCGTTTTCACTTTAATAGCCGCTAAAAAATAATCGAATTTCCAGAGCTAAATATTACGAAGAAATATTTTGTGGTCTGTCCTTGTTACTGTAACGGAGTTATATCTCAGTGCATAAAATAAGAAATCATAGAAACTTAGGTAGAGTTGTTTAAAATTAGAAGAACAAATGTTGAGGCACACCATTTTCTGAATTGGTGTTATTAAAACATCTTAATCAAAGACTAATTTACACAGATGCATTTGGTTAGTTAAACTGTATAATTTTATTATTAATTGTACGAAACAACAAATATGTTTCAAGAGAATAAAAATTAATTTTGAAAAAAATATTATGAAAATTTTGTAAATATACTATACTTGTACTGAACGTATGTATAAAACTGTTGCTTGAGGAGTTTCATACCTGTAACAAAAACAAAGAAAATGTTAGATTTTTATCTAAATAATAAATGGTATTTTGTAAAATATGTCAATAAGTGGTATACGTAAGTGTAACAAAATTTATGTATTTTTTAATAGTTATTAATTTATTAGCAAAACATCTAAAAGTTTTCATATAACAAAACAATGGCAATGTCTTCACGCAGAAATACCATTTTCTGGTAATATATATAAAACAAGAAAACATTAATATAAAAACATTAAAGCAAGGTTAAAACTCATTTTGCTAACTTCTATTTCACCTCAGAAGCGGATGTTGATATGTGAGGTTATAGGAAAAACTATCGATAAATGTGAAACTCGAAGTGAACGTCGGAATCGCAGGTCAATTTGGTGGAGCACCTCGCTGATATTAGAACCAAATATTTGTTTAACTTATTGACTCAATCATGTAAAAAAATATACTGGCAAATACTGAATTTCTCAGCCGAACAGTGGGATTATAAGTTCCTTAATACATATTTATCATCACTAATACAATAGATGCATTATGATTCTAATATAACTACTAAATGTGGAACAAAAAAAAAGTACAAGCTAATCCGATGCTTAACAGAACTTCGATAAACATTGTGAAAATTCAATGGTGTATGTAAATCTCAATGTAAACGTGAGCAGCAATAAATAACAGGAGGCTAAAAAAACAAACCGGATAAAAAGGAAAAAAAATGTTTGATGCTGAATTACTTTGAACGAGAGTAAAATTTGTAGCCAGCCGGCCGGTAATGCCCCTATTCCCTGGGGTCCCGCTCCCAGCTTACCGATATAATCGGGATTAATGCCTTGTGATTTCAATAATATTCCTCTACAGGAACTAAATAAATATATTTTTCTCAATTCCAATAATACTTATATAGGGAACAATACATAATTTAAATTGATGATTTGTTGACATTGATTTAGTGAAAATATATCATGAATTAAAATAATATTCTAACAACTTCTTGTGCCTTCGATAGCTGCTCAAGATGTTGAGAAATTTCCTTTCGATTAAAATATAACAAGATGTGTCAAATATGTCGTTTTTCGATACACGCTACTGACCTAGTTAGAGGGATTGACAAACATCCACCGTTCGGTAAATCTAATATTGATACATATTTACCGTCACTGTGATATTTATCTTCCATGTCAGAAAACATTGTAAAACACAGCCTAATTGAAACCTATAAAAAACAACAAAGTATCTTTATACGTTTTAAGAAAATATTCTACTTTGCAGTAAAAAAGCTTAATGATTTATGTAAATAAAAGTTAGTAGTAGGTAAATATTAAATCAGTATATAAGTAGGTTTATGGTCTTATTGTCTTCAAACTTCACACCAATCACTATCAAAGTCGATAAAAATTCAACTTCAATGCCGTATTTTATAAATTTGAAGGGTGGTCACATATTAAATAAATATGATAAAAATTTGCTGTGTTAATTTGATAGTTCCAGTCTATTTGTATCATTGATAAAGTGAAAAAAATGTTTATTATCTAACCGGCGTTCTAATAAATAACCAATTGGCGCATAACTGATTATATAATTGGCAAATTAATTGATTCCTTTGGATTTCTATCTCTCATCTAAAATCAAACTTATTCCTTTTCTTGACGAATTAAAAGTCATATTTCAACATCTTTCAAATCAATACCTTACTTAACTGTAAAACTGGCTTAGGCTACGGTTACACTGGATGCGAATTCTGACGAAATTTCAGTACTCCGAATACGTCAGAACTGTTCGTCAGAACCTGGTGGTTACACTGTTAGCGAATTCTGAATATCAATCAGTACGTCTCCGCGTTCCGGCCACAATGGAAAACGACGATTTATATTTAATGGATAGCCCATTGCTTGAGTTATTATTGATGGAAGGTGGCAAAATTACACAAGTGAATGAACTATTTGCTACAAGAAAGGAAAAAGGAGAGCACCGAATGTTGTTCAAAGATCTGTGTAACAATCCTCAAAAGTTTTTCCAGTGCTTCAGGATGACTTCTGAAACCTATAAATATATACTCCAGGGAATTGAAGAGAGTATATCAAAATACTCAAATTTTCGAGCCTGTGTTTCGGGAGAAGAAAGACTAGCTATAACACTGAGAAAAGAAAAACTTTATTGTATAATTATCTAGTAAATTACAGCTTATAATAAGTAAAAACACTCGAAAAAAATCAGAAAACGGTAATCACAGAAATTGTTAAATTGGATATAACAAATATAAATTGTTGAACAAATTATTGAAAGAATATTATTTATCAATGGAAAGCACTTGAAAAGTAAGATGCAAGTTCCTCGTGGCGAGAAGTAATTAGTGAGGCTATATTGACCTGACTTGATTTGATTGAAAAAAAGAAGGTTGACTTTGGTTCAAATCTACAACGTGGTTTTTCGTCAGAACGGATGCGAAAAAACAAATTAGTTTGAACGGTGGAAAAGTTCTGACGTGTTCGTGCGTGTTCTAAAGAAGCAGTCGCTTCTAGAGTAACCACTCTCATAGCCACTGTACAGTTTGATTGTTCTGACGGATTCGTCATATCTGTTTTCGTCAGAATTCGCATCCAGTGTAACCGTAGCTTTAGTGTCATATATATACATATACAGGGTGAGTACTTCTTAGTGAAAAAAATTGGGCAAAACTACATCAAAAATGAAGAAAAATGCCGCAGACCTTACCTTTCTATTCCAATTCGTTGCAGATATACGATAATTTAAAGATTTTTTTGAGAAACCCACGTTGTTTGCCATAAAAGTTGTAATATCTCCGCGTTGTAAAAACATTTTTGGATTTAGCATTAAATTTCCTATGAGAGCAGAGAATATGTATTCTTGAATTTTACAAACTCGAGACCTAAAGAACAGCTTTATCTTCACCTTATTTAGGGAAGTTACTATGTCTTAAAATAATACTTCAACGCTCACCGTTTTTCGAAAAAACTATCTACAAGTCTTACAAAAACTTGCAAATTTAACCAGCTTTCATATGGCATGATCAAATTAATGATTCCGTGTCGATTTCATGGAGAAATTTACTTTTGAAACCGGAAAAAACATTGGGCTTTCATTCGGTATACAAATCAAGTACTTGTGTAAATGAGATAATACACTAATTCCTTAATGAAAATATTTATTTTAAACATAATAAACTCTTTTTTTTTTTTTTTTATCCATAATGAACTCTTCATCCATTTTTATATTGCCCTGTGCAATACAATTTTCTAGATCTTATATCCCACATTTATCATTTCATTTCTTTTAGTTTTTCTTTAATATTGTTTTCAATATATTAGAATCATTGAATGATTATTTCATGAATAAGTTGAATTGATTAATAAGGGCACGAAGCCGTTAAAGGATAGTTACAACCTTGAAACCTTGATGAATTCTGAAATTAAGGGATCATATAATACACCGAAATCATTTGAATAGTCTATAAAACACCAGATAATATTTTCGAGTCCACCATAGATGATCCAAGGCAGGGAGGCACCAGGCAGTCGCTGATAAACAATGAGATGGGCGGAGTGGCTCACCAAACAATAAAGAGCTCCCTAATTGAGCCTAGGGTTAATGAGACATTTATATGCAGAAAGGTCCTATTAATAATGAACATTCTCTGATTTAAAGGAAAAGAAAGCCCACTTAGTTCCTTCCAATTAGCGAGAATTCCTCCTTCACCGCTTCGTCAGTTCTCAAATAATATAAGAGTTTAGACAGGAAAACTCTAAGCTCCTCACCAGTTTTACTGTTTGTTAAACCTTTCCTAAGCAGGAAATTGCCTTATAACTATTGCAACAAGAAATTAATTCCTTTTTTTCAGCCTTCGAGCAACTGCCTACAAATATTTGAATGTGAGTTTGATTTTTCACAAATTATTTCACGCTCCCCAAAGAAATAAATTATCTGAGGAAGTATAGTGAACCGTAAAAACAAAAGAAAAAAAAAAAAAGAAAAGGAAAATAGTAGGAGATGCTATGAGTTATAGGGCCAACTAAATACAAAAAAAGAAATGTCAATGTTTTTCAAAGTCAGATATAGAACATCAATCATAAAATTATATCTAAAAGTAATTATTTTCTGGAGTATACCATAACCAATTTTTGCCGTTTTAACAAGTGTTCCTTATTTTAGCACTGTATGTATTATTTATATATATATATATATGTATATATATATATATATATATATGGCCATTTTTTATATATATATATATATATATATATATATATATATATATATATATATATATATATATATATATATATATATATATATAGGTATATATATATATATATATATACATATATATATATATATATATATATATATATATATATATATATATACATGTATATAAATATGTATATATATACTGGGTGTTCGGAAGATCGTTGGTCAAAGAGAGAGGTCCATTTTGAACCTATTTTGAAAAAATGGCCAAAACCAAACATTTATACCTCATACCTTCGTTGTTTACTGATATTTCAACCCTATTTTTTTTTTTTTTTTTTTTTGCTGTAATTACTAATACATTGTCCATGTAAAATAAAAAAAGATTTGATGCAAAAAACAAATAAAAAAAAATGGGAGATCGTTAAATCTTGTTAAATGCAAATAAAAATTAACTAGAGAAGTTATTAAAATAATTTGGATTTGGCTGTTCCGCTTACTTTTTTTTTAACCTAAATTTGAAGTTCTTAATTTTTTTATTTTTGACTTTAACAAGATTTAACGATCTCCTGTTTTTTTTTTTTGTATTTGTTTTTTGCATCAAGTATTTTTTATTTTACATGGACAATGTATTAGTAATTGAAAAAAAAAGAAAAAAAAAAAAAAGGCGTTGATATATTAGTAAACAACAAAGTTATAAGGCATAAATGTTTGGTTTTGGCCATTTTTACAAAAAAAATCATAAAAAACCGTAAGACTTTGTATATAGGTATAGGTTCAATACTTACCTCCCAACCAGAGATACCTCTTTGGCCAACGATCTTCCGAACACCCTGTGTACACATACATTTTTTTTTTTCTTGGTGTGATGAAGTCTTGCATTCTAACAATAAATTAATGCAATTTCATTGTGATTTTTTTCTACTGCATACCCTAATCATCTACTTTCTTCAATAATAGGATCAGCAACATTACACCAAAATTTACTAATTTTTCTTTGTATACTTTTAGTTAGTTTTTTAATAATTTATTTAATGCATCAGTTTATAGTAGCAATAGATATCCCTGACCTGTAGCTGGGACGAGGTAGATGGGATGAGATCCCCGTAGTTGATCCACCCCCGCTGAAGTAGTTAGGGCCGTTATCATTATTAAGGAGACCCGGGACTAATCCGACTCCCGGGAGGTCAGTCCTAATCAGGACTAGCGTCAAACATTAAACGCTACATTTTCGGGATGGCCTTACTTAGTCCATGTGCTTTAGTTAAATATGAACTGCTGAGTCAGCTACCGTTGTTCCATTTGACTGCGAGCCAACGGCAAGCAATCGTTACTCACCTCTCCTCTAAATGGCAACAGTGGCCCATGTCCAGTTCGCTATGACACACACTTCTTTTTGAAATTAGATTGCTTCAAAACAAAAAAACAAAAAAAAATAAAAATAAAATATCTCCTAGGCACTACTTCTAGCTGAAAAAAGTAGACAATGTTCCTTTATCCATCGATGTATAGGGGCTTAGTCGCTGTATATGTTTGAGGGCTCATCTTCTATTCAAGAATGAGCACAATAGCTTTAGTCTATTGTTTAGGCTTAGCCGCTTTCGTTTGACATTTAGGCCCTAAGACGTCCTACTATTGAAGATGGATCCGAAGTAATGAAGTGTATCAGTCTGTTGTTTGGTAACATTGTTTATGTAAACTTGAGGGGAGTTGTGTTGGAGCATGGTATAATACGATTTGTTTTTGTTTAATTTAATTTTGAATAGTTCTGAATTCCCTTTCAATTTTACTGAAAACCTAACAATAATATCAACCATTGATTTTAAATTTAATGACCTCTTTGACTGTGCTATTGCTCTTTCACTCAGCCTCCACCGGGTTTTGACACCGGTGAAGCAGTGCTTGGATCCTTCGGTGGCTTGTTTATAATCTATGTGGATTATGCTAGCATAACTAGCACATAGCGAAATATGAAGTTAAAATGAAGCAAACTATAACATAAAAAAATATATATATACAGGGTGAGTACCTCAGAGTGTAAAAAAAAAAAATGAGGTGAAACTGCATCAAAAAATGTAGAAAAATGCCGCAGAACTCACCTTTCTATTCCAATCCGTTGCAGAAATACGACCAATCAAAGACTTTTTTGAGGACCCCACATTTTTTTTTACCATAAAAGCTGTAATATCTCCATTTTGTTTAAATATTTTTCAAGCTTTAACCACATTTTAGGATTTAGCATTAAATTTCCTATAAGAGCAGAGTACATGTAACCTTGAATTTTAAATCTTGTGATCTAAATTACTAAAAATATATTACTTCAACACTCACCGTGTTTCGTAAAAACTATCCACAAAACTGCAAATCTCAAAAAAACTTGCAAATTTAATCAGCTTTTGAATGATATGTTAAAAAATTGTTAAATGTACTGTTTCAATTTTATAGAGAAATTAACTTTTAAAACCGAAAAAAGGTGTTCTCATTTGGCATACAAATCAGTTACTTGTGTTATAAAATAGGTTATAATTAATATGTGTAATGATGAATTATGTAAAAAATAAGATGGAACCACATTAATGGAATAGTATAACAATACACAGAGAAATGAAGTATAGATTGTTCAACAGATGAGGAAATAAAATTTAGCATAAACTATACATAACAAAGTATGTTAATATTTTAACAAGTCTTAATTTATGCACTTGTAATTATTTATCAATTTCTGCTTATAAACTATGTTCATTCATCTTTTGTTGCTATATTTTATCAATACTATATTTTTAACCTCAATTGTATTTTTCTTTTTCATTCGGTTTGACTTTATTTCTATATCTTTAAAATTCAGTTTCTGCCAAGTCTTATTTTTTTCTTCTAGCCTTGATGAGGAACTGTGAACGTCGGCACCACTAATTAATGAAACGTTAATAGTGAATTTTTTTTTTTATTACAACAAAATACTTTCAATGGCCAGTTTCCTATTTTTCTAGCTATCATTAGAATTGTAGTTTACTAATATTAATATGTTTGGCATATACGATAAACCTAATATAAATATATATTTATATATTTATTAGCAGAGAGAGAGTTAATGATTGTTTTTAAACTATGTGTGTTTTATTCATTTTTTGTCTGCATCGCTGACCAATTCCTGTACAATTCAATTCTATATCATAAAATGAGGAATGTACTTTGAAGAATATTTCCTAGCTAGGAAAAGGAGAGTATTAATTTTCTGAATAGTTTCAAAATATTCTGTTTTCTTCTTTATTTTTGTCCCCCCCCCCCCAACAGGTAATAGCTGTCTTGTCACTTCACCCCATGTGAAAAAACAAAACAAAAATAACTAATGTTAATTGTTGGCCTTATATTTTAATTGAATTATTAATCATTTTTAATTACAACAATATAAATTAAGAACAAACACATATAAATGAGCTGGAAATACACTCACACTATCAAATATTAAATGTATTAAATCTCTTTAATCTTTCAAAATTTTAATGCCGTCCAAGATAATTGTTGAGTTGTATCATAAACTTTTTCATATCTGATACTTTCTAGTACTAAGTAAAAAAGAAACAATATTGCACTCTAAATAACCATTAACTAAAAAATATTATTTTTTTTATTTATTTTAAATTTAGGGCAATAAGTACTGTAAGTACACGGTCGAAAATTTTTAGAAACGCTTCTTTTTAACAATGTTTTTCATCCTTTTAACAACTAAATAAATAAAGTCATATTGATAATGCGTTCACCATAATTAGTAATTAATTTAGTATCAAAGTTGAAAAGCATTCTTATTTTACTATTTCGAAATAGGAAAGTATAACAAGAATAAATGCCTATAAAAAAAAAAAAAAAAATGGTTCCTCTTATATAGCAGGTGAACGCAACGTTATAGGAAAGGCACGCATGAGATAAATACGAAACAAAAAACCACTATTAAAAGGCCGGTGTGGCTAAAGTGGAGAGAGGATGTGGGTAGTTCACACTAGTTCGTTCTCGGAGCTCAGTAATGAGCAGCTCACGCGATGAGGCCCATAAATCATAACAAGCAGGCTTTTAAGGGCATCAGTCCAACACCTCGCCGGGGCAAGTGATCAATGGGAGGATAAACTGAACCATCATTATGGAAACACTGCGTCATAATCACGCCGGTAAATTATAACAAAAAGACATAAAAATTAATCTGAGATATTTAGGAATTTATAAAATTTATATTATTTAGAAACTTAGAAGAAATATACATAATTATGGAACGATTTGAATGAAGATTAAAAAGAAGTAGATTAAGAGGTGGTGGAAAAAATATGAGTAAATAAATTAAAAAAAAAAAAGAAAAAAAAAGTTTATACAGAGTACCAGCATAAGACTGCAGTAACTTCTGGAATGATTCAGGGCATCATTTGCAACAAAAAATTCCTTATTAACTATAGCTGGATTCTAATACGTTTTATACATATCTTTAGTTTTATGTTTTTTCAAGAATAAGGCATTTTGAGAAATAATTGATTATATTTCCCAAATGTTAAAACTAAAGCAATATGGGCATTAGAAAGAAGATTAAATTTCTTTTAAAATAAGCTTATTTAAACTTGAAAAATATCCTCAACCAGTAATCAACTTTTTGTACTCCAAAAAATAGGAAATAGTAAGTTTTTAATTTCGTTCCAAAACATTGACTGCGTTTTTCCCAAAAATATTGCATATTTTAGAAACGAGCTCCAAAAAAAACTACTACTACTACTACTACTAAAAAACTACTACCAAACAAATTTCGGGAAAAAAAAAAAAAAAATTAGGGAGAGGAACATAGGCATTTTGTAAAATACTAAAAGAAGACAGAGAAATAGTTTAACTATGTATTATTAACAGAAGAGTAATTTAATCTCAAGCAACTACCTGTTCTAGCTTTAGTAGTAGGAAAACATAGATAATCATTTGTAAATAAGTAATTCTTAAAAAAAAAAATAAATAAAAATATGTATGATAAAGATGCGAATCGAGCTTGTATGGATTTTTTTTGTTGCAAATGATATGACCAGTTCTCTCTCCTCTCTCTCTCTCTCTCTCTCTCTCTCTCTCTCTCTCTCTCTCTCTCTCTCTCTCTCTCTCTCTCTCTCTCTCTCTCTCTCTCTCTCTCTCTCTCTCTCTCTCTCTCTCTCTCTCTCTCTCTCTCTCTCTCTCTCTCTCTCTCTCTCTCTCTCTCTCTCTCTCTCTCTCTCTCTCTCTCTCTCTCTCTCTCTCTCTCTCTCTCTCTCTCTCTCTCTCTCTCTCTCTCTCTCTCTCTCTCTCTCTCTCTCTCTCTCTCTCTCTCTCTCTCTCTCTCTCTCTCTCTCTCTATATATATATATATATATATATATATATATATATATATATATATATATATATATATATATATATAGCTTATATACTTACCACTACAATCAGTTAGAATCTTGTGTTCATTACATGCTAATAAACAACTGTTTCTAGACGTCGATTATGTAATTACCCGATGTGGTCAGGTCCAAAGCTCAACCGCCATACTTGAATGGTAATTTGTAAACGTCAATGTTCGTTTGAAATATCTTCAATTTAGAATTATAGACCCGTATAAATAATTTATGAATATTACATAATAAACTAGCCTCAACGCCTCAGTTATCGATTTCTTTCCCAATTTAAATATTACAATTTTTATGAACTATTTGAGTTTTTGTAGATTCTAAATCAATAGCACAACCAAGATAAAATATTATTAATAAAACATTATTAAAATAATATGAGGAGAAAGAAAATAATAAACGATATATTTAAAACTATCCAAGATATGTCAAATATATATAATACTATATTACATCCCCTATATATTACGCTCGCTCTCTTAAATTATTGTAATTATATTGGATAATGCCTTATTTTTCAACAGAGTCAATATTTATTTTACTATTTTGTTGTGTTAAATTAAGAATATTTTCATGTTTTATGGTAGCATGGTGTGAGATATATATTGATAATGTGATTGTAAACTTCTCATTGTTTTATATTTTTAAAAATAAAGTGTATGTAGACTAGTGTATTGATGTGAACATGTTAGCTTTGTCGATACCTTCTTGCTAGTTTTCGATTATTATCCAACAAAAGAATTTTACAATGTTTGTCTTACATTTATAGACTAATTCAATCATAGGATTGAACCAAAATTAAAAATGAAAAACACAAATTCTATGAAGAATTGATACCTGGACTATTCAATAAGAATAATAAACACCTAATAAATACTCTTATATACTACCAAGTAAACGTATATGAATTGTTTTATTCACAAAATTCCAAAACTTTTATTATACCTTTCCATATTACACATGCATTACAAGTCAAATCCAGAATAATAGGATTTGACAGTGTAGATTTTAAGGGATTGAAATTATTAATATTTTAATTAATTTCTAATTATTCTACAATACCTACCAAAAAAACCATTTTGATGGATTCAAGGATTTGTATTTAGTTGGGATCTATTTTTGCTGGTTTGACTGAAACAATAGCAGATCAAGGTTATTCCAGTGAAATGTCAATAAATATTTTATAGAATAGTATAATTGTTATTAATTTTTGTTATTAATTTAAAAATGTGTTTTTTCTTTACAATTTATAACAGTTTATATTTATCAATTGGAAATACTAATAAAGTAGTCCTTCGATATGTGTCAGACCATCACCAGAATTTATTACATACTAAAGAAAGAAATTTATGATTTATTCAGGAATTTAAATTTAAACGCACAAAGAATAATATTCAAGTAAATAAATAAGAAAAAAAAAACTAGAAAAAATTAAAATTTTTATTTGCTCATGTATTTACAGCTAATTATAAGGCTTAAATTATTGTAACAAATAATTGATGTTTTATTTGTTTACCGATAGAAATTTTGTTTTGAGCACTAATCAACTAAGCATTAATTTTTCAGCGACATTTTAAAGCATAGCAGTAATTTTTAACTTGGTACCATTGCTCAGATCAGGTGATTTAAGTATATATAAAAACATAATTAGACGTAAAAGTTTTTAATTATGAGTTGGTAGTCCAGAAGGGCAGAGACTGTTAAGAAATCCTTAAAGATAAGTTGCGGCACTATCAGTGCTTACAACTAAACGCCAATGAATAATAATTTTACACATTACATCAAAAAACAAAGGATCGACAATTCGATTTGGCAGAAATAATTTTATCGATTTTATTCGGTTGTATTTTAATTTCTAACCATAACAGTATACGACAGTGTGACAAAGCTCGTTTTCGCCACTTAAAATTGTACATTTAAATAATTATTATAGAATATTTTATTATTGCTAAACCTTCTTAGAACTATGAAGATGATGTAATTAATATTTGATACAGATGGGTTTAGTAGTTTTACCATTGGAAAGTATATTGTATAACACCGTACTTCATTAACTTCGCCAATTTTCACTCGCCACCTATCGGTCAATTTTCAAACTGCACTGCTATCCAAAGATTATCCTTTTTTAAATACCAAATTAATTAAAATCAATGTATTTTATTATTGCTAAACATTACTGAAACGTTACTGAAATGACGATGAGGATAAAATTTGGTATAGTTTGGTTCAGTAGTTTTCGTGATTAGTGATCACAAACGAAAAATGGTTTGTTCTTTTATAAATACTAATTTGTATTGTTTATAACAATTCATAACACAAAGTGCTTCAGTCTGTTACGTTTATAAATCCTATTAGGTAAATCTATTTTGAAATGATTAACAATATCTCTCATATCTTCATGTCTACTGACTTTATATAATGTAAAAGAAATTTTTCCTATCATATAGATAGAAGTAGAGATACTGGGCACATTTGGAATATAATATATAAAATTATTGGTGTCCATCCTGGATAACTGCCAACTAAACTCAAGCCTTTACAGCGCAAGTAAAATATATTTAAAAATGAGCAACAATTCCAAAATATACAACTGGTAAACTATATATCGGTTATAAACTGGTAAACTGAATATCGATCAATTATTTATATAGAAGGCTGTATAGACCACTTCGTACAGCAAAGTCACAAAATCAAATATTAACCTTTAAGGACTCGATATTCGTAAAGGATAAATAAGTTACACCGAAGAAGCGATCCCGAAGTCCCAAATAATTACAGACAGAACCGAAGTTAAAGTTGTCCGACCAAGTCCCTCCACCAAAGCCCCTCCCTCCTTTTAAGTGCGATAAGCGTTGCGGATGTAACGATTCCCATCGGGTATGATCATTCACCTTAGGATTTAGGGTCCGTTTGGGATTAAGTCTTTCTATTTTTATCAACTCACGGGCTAATAAAAAAAAATAAATAAAAAAAATATTTTTGCATTATTGCATTCTAAATAGCTATATCAAAAATTACATTAATTACTATATTCATTGTATGAAATCAGCTCAAATATTAAATATTTTACTAAAGCAAACCTTCGAATGATATAACTCACTAAAAAGGTTATATACCCGCAGTGTAATGTCTAAGCAGTTAATGCTCCAGGACAGCTGCAGTGAAAATCACGCGATCGATAAATCATTCCACTTCCCGGACGTCTGATTGTCTAAGGAACGTTTTAGAAACACGTTAGGAAAGAATTGTAGCTGTCACTAAAATTTTTTGATAGGTCATAGTGCAAAAAATCCATAAAAAAATGATAATTTATAAAATAAAGAAATTATGGATGTTAAGTTCGAAAAGATGAATTCTAAGGGGTAATTTACCATCTAATCACATATACAAATAATAAACAGAAAATTAGATTTGCTGTGTATAAAAAGATATTTTAAAAAAACTGAATTTCTCACTGACCGGGAAAAACAGTAGATCAACAATATCTGTAATATCCTGCTTTTCACAATTTATATTTTAGAATTAAAAGGATTAAATTACTTAAATCAATAATTATTCGAAATTAACAAAGTTGTAAGAACATAAGGTTCTTTCTCATCTCAACTGCGACTTTTTTCATTCAAATCAATATAGCTCTTAAACGGTAGTTCCTAGCTAGAAATATTATAAAACATGGTCTCTATTAAATTTATGATAAGGAAACTGCCGTTAAATTTTTGATCTGAACAATACCAATAGAACGTGCGAAAATGTTACATTTTCGAGGATGAAAAAAGTTACGCCAAAAAAGTATAGACCACCAGCTAAAATAAATATTCATATAAAAAAAAAAATCATTTAAATAAAACTACAACAAAAACATACTTTTGAGACGAAAATTATTAGCTAGTATAACAGAAATAAAATTAATTTAAAAATGTATATTCGCTAAAAGTTACTATTATTTCTTTTTTACAATATACCTATAACACAAATAATACAAAAAATAACAATTATTTTAAGAACCACAAACTATACAACCTTCTTTATGTTGTTTTCTTCTAACTATAATAGATATAGATGTATAGTTGATGTAATAAATTAGAACAAAAATAAACTATTCTACAAAATAATTTTTTTTATTCTCGTTTAGTTGTGAACAGGTTTTGGAATATAAGAGCTTTGGATTGGCCAATGTTAGCAGAACTGTTAATTTCAGAAGAACAAAAGATGGAGGTCCAGGAAAGTGCATTACACAGATGCTTCTATGAAAAATGGCATTATAAAACCTCCAGGAGGCGTAAGGTCGACATAAACAAAAACAAAAATATCTGTGCTAACTACCAATTACAATTTTTTCATACTAAGAAACTGGTTTTACTGCAACTCAAAGAGAGGTGAATAATTATTATAATAATGAAAAATTATTTTTTTCAATGGCTATTAAGGCGTTCAAGGCAGAGAAAAAATAACCATGAAAAAAATCCAAAAGATATTTCAATAATTGACAGATAGAAGATACAGCAAGAATGCAGTATTTTCTCAGGGCATAATCAATGACAGCTGTCATGATAGATGATTGTTAAGGGGCAGATTGATACTTGTTCTAATTAGTGATTGGTTAAAATCTAGCAATTTAGGTTACATTCATTCTAGATATTAGTTATTGAGAACGCTAGCTATAAAAACAAAATAAATAAAAAATAAGTTACAAGATATTATATTTTTATTCTACTGAGAGATGAAATAATAAATTTTTTTTATAAGTTTCATAAACACTATTCAAATAACTTTTTTTTTTTATTAGTACATATAAATCTGAAAAATATACTTCAATTCGTCGATGAAAGAATCCATTAGCAACTCGTACTCCAACCCATCACCGAAATGAATAATAATGTACTGCGAATAAAAATATCGAATTTTGCAGATTTAACGTTTGAATAGATCGGAAAAGCTTTCAATATTTAATCCACAAAGGCGTCAGTCGATGAAAGAGTAAATGGTATTAAAATAAAAGCTTTCGTTTAAAGATTCAAATGAAATCTATGCATTCCTAAGTACTAATAAAACATGTTTGAGAAAAATGTTTAAAATTGTATTTAATATTTTCACTTTTTACCTAATACTTTTATTTTTCAAAAAAATTAAAACCTGTACAACAACCCTTGATGAGCCATGGACTCAGTACTGGGTAAGGTTGTACTGTTTTTTGGACGACTGCTGAATCCTACTTTACTTCAGAAAAATTTTCTACCTTCAGCTGGATTCAAACTCATGCCCTTGAGTCAGTACAGTGCCTTACCCACTGAGCTACAGAGCCTCCTAAAGACTTCAATAGTTATAAGAAAGAATTTAGTTATGAATAGTTTTAAATTCCAAAAGTCATTCCTCATCACTTGAAATGAAAAGGAAGGACATTAAGTCAAGTGAGGCACAAGGATCAGGAGAGAAACCAATCTTAAATTGCCGAGAAGGCAAAACAAGATCCCTTCGTCAAGATTAGATTTATGTGATAATAAATCTAGAGGATTTAAAAAAAAAAAAAAAAAAAAATTTAAAACCAGTCTACTAGTTTAAAATAATTCATAATAATAACTTTGAATGTCAATATTATAGCTGCATTATATAATATTCAACCAGCTCTAAACTTGCTCAACATAAGATATGCATATTCCTGATACAAAAAAAAAAAAAAAAAAAAAAAAAAAAACACAATTTTTGTGCTTAGAGAAATCAAAAAGTTAACAATCTTGGTTTTTGACATTGATATGTCCCTTGGTTGGGGGTATATACTCTTTAACTGTAACGTTTTTTTTCACATTCAAAAATGACACATTTTGTCATGCTCTACTAGCTCTGTTCGTGGTGCTCGGATTGAAAATTTCGACGACAGTTTCCTTATCAGAAATTTAATTGAGGAAAATTGTTGTTCTATAACATTTGTCGCTAGGGTCTACCGTTTAGAAGCTATATTGGTTTGAATGAAAAAAAGTCGCGTTCGAAACCTCTACTTTCTCTCAACTTAGTTTATTTTTAAAAATGATTAATCGCCAACTCAAATTAGTTATTAATTGAAGTAATTTGATCCTTTATGTAAATGTGACTTTAAAACAAAATCCTCTTTTCATCATATTATACTTATGTGTTAGCTCCTATGGGGCATGAAAAAAAAATGCAGAACTATGCACATTCATTTTCCATGTTTTACGTCACCCAGATTTTTTATTAATACATTTATATTAGTAAGAATTAAAATATCTGTTGAAATGAATATTTTAACTATATGCCGTGCAAGAGGAAAAGTGCCAGTTATAATTAATAAATATGTTTTCATTAATTTAATTTACATAAAGCTTACAGGTTATCTGGATCACTTTAGATAAAATGGTACAAAATGTTTTATTCAGAAATTTCTTTCAGACTGATTTAACTAGATATTTATATTTATTTTATCTTTAGACAGAATTTAAGCTTCGTAATGTTATGTAATGGAATCAATTTGAGTTCTAATAAATTATCTGTAATTTTCTGAATATTTCTGAGCTTAAGGCTCGGTTCCTATTTTTAGTTTTATTTTAAATAAAATAATTTATCTATTATAAGGTCTCAATTTAATGATATTACCTTTCTTCTTTTTCAGGAACCGCTGAGTGCTATCGGCAAGTTACGTATAAGAGACAAAGAAAGTAGCAACCCAGAAGACACGGCTATTTTCTAGAGGTTCCTGAGGGAAAAAAGAAAAAAGAAGGAGTCCCTTTAAGAAGGGAAAAGATGACAGTACTTGAGTCAGAACTGTCTCATGCAGGGGGTACTCAACCCTTTCGACTTCCCAGTGAACTCATACTTCTTGGCAGGCAGCAGGACCAATATATCTTCTAAAATATCTCCACTCATGTCGTCCAAGCCTCCTCTTACAAATAACTTTACCGAACTCGAACAAGAATATCATAAAAAAACAACAACATAAGATGCGTCAAATATATAAATAAAAACTGATGATACAAGTAAACGTTTTAAACAAATTTAAATAGCTCTATAAAATTTAGTAAAGTAATTCCCAATTTTATTTGTATCACTTGAGGTACGCATGCTGTTATAGAAGGCTCAATAGAATAAATGTTTAAATCTCAATAAATATATACAGAGCGAGTATCTCTTTAGTGAAGAAAAAAAAAGTGAAACTAGATCAAAAATTGTGAAGCTATCGGCAAAATTGAGGACTATGTTCATTATCATTGGGTTTTAAACCTTACATTGAAAATCTAATAAAATCAATCCTAAATTGAAATAAACGTAATAACATAAGATTCTCTAATGTGGTGTCACTTTATTGACAGTTTTCCTTTATTTTATATTAAACAATATTTTCTTTCTTTGTTTTTATTCCAATGAAGAGTTTATTATGTTTAAAATGCACGTTTCCATTAAGGGATTATCATAATGTTTTATTTACACAAGTAACTGATTTGTATGCCAAATGAGAAGAATATGTTTTTCGGTTTTAAAAGTAAATTTCTCCATGAAATCGAAACATAATTATTAATAATTACTTTTAACATATCATTCGAAAGCTGATTAAATTTGCAAGTTTTTGAGATTTGACGTTATGTGGATAGTTTTTTTTTTTTTTTCAAAAAACGGTGAGCGTAAAAGTAATATAAGACATTGTAACTTCCCTAAATATGGTGAAGATCAAGCTGTTCTTTAGGTCAAAAGTAAAATTGAAGGTTATATGTACTCTACTCTTATAGAAATTTAATGCTTAATCTGAAAATGTGGTCAAAGTTTGAAAAATATTCAAACGAAATGGAGATATTACAGCTTATATGGTAAAAAAACGTGGTTTCCTCAAAAAAGTCTTTGATTTATCTTATATCTGCAACGGAATGGAATAGAAGGGTGAGGTCTGCTGCAATTGTCTACATTTTTGATCTAGTTTCACCCAATTTTTTTTTTTTACACTAAGAGGTACTCACCCTGTATATGCGCAAAAATTAAAAGCCAATTACAGAAGTAATTATTGCGTTTCGGTGAACAGTTGGTTAGGTTTCAGGTTAGATTCTAGAGACATCCAAGAATTATCAGGTCCAGAACAAGGCGTTTTAGCCTCTCCAGGATAATTTGTTAGAATAATGCATGAAGTAGCGGATCAGTCACGAAAGACACGCTGGTTTTAATCAGGGTGACACTCTTAAGAATTTTTAATTCAACTTTCTTAAGTTTCAAAAAGCACTTGTGCAATCTCTGCAGAGAAGAAAAATGGTATTCGTTAGCTATTTGCCTACGACAGCAGGGTCTAACAATGGGCCGTTATTAAAAATCGCTTCAATGGAACAAAGGAAGCCGTGAATAACAGCACATGCCGATAATAAAAAATGGACTTGCTCCCGCCCCGAGACTAGAAAATATTTAATGTGTGCGCCCCGACTAGAAAGATTATGATAGCACGTCATTATGCCTGGGAATACGTTTTAAATTATCAAAAAGTATTATTAAAAAATAAAATAAAAACATCAATATCAAATCGAAAACAGAATGGGATTTATTGTGGTAAATTTACAATTCGTTTAACATTCAGTTCAAAGCTGGAATTAATTGAATAAATAAACTCCATAAATAAATAATTTACTGATTATTTTTAATTCATAATCAAAGTCCATTTACATATATATTTTTGGCAGAGATACATGCATGAGTAAATACTCAGCTACCAGGAGGTAATACATTTTAAAATGAATACAAAAAAAATATTTTTAGTTAATAATAACGAGAATAACAAGAAAGATAAACAAATATAAAAACCTAAGTAGCTTTATTCTCTTAAATTTCAAAGAAATAATAGCCACGTTAAATATTAAACATTTACAACAATAACTAGTAAATCTAGTTAAAGTATGATTCTTATCATGTAACAATGAATTCTAATAATAATAATAATAATAATTCCAATAATAATAGAGCTTTACATCAGAAGATATCGAAGCCATTTTATCTTTAGATTATCGCATAATTAGAAACTAGTGATTTGAGAAATAAGAATCATAGACTAGTCCTGTAGCGACATAGCAGAGTTAAAATCTTGGGAACTAGGCAAAATGTGAATCGGGCAAAATCGAAGTATTTTGGTTTGCAAGGATTGGATACCAGAAGGATTAGATGGTTTAGTGGAGCCGGATATCTCAACTCCATGTCCGAATAGGTCTAATTACTGTCATGTAAATAAGTTTTTCGTCATGTAAACCGGCATGTTAGAGCGTTTGTTTAGTAGATGTTGAAGAAGTCGAAAACGAAGAGCAGTTTCTGGTAGCTTTAGTCTTGTATGTGGTTTCCAACTTAAACGTTTTTACAGATGGAGTCATAGGTAGCGGATCTGTTCGCCTGGGATCAGTGGATAAAAACATTCATTAATTCGTAGTCATTCCTCATTGAACAACTTAAGCAATGTGAGGAGGAAGTCTGTAGAGTCTTCTCCAGCTCAGTCGGTCCTTTACTAGCTGTTTTCTGCAGTTCCATTCAAGCCCTCTTTTTAGCTTTCCTTTTTAACTCCCATTTAGTTCTAGGACGGCCACTTACTCGCTTTCCTTCTACTTTTGCCCTATAGACTTCATTGGAAAATCTGTTCTGATCCATTCATAGGTGTCCAAGCCATCTCAACCGGTTTTCCTCTACTAATTTGTTGGCAGGTTTAACGTTGAGGTTTGATCTGATGGTGGTGTTACATATTCGATCTCTTCTTGTTTTCCTCTCTATCTTTCGGAGAAATCTCATTTCAGTCGCTTGAATTCTGGATTGATGCTTTTTTGTTAGCGTCCATAAAAACAATTATGTAAAATAAACAATCATTACGATAATAAGACAATACAGCTTACCGAACATCATCCGATTACTTTCGAAACATCTTCCGGACCCGTAAGAGTAGCTCCGATCTCTCACTTCAAATATAGAATAAGTCAACAAAAACATTTCAGAATTTCTATATTTTTAATTGAAACATGGTATACGATAATTAGGATGTTATATTAGACTACACATAACAACACTACAGGCCTTAATCCAATAATACTAAAATTAATATTCGTTGGCAAATATAAAAGAGGAAACGCTGCCTATGACTCGTGCGGTAAACTTTTTATGGGTCCTTCCCTCCAGGATCGTAAAGCGAAGCCGGCCTGCATCCAAATGCCGAATTGGGTTCATCTGTATTCAGGGCTGTCTTTCGGTGAGGGTTGTAATTAATTACCGGTTAATTGGCAGGTTTTATTATTCTAAGGCACTTCCTGGCTAGATAATTAGGGACGTAGCTGTTAGCTTCTTTAAGGAGGGACTTAAGAGACTCCAATGTTGTATATTAGCCACTGCATCTAGCTATAGCACAAATTTCATTCTGACTTATCTTTAGGCCCATTGATGCTAAAGGTCAAAATAGTTCCAAGTTTTGGTTAAATTAACTTTCAAATTTTGATAAATGAATGGGAAAATTAGTGAAATAATTACAATGTTTCATTCCTGTTCTAAAACGTTAAAACATAAGACGAATTGGTCAAAACAGATTTTTATCATCGAGTTATTAGGTCAAAGTTACGAACTACCATAAAAACTTTGAAAAAATAGGGCTACAAAAAAAAGCTTGGATTTCCTCCGGGATGAAAAAGGTCATCTTTCTAACGAGACATGCTAAAGTCAAGATCAGAATAAAAAACTGGCGGTCGTAACACAGTATTGAACTTAACGATCTGGAGAGTATGATTAGACAACATACTTTATTTACACAACTCTATTATAGAAGGTATCAATACTTAAGCCCACTTCTTAAAATATATAATTGTAATTTTTTATGAATAAAACAATTTTTAGACTTTTTCTGAATTTTCGTTAAATTATTTTTTTTCCTTTGATTTAAATATAAAAACAGTTAAACCTCATGTTGTTTTTTACCCCAAGTCGATTAAGACCAATAGCAAATCGCCACGATAATCTGTTCCCGAGATGCTTATTTTTTTCCACTTTTTAGTCTATTGACCCCACTGGGCGCCATATTATGCTAGGAGTTAATTTTCTGAATTTTCCTTTTATTTTGTGACATGTGTTATCAATATATAGAGAAGAGATCAACAATTTAATATATAAATTTAGCTGAGTATTCAATAAAATTTTAGAATTTTGTTCTCTAAAGTGTTCCTTACACGATCAATAATATTGATCAATAAAGAATCAGTTTCAACTGTGCATTCAGGGAGGATGAACAGGTCTAATCGCTCCTCTTTTGGCCGCCAAGAAGAGGAAAAGAAGGAAGTAAAGACAAAAAACTGGTTAAATAAATGCAAGAATTACAGCTTTAACAGCTAGTTTTATTGGTTTCACTATTTATACTAAAGCAGAATACGATAATGAGGAAGGCCATTTCACTGCAAGTCGATCACGTTAGGATTTCTAGCAAAAGGCATAAGTTTTGAAGATTTAAGGCATAAATTTTCATCTAACAATTTCGTTCGATATATTGATCAATATCGATATTGGCACAATAATTAGTCCTTATTTAATTAAACATAATAAATTTTATATTTATGACAAAAAAAGAAGTAGCATTTTGAAATAAGTTCTATTTTTAAACGCAGTTCTCAATAAACCATGGAAACATCAAGGATACCTCACATCATATATGAATAAATAAAAAAATCCTGAATAATTTAAAAGAACCCTATTTAATGAATCCAAAAAGCTTCGTGTATGGACCATGGCTGTTGGAGTAATAACTTAGCACTGACGTTAACTATAATGAGAACACTAATGTGATGCCCGAAACGAAATCAATTTGGAAAATGGATACCGCGCCCTTCACACAACCGATGATCACTGTCAAATTATGAATCATGGTCACTTACCGGTGATTAAAATATAACTCAAGTAAGACCTTATTGATAAAAACATTTGCCACAGTCACTACTATAGTTTGAAAAAAAAAAAATGTTATTCTGGTATAATACCAAAAAAAAAAAAAAAAAAAAAAAAAACTTTTATATAACTTATACTATTATATGTATAAAAGGAAAAGATATTTTTGGTTTGTGATCACTAATCGAGAAAACTATTGAACCAATCTGTACCAAATTTTGACAAAATCATCTTCATAGTTCTATGATGGTTTAGCAATGATAAAATATACGGATTTTCCATTAATTTGTCATAAAAAAAGCGATAATAAGTAGATAACCAATAAGTAGATAATAAGTAGATAACCAATAAGTAGATAATAAGTAGATAACAGTGAAGTTTGAACACTGACTGATAGGTGGCAAGCGCGATTCTACATGAGAGGTTTCAAAGGTACATAGAGCTTAAAATTGATAACAAAATTTTCTTATTTTCAATTAAATGGTTAAAAAAGTTATAAATACTTGGTGCGGCATGAAGCGATTCTAATGAAGTTTCAAAATCAATATAATATGTGGTAATATTAATATGTGGTTAGTGCCAATCTGCAACGTAGCAATAGTAGAACTGTTGAACCTATCTTTAACAAATTTTAACTACATCATCTTCATAGTTCTAGAAAGGCTTACAATAATAAAGATTGCAATCAAATTATTTCTACCGAATAAAAATTATTACGGAATCAAAATGCAAATACTTTGCTTTTATGTAAATATATCATTCGTGGTCCTTTTGTTGTAAGCACGAATAATGCATTACCCAATCCGCAAGAGTTTATTGATAGTATTCATCCATCTAGATTAATATTAAAAATTGGATGCCTGATTATGCTTCTACATAATCTTTAGCCGTCTAATCAGTGCAATTCAAACCAGATTAAAAAGTACACGTATGCTTGAAAATATTATTAAAGAAATAACGCTTATCAAATGCGTTCTACAATACGATATTTTTGCGGATTAACAAATAAAACTTCAATTATTAGTTTAAATTAACTAAAAGTTTTTTATTTCGTTACATTCAGGCTTTGTTTTAATTATACTAGATTCAATTATTCAGTTTTAATTGAATTTCAAAATTGAATAATATCTAGTTAATTTATTCTTATAACATTTTAACAATTTTTAGATGAAAAATTTCATTCATTCATTAAATTCTTATAAAACCATGAATTTTCATTCAATTCAGATTAATAGTTATAAACAAATAAAAACATATCTTCAAATGATCTTAATGACAAATAACAAAAATTTAGAAAAAATCAAGATTTTTGTTTTCTATTATCACTAAGAACATCCAACAAAATCCTACTATACTATTTAATAACTAATAAAACTATTAAAGGTCCCTAAATTCCGCTGTTCGTTCAATTTTATACCACAGATTCTAGAAAGATTTCTTAAACACACATACACTTAGCTTTTTTTTAAACTTAGTGATCTTTGGAATAACAATTCAAAGCTGTATGCTAAGGCAAATCGAGGCAGTCAATAAAACTGTGAAAGATATATCATGAAATATTAACATATAGGAGATGTAGTTGGTTAGGGTAGGCAGTCAATGAACAACCAACTACATCTCCTATATATAATTCACAGTCAACTATACCTTATGAATATGAAATATTAACGTGTGAAGGCGTCCTAAAATTAAGAAACAAGAGATTTTTAAATAAGAGATTATGACAAGAATTCACTTTTTAAGTTTATTAACTCACCCAAGGAAACCTAGAACATGCGAATTGGATAAAATTTAAAAAAAAATGCGTGGTCCATAATCATACTTCTTCTCCCAAGATAGAAAGATAAACTTTAACTGAAATAAAATTATAAGAGATAAATAATCAATAATAAAATAATAGGTGAATTAAGAAGGGTGTAAAGATATTTTCTTCAGATGAATCTAATAAAAATAGAAAATAAAATAAAATTTCATTAAAATATTAATAACACGATTAAATAATTAATTTTTAACCTGTTAAAATAAAATATTTGTTTCTGATGTGGGATTTTTAATTAAATTATATAATAATATATAAAATTAGTTTACTTATTTTGTATTATTATTATTTTTTAATTAAATTAAATTTGTTTTATGTAAATAAGTTACAAGTTAATACATTTAAATTAAGAGACCCTATTAATATATATATATATATATATATATATATATATATATATATATATATATATATATATATTATGTATGTATATGTATAGATAAATTTATATAATAAAAAAATAAGAATATATGTGTCTGTCGTAAACTAAGAAATAACAGTTTCTAATATTATCCAACCTTCGTTATTTTGGCTTTTTTTTTTTCTTATGTGAAAAAACACTAAATCAAGTATATAGCCGAAAATCCCCTCAGAAAAGCCGTATGAAATCCCAACCGTCAACGGAGGGAAACATAGTTATAAATGGTAATATAAGCGGGACCACGAGTAAGTTCGCTGCCCTGACGAAGGATATGAAATCCCCACAAATCCTGGCCAAAAGGAGTGGGATTATCAAGACTGAATTCCACTGTTTTCGGAACAGATAATGGCTGAGGTGGGACGGTCAGATAAAGTTGGGCTTCAATACCAGCACCTCATCTTAGCGAGCTTTCTTAAGATGATTGGATTAGTTCAATTAACTTCAACTTGAAAGGAATAAGAAAATATTAGAGGGCGGAATAGTTCATATTTAAATATGGTACCGATAGTGCAAATGACTATATTAAAGGATATGTTTTAATTAATTAATAAAATGGAGAAAATAAATAAACAAATCATTTAAGTATACAAAGCCCTATTCTTATTAAGTAAAGTTAAGAATAGGGATATTCAATAAACGTTATAAATTTGAAGGTCTCCAGGCCATCTTCTTTTTAAACGTCTCAGAAGTTTATCGGAAACTAAGAGTAAGGCACTTTGGGAGACTAGTGGATAGGAGTGGGCATGGAGTTAACTATAAAAGCATAGGTATTTGATTTGGGCTAAATCAGCAACATATGGAACATTAAGATCTTTATGGATAAGTTTATTGGTCACAAAATAAGGAGCATTGAGGATTTTTCGAAGGATTTTGGAATCTAAGGATTGGATACGAGAAGAATTGGATGTTTTATTGGAGTCCCAAAGCTCAACTCCGTATGTCCAAGCGGGTCTAATTACTGTCATGTAAATAAGTCCTTTGTAATTTATTGGGAGCTTTGAACGCTTGAGATATTTAATCAAACAAATCATTGTTTATTTCGTACCCTAATTGGGTCGGTAGCCCTGAATACAAGGCAGGTCGAAACGTCGACTCCAGAAATTTGGGACTTCTTTATAGAGCCTGAGTGTGCCCCATAAGAGTCTCAGGAATCCATAACGATTTCAAGTTGATATAACAAAATATACAATTATCTGCCGGAGTCGGATTTGGCCCGAGGATTAGAACGGTGCCATAATCACTGAGATACCTTAACGAATGTGAATTTATAATTTTAAATTTTGGTTTTACCCTCAAAAAATAAAACATATAACTGATGACAAACAACAACAGTTGTTTTTCTGCTAACAAGAAGCAGTTTGGTATATGTTTTGTTATTTCTGAGAAACACAGATTTAATTATTAGAAAAAGTTCCACTGATAGAAAATGGATAGGTGAGTTTTACTTATCTCAAGATGGACTTGGATAGAATGCCACATTTTTCCCCCCTAGTCTTTAAAGTATAAAAAATTAAATGAAATAATTTAAATAATGATAAACCAGATACGTGTCCTTTCATTATAAGTTCCACCACTCAAATCCATTAGTCTCTTGACTTGCTTCCCATTCCATTCCCGATAATTTTCCGAGGCGTCTGAAACATGGTCTCAAGACCTTCTAGTGTAAAATTTTTATTCAAGTGCTACTGATTTGTAGTTCTTTGACATACTATTGTAAGCATTATCAACATCAACATTATCAACATTGATGTATTTATTTTGTACAGTTGTAAATTTCAATAAATGGATTTATTGCATAAGATAAATTTATTAATACAACTTTAAATATTAGAAGTGACAACGTTTAAAGCAGTTTCTATAACATTTTTTCACCAATGATAGATAGAGATTGCCTGAGAGAACGGATAAACAATGAGTATACATATAATTTTTGTTTATTCATTTATTCAACAGAATAACATCACAATATATAAATAATAAAATAACAAGGGCATACTAAATATTGTTATTGTGAAAACAGCAGAATTTTAAAAATTGCATTTCTGGTATTAATAAATTGATTTGTTTGCCAAATCAGACTTTGTTACAGCCTGAATACATAGAACGATATGTTTTATCATTTAGAGTAATCTTACGTATTATTCCTCTAAATAAAAAAAAAAATCTATCAAATTAAAATATAGCTTGTAACTTTAGAATAATACAGACAATAGCAAAGAAATACAAAGTGTGAGAAGAGCTCTTTACTTGATGTAGGGAGAGAGTAGTAGATATTTCAGGATTACCATTTTAGGTAGCATCGAAATAAACAAAATAATGAATACATATTAAACGTCCGGACTACTGGAGCAATTTATTATATTCTGATAAGGATGAATCAGATAATAAATCAAATTAAAATCATACACCATCCCTTTCGAGTATACGATAACAGAACATATTTCTCCTAAATAAACTGAACGAATTCCCACCTCTTTTCTCCGTTTAAGTGTTTCCACTGAAATCCGCTGGTTTGATTAGTCTAAACGAAGTCTTCCTCTAGTAATTTAAGACGACTAACTGTGAGAATCCAGTAATTTCCGACGGACATGTCATCAGGTTTCGTCCAGTGTAATTGTATAATTCACAAGATGTCGCCATCTTCTTTAAAAATAGTCAACAATTACACAACAAGGCCAAAGTAACGCTAATGGCATGAAGACAAATTCACACAGTGGCGCAACTGAAGGGAGATAATGAATTCAGTAAATGTCACACTTTGACAGGTATTTAAGGCAAGGACGGTATGATTAACACAATGACAAAAGAGGTGACTAATGTGAAATCTCAAGTAGCAAAAGCGATAAAGCAAAAATGATTTCATTGTATATGAAAATAACCCCCCCCCCCACTATACATTTAGATAAAAAAAATCTTTAAATAGTTAAAGCCTATTCTATCACAACCTTTCCTAACATCCCTACCTACTGGCTCATTTATTATCGAATTCTACATACATATCCTGATAACCCTCATCGCAAAGTACAATGAAAGGGACCCCGATAGCTTGTGTAAATATTTTTTTAGCAATCCAGCTTTTCTACTCATGCCTATACTTTTTGTCTCTCACTCAGCCTCGATGGGTTTTGACACCTGTGAAGGAGCTAACAGCACAGGGATCTCTCGAGGGTTGTCCTTCCGTAAGTAAAGGGACAGGCTTGGTTCGGAGATACCTAGGTTAAGTGCATATATAAAATATTTGAATTTTTAATTTTTTTTTCTTGTTATTTATCATTGTCTTTAATTTATTTTATTTTAAAAATTATATGAATGGATTGAAAACGATACATATTACTTGTTGCCCTTAAGTGAGGCTGATTGTATCATTTTCACAACAGAGGCTTTCTTAAAAAAAACAAAAAAAAAAACAAACAGTGGTTTAGTCCGTTTGAGATATGGTTTATGTATAATACGGAGTCAACTCTGTATGTCCAAGTAGGTGAATTTGAATATTAAACCGTATTATTCATATCGCATTCATTTCGTACAATCCGAAATTCTTAATACTCCTAACTATTTCATAAATAAATTTATACACAACAAACTTACACTCCGAATTTCGATGATTTGGCCCTAACCAAGAACTTATTTATTCATAAAAACGTAATGATAACTCAATTCCACTAGCCTCTCAACTAGTTTCCCATTTCATTTTTAAAAACCCTCTAAGCCATCTCATGTGTGGCTACCAATGGGTTGTTGATTTATAGATCATTGAGATTTGCATTTAAATTATAGTCAGTAGTCATTATATTAAATTAATATATTCATTTTTCATTGTTTTGTATTTTTTTTATATTTGTTGTAAGCATTAATAAAAATAAAGAAAAACAAGACAATTTTGTATTTATTAGATAGTTTTTGAAGAAATTATCCATAAAAGGGGAGTAGTATCCGAAACATATATCATAAACTTGTATCAAAATATAGAACAGGGATAGAAAGTTTCATTGTTTTTTATATTTGATAACTTAATATTTTGCTTTTTTTCCTTGCACTGTAACTCAGTTACATTTATAAGAATTTACAAGTAAAAAAAAACAACATTAGATTAGAAAAATTTAATTTATTTATTATTAGATGATGGGGTTAATCATTTTTTTGAAGAGGCCTAACATAAGAAAAAAAAACAGAACTAATATTATATTCGTAGACTATAAACAATGATCATATTTTTTTCAATATTTTCTTGAAGCATATCCATAAAATGTATTAGCCATCCTTCGATGTGTGTCATCTTCAAGCAGCATCGATCGATGTATTCCTTTCGATTCCGATGAGGACTCACGTGCACTTACCTGATGATGTTTTGCAGTGAGTTAGGTCAGAGTGGTGCTGACAACCCAAAGCCACTTACTAACAAACCAGGAGTCCGCTCTATTACCAATCAATCTTATGCCTAGGCAAACAACGTTGATGTATGGTCAACTGCCGACATGCATCAATAAGAATAAAAGTGATATTGAAAATGAAAGTTCTTAAAGTAAAAAAGAATAAATCTTTAATACGTTTGTGAGCAGCCTAAAAGTAATGATGTATTGCTACTTACGAAAGTAGGTAATGCAATATCTGATGGGTCATGGATTCGGTGAAACCAATTCAAAAACTATAAAAATGTGTGCTAAGAGGCACTTGGCGCCCAGTAAAATCAAAATTTTATATCTCTGAGGTTTTGGAAAACATATTAGGTTGTTTGAAGACTTTGACAAATTGTATTATATGGTAAACGATATTCCTTCAACCTAATTAATCTATGAATTAATTCCTCTCGCAATATTTTAAATAAATATAAGGTGCTTGCGGCAACTTGACCACCGAACGAAAATTTTATCCAAGATAATATCTAATTATAGATATTAGATGGACCTTCATGTGTACGAAAATCCTAAAGCACCTTGTCAGCCGGTTGTCAAGAAAAAAAATTAAATGTTTTTTAAAATAAAAAAAATTACCGCACATTTATGTGTTGTTTATATTGCATTCAGTTGTAAATATCAATTAATATATTTGAAAAAATCTAGGGGATATGTCTTAGCAAAATTTTAGTGTATAGAGTTTATCAACATTTTTAAAATCAACCAAAATTTGCGTAATGTTTAATTTTGTGGTGAGGTGCTCGACACATGACATTCGTTTTAGGTTTAAAAAATGCTTTTTATTACTTTAATACTACGATATAAAAAAGTGATTTTTGTTTTTTCAAAATTAATCTAATTTAACATCTATGATTTGTAGTAAGAAATTTTATCGTGTTTTCAGACAAAAACTTTACCATTTTAAATTTAACAAGGTTTCAGAAGCCTAATATTGTAAACTTCCCCACATGTATTAACTAGTTTCTGAAGTAGTTTCACCAAAATGTTTTAATAAATCAGTGACCCATAAGCTACAGCCTTCTCTGGTTATATTCTTTTCAAATTGTTGTTTTAACCTTCTACTTAGGTTTAAAAAAAAAAAAAAATTATATGTTATAATATAAAGTTCAAATAGTATAATATATAATTAATATTTATTATTATGTTATTCCTACATAATATAAATTTTTACTATAGTTCTAAAAACTATATCGGATATTACAACCCAAAGTATCCTTTATTGTGTGTACAATACTACATTAATTTTTTTAACCTCCCTAAGTTTTAAATATCCGTAATTTTTTATCAGTTTTCGATTAAGTACATATCCTATTCATTGGAGTTACGATATATTTGACGGTCGAATCTTTTATTTTTTAATCTATCTTTCTGCTGCTTGATAAATTAATTGTTTTTCATGTGAATGATGAAAAAAATGGATTGCTTATTTATTTATATTAGTCTATCTGACATTACCCCCTCTCAGTAGTACAAGAATAGGATACACTATATCCCAAGTTTCAACCGTAATATCACTAGAGACGAAAATAATAGAGAATTTAAAACTGATAACACGACTACATACAATGCAGAAATATTTTTACTCCAATCTGCAGTATAATTATTGAATTAAAGAAAATAAAAAAAAAATCCGCTAATATTAATAGTTATGTGTGCAAAAACAATTCTTATCTGTTACAAATAAACGGGCAATAGCGTTGTGAACCACGATACGAATGACTAATACCAGAAACGATAGCAGAGCAGAACCAAGCGCAGATTCAATGGACAGTTAGCGGGAACAAAGTGGAATAACTGTTATCTCGTACCTGCACGGCAGTACACAATTAGTCACAGCGATAGTGGGTCTAGTTGATATCACGGCCACGGTAATTTTCAGCGAAATTCTATTCAATCATGGAAATACTGATGAGTATGATGCAAAAAATACTCTTCATTGTTACGTCATATCTTATTCGAAAAAAATGTATTAACAATGATTTTTTTTTTCAAGAAATGTTATTAGTAAAACTATTCAGTGAATCTGGATGTCACTGAGGCAGAAGGGAAATTCATCACCTGAAAAAATTCAATGAGCAAGGATGAGTATCGTCAGAAAAATATCGATATAACTTATCGAAAATTAGTTTCTTATCGTAATTAGTAACTTATCGTAACGTACTTATCGACACAACTTACATTTGAAATTAAAAATATCGATATTTTTTATATATTGTGTATCGATACCGATTCCTATCCAAGAGACTTTCAAAGAACGATTTTATCTTTCACAAACTTAGCAGTTTTTATAATAATATGAATTATTATTATTTTTTTTTATAATTGGGATCATAATCTATTTATTTACTGTGTGACATTAATTAGGTAAGAGAAGGAACGATTTTTCAATGATTTGAAATTGATTATGTAAATAATTTATCTTCCGTTTAATAAATCTGCTAAGAAGAGATCAGATAAATAACAATTGTGCGAATGGTACCTGGCAACACTGAGTAATCTGAAAACATTCCAGGACCTGGCAACACTGCTTTTACATGGCTATATAAGATATATAATTTAATTATATCGGGAGTTAGTTACGTAATTACTGCATTTATTTTTCATATTTTTTGTTTTAAATAATGATCTTACCTCAATTGAAATTCCGAATATGACCATCACAACGAAATTAGATTAAGTATAAAATTGTATAGGTGGAGAGAATGAAAATAACCAACTATTCGCCAACCAAGCCCACGCACGTCAAACTAATGATATAGCCAAAAGCTGTGGGCTGGATGCAGTTGAAATCTTAAATATTCAAATCTGAACTTCCTAGGATTTTAATCATTTTATTTCTTAAAGTACACCAAATTAGAATTAATGTAAATGTAAATGCATAATGTACATATATATATATATATTGGATTTACTGGTTATTGAAGATTATTAAAATTGTAAATACAAATTATTCTAGTCAACAATTGATTGTATTCTTCCACAATTCATTTGAAAAATTATATCAATATTAAATATTTATTGACACTAATACAAAAATGGTTTTTCTTATATTTTATAATATGCATGATAAATGTTCGTAGATAAATATATAATAAATTATTTCATTACCTTCTATATTAGGCAGTCAAGAATAGTCGTAATGGGCATACCTGAAAAAAAAAAAAAAAAAAAAAATTATATGTATATATACATGGTAATTTTGAAACAAATAAATAAATTTTTTTTAAAATAATAATATTATATATGAATATAATGTTTATAACAATTTACAATCTTTGAAATAGTTTAAATAAAATTCTTAAATATTTCAAAATAAATTATGTAAACACACTTTCTGAAACATTTAAATTTTTTTTTGAATAAACTATAACGTTTATGGGTGTAGTGTGCAGACATAGCCTATAGATTTAAAATTTGAAGTTATACAGACCTAATACAATCTAAAACAGGTTCTATATATTAAACTGGTACCTTCGGGGAATTTAATTATGACATCTTATATTAATAGAATTAAAATTTAAAAAATGTTGTTCAGTTAAATAATAATACTTTTATTAAAATATATTTCTTGGAAGAATATCATCATTCCTTTAGGATATAAATAATAACCGAATTCAGCAACTAATGATGTATAAGTTTAACTTCAATTTTATTATCATTAAGTACTTGATGAGTTAGAGATAAATTAATTTGAATCATAGTAAGCTTTTGTTCTATTTAAGCATTCATTATTAATAACAGGTTAAAATTATTATTATAGCAATATTTAAATTATATAAATAAATTATACACATCCAATTAAAAAATTACATTGACATCCATGAGACAAAATGTGTTGGATGCTAAATATGTTTAATTTATTCTGAATAATGCCTATTTGTATAATTAAATTTAATAAAATCATCTATCTGCAGTGTTTATTTATAATGCAGATAATGTGTCCTATACATAATTAACCTTATTTTTAAAATAATAGATTAGCACTCTTACTGTATTAAATTTTGTATTTACGAACACAGTGAAGAGAGTAGCGCTCTAAAGGTGTTATATACTAGGGCAGTGAATTATATGCAATTAAAACTAAAACATATGCACACATATTGGGTAAAATATGGAACTATCAATATTATTTAGGAAAAAAATGAAATATGTACACACATATACATAAATACAAACTCAGGTTTAAATAATTAATTATGCTGAAAAGTGAAAAATAGGAAAAACACTATTAAAAAACAAAAAGACAAGGCTAATATTAAAAAATAAAAGACGTTATAAAATGAACAATACAAGATCTTTTATCACAGCAACATTGATTTTAGGATTACATAAATAAAAAGTAAAAATATAATTTGTCTTGGTGGACACTGCGTGATAGCCATGGTAATAGAATGATGGTAGGAAGAAGGGAAATAAGAAAAGTAGAGTAATATTCCAAGCAATTGAGCGGAGTGAAAACGAGAAATTAATCCAATTAAAAAATTCCAAGTAAAGAAAATGCGTTCGCGAAAAGGGAAGAACACGCGGAAAAACACGAACTCATTTATTAGGCGGGAATAAAGAATAGGAGTTCCCTCCCATTGCTATTTTTCGGTTTTCATTTTTATTTTAATTTTTAGAAACGTAAAAAAATTCAAAATTTAATGCTGATATGCCGGAAAACGCAGATAAATATGCTTTATATCCTATACTTTACATTCCAAATACTTCAAAGATATACATTTTGATGGTATTAAATTATTTAGTTGGCTAAGAGACTGCAAATGCATTTATTTCACACCTACTCATAACCCTTTTGGAAGACACAGTGTAATTTTCTTCTAATAAAGCCGCCACAGAAAAAAAAAAAAAAAATTGATAAATTCATTTTTTAAGTTCTGAGTTGTTTTTATTTTATTTTATTGAATAAATAAATAAAGGCTATAACTCGCGCAGTTCCGCATTGTGAAGCCTTCTAAATTCTCCTGTTTCTTCATCCTTTTTTGGGCCAAAAATTCTACGCAATACTTTATTTTCGAAAACTTTAAGGCGTTGTCCTCCATTAAGGGGAGCGGCCATGTTTCGCATCCGTAGAGAACTGTTGGTAGTATAATAGTTTAATAGTCTAAAATAACCATATATCCTAATTTTTAAATTTCTTGAGAGTAAGCGCGAACTGAGTAGTTTTTCGACCGAGAAATAACAAGCATTACCGGCTTTTAACCTAGGCCTTATTTCTTCTTGAATTTCATTTCTCCTTGAAATAATGAACTCTAGATATTTGAAATACTCAACGTGTTCAAAATTTATCCCGGAAATATCTGCATCTCTAAAATGTTCACCGTTTCTATTACTAACTATATATTTCGTTTTATCGGTATTAATTACTAGAACCAAATTAATTGCTATGACCAATTTCGGTACCGTTTTTCATAAGCGTAATTGCGTTTAATTTAAATAAATAAAGACAAAAATTTTATCATATGGATGCACATTAATTTAAAAAAAGTAAAAAAATTATGATTAAAAATAAAAATTATAGTGTCAAAATTGTAGTCAACGGAGTATTATACAATAAATTCACCTTAATCCTACTGCAAAATATTTCTTGTTATTAAAATAACCAACTAATTCCGAAATAGGACAAGAGGACCGCGCATTTCTTAATCAAAAGCACACAGAGCCTAAGCCGAGGTAATTGGAGGGGATGAGAAATATAGAAATGACCTCGGGAAGGGTGCGGGGTCTAAGGGCGGAACCAAATCAGCCATGGAAACTCTCAGGGCGGGTTATTCACTGGCCAAGAGATGAGAGTAAGCTTATTTGAACCGGGCTTTTCCGCGAATGGCTAGAGGAAAAACCCAACGGAGTTCTAAACCCAATCTCTCAGATAGATTTTAACAGGGATGAAAATAAAAGAGTACAAGGTAATTGCTATTTGTATAGAAATACATTTTGGCAGCCATCAAAATAGAGGATATTATATACTTTGAATGGATAAACAAACTTCATTAATAATGTAATATATTGGTATAGCCATAAAAACTATTTAGTGTTTACAAAATTAATTTAATTACAAAACATCAAATTATTCCAAGGGCTTATAAATACCTATAATTATTAATTATTAAAATTATAATGGAGAAACTGATATATTTTAAAATTAATTTATATGTCTTCTTTTTATATACATTTATTGAAATTGACAACAGTACAAATATATACATCAAGTGTTGATAACGATTACAATAAAATGTGAAAACTTGAAAGCGTTCTCGGTATAGTTCTATGCTGTTCTGTCCTCGATGCTGCAGATATCCCTACTACTCCTGATACTTTCTAGCTACATTCGCTGATGAAACTGCTATCCTATCATCCCATCCAGATCCCTTAATAGCATCCAATAATCTTCAAACCCACTTATCTCTGATTGGAGAGTGGTGGATCAAAGTTAGTGAATCTAAATGCAACAACGTTATCTTTACCCTTCGCCGTAAATCCAGTTCTCTTATCTATTTCAATGGTATTCCACTGCCTAAAGCTGATACGGTTCGGTATCTTGGTTTCTACCTAGACAAAAGACTTACATGGAACCCTTATACTCGACTCAAAAGGAAAAAAATCAACAGACGTTTCAGCCAATCGTATAGACTAATATAATAGGACTTCTCACCTTTCCATTGAAAATAAACTTCTCATATACAAAACTATCTGGTTATTTATTTAGTGATTTCAATAGATTACTGAAGTAGTAAACGATGTTCTTTCTTAGTTATAGAAAATCGAATGGTAATGAACTTTTATAATTTACAACGATACTAGAAGGTGATAAATAAAATTTAAAACTCTCTTAAAATATGCCTTCTCGGCCTCAAATTAAAAAAAAAAAAAAATGTAGAAAATCAAATTATATAGGTTTATGTCGATCAACATGAAAACGAAAAATAAGATTATTACAAACTAGTTACTCATAGTTGCAGACTTACAAAAAAATTATAATTAGAAATAAGTATATCTATTGAGATTAATAGGGGACAGAACACTCATCTTTTGAGAAATGTATCCATTTATTTGCAACCGTGTAATGATATATTCTCTAGAGTTCTTATATATTCTCTTTCTTTTGAATAAGTAACATGTTTCGATTTCATACTATCGATTTTATAATCTTAGGGAATAGTTATTTCTAACATCTGATTTGATTAAATAAATCCTAGACCATCGACAAAGACAGGAAAGTAAATGGATATATACACTGTATAAGCTTAAGACCCTCGTATCGAATTTCGTAATATGGATCTTTGGTACACAAAGACCAAGGACATTAGTTGAGTCCTGAACAAACGGAGGTGCCTACTCCATCCATTAAATGCGCTGACTAATACGGCTTCTGGGATTGAGCCTTCAATAGCTTCATAATCCTTGAGTTTTCAACATATCTTATGAAACATCTGGGAAACTCATTGTACCACTCTCAAGAAAAATATTTATCCTTTTCTATTATTATTATTATTATTATTATTATTTTTTTTTTTTTTTTTGTAATTCAAGTTTTAATTGTGCCAATGTATCGAATCAATATTAGAAAATTCTTTATTTCATTATTGAAGCAATAATGGATACTAGCTTAACAAGTTATGAGAATGTTATTATATCCGTTATCCCTCTTATTTGCTAGATGTATTTATATATACAGCTGTACATTTTCAATAAATAAATAAAAAAATATATATGTGTTACTAAGGGAGAAACGATGAAGATCTAATCATTACTGATAACTATAATAATTAATTTATGAAGCGTCTGCAACTAGGTGAAATATATCATTAAAAAGTAAGTTATTAATGATTGAATAACAACTCAGAACATTCTGTAATTTTTTCATGTAAATATATCTGTTGATTCATACATAGAAATGCACATCAATAATAATTCACAACTAATATTAACATGTCAAAATCAAACCATGATAATATCAATGACTAATATTATTAAACCAAAAAGATATATATTTATTTTAAAAACTAAGTTTAAATTTTAGTTTTGTCAATATCTCAAATCAATATTCTATGTAGATCTAATCATTAATTCTCTATTAGTCATTTATTCCTATAATTTGTTTGAGAAGCATCTGCAACTAGCTTAGTAAAAAAATATATATAAATTTCATTAATGTGTATTTAACATAATGTGTAATTAACACAGAACGCTCATAAAATCTCAAAAAATTATATCATGCCTAGCAAAAATATTTTTTTGAATCCTACATAAAAACTATACACCACTCATTATCTCAACTACTCTATAAAGGGAAAAATTAAACCTTGATTACATTATTAGCGGATATTAAACCAAAATCATATATATTTATTTTTAAAAATACTGTTAAACTAACATTTCATATTATTAATAATTATATAACTTTATTTTTGTAATCTGTCGGGGCTTAATGTATTCATGTACCGCAACTAGGGCAAGAAGAATGGATTATACAACAGGTTACCAACCTATGTTTATTTTTAATCAACATTTAAATTATAGGTTTAAAATAAATTTAGGAAATACTGTCATTAATCTCATAATCAATTAATATATCATAAAATCTCTCTCTCTCTCTCTCTCTCTCTATATATATATATATATATATATATATATATATATATATATATATATATATATATATATATATATAATAACAATAATTACCCAAGATTAATTAATTAATATAATTTAAGCGAGTGAAATATCATGAACTTGTTATAAAATTAATATTTAACTGGATATGTCAATTTAAACCTCGCATTTATATTTAAATACAAACAAATGCTTTATAATAGTTACAATAAAATTCTATTAATATTATATTAAAACATTATAATGTTCATAAGAGCATACAAATAATTTCTCATTACTGTTTCATCACGTCAGTAATTAGGTTTAATTTGTATATATCTCTTGATAAAACTTAGCAGTTGAGGGACATTAACCCACCCATATGTAGGAATAAGCCACCATTCGTTTCGTGTAACGGCTGAGGCCTATTGGCCATTTTTTGTTGTTTTATGCCCACATAACGTTCAATTAGGATACGAGAGAACAGCGATATAACACTCAGGGAGGGCATTCCACATTTCGGGAGCCCCTGGCATCTGTCAACTCCAGCTGCCTGTTTTTGTTCTGATCTTGTGGAAGATAGCCACGAGTGTAGTATGCTAGTTATTTTATTAAAATAAATTAATTAAGAATTTATTAAAATTTGTATATATTTCTCACTGTTTAAACATTAATTAAATCAAAAATAAAAATGTGCAAATTTTGAGCAAACTCTAATGAATCGATCATATAAAACGTTTTGGAAGATTTTTTATTGATAACTACAACCATATACATTATACACAAAAAAAATAGAAACATTATTACAATAACAAGTTAATAACATGTAAAAAACAACTCACTAGTAGCACTTCAATAAGAGTTGTACATTACAAGTTCTTTTGGCCATTTTCTTTTCAGATGCCACACAGGATTATTGAAAATCGAGTGTGAGGCAAATTGGGAGACTAGTGGATTTGAGTGGGTATGGATTTAACTATGGAAGGATTACTATTAGTAACATATGGAAGATTACGATCTTTATGGATAGGTGATTTGAACAGTAATCTATGGCGCACTTAACCAACTTGCAAATTAAAAAATAAATAAAAACTTTTTAACATTTGAAAACATGTATGAAAATGTAATAAGTATTTATAAATTGATTTTTTGTTACAAATGAAGAGGTTTCTCGTAAGAACAACAGCTAAAGAGCCTTAGTTCAACAACCACAGATTTTTGGTTTAACGGCATGATTTCCCAATGGACGAAAAAGTCTAGTTACTTTATTTTGCGTTTGAAAATAGATAAGGGTGCTATTTTAAAATTTTAAAGTACACTTTAAGCTACCCCTGTTTTCAACTGCAATTTGGTGCAACTTTAAGCTCGTGCGGGTTGTTGAGCAAAATTGAATATCTTTTGCGCCGGACGTATTTAAGCAGCGAAAAAAATATTTAAATATAATTTTGACATCACTTATACATTTATGTTGTTTGTAGGAATTAGATTACATCTGCAAATGACAATAATAAAATAAATAATAAATTGAAATTAATTAATTATCCATAATTGAAAAACTTTGAAATTTACATGACCGCAATAATAGTTGAGCTTTGGGGCTTTATTAAAGCACTCAATCCATCTCGTACCTAATCCTAGCAATCCAAAGTCTTTCGAAAAATCCTCAATGCTCTTAAGTTTGTCACTAATAAGCTTATCCATAAAGACTTTAATGTTCTATACGTTGCCGATTTAGCCCAAAACAGATACATATCCTTTCATAGTTTATTTTTTTTTATTAGTTGTTTATCGAAATTTACAACTGTATATACAAAATAAAAATATAATAAATCTAGTAAATGTGATGATGATACAAATGACACGTCACTTGTCTTAGTAAAATCCTTAACTCCATTCAAAACTTGTTAGTCTCTCAACTTGTTCATCATTCTATATCCGACGACCCTCCGAGGTGTTTGAAAAGAAGATGGGCTCGGGACCTTGTTATATAGAATTTTTATTGAAGTGCTACCAGTATAGAGTTACTTCACGAAAAATTGACCGTACGTTGTAATTAATTTTACTAGATTTTTTTTTTTAATACAGTTGTAAATTTCAATATATATATAAATTTAAAAAAAAAACATAATTTAATTGAATATAACCAGAGACCTAACTAGCCATACTTTGATATACTTAAAATGGTAAAGATGTAGCAAATAAAACTATGAAAGTTAAGGAAAAGCATTAATGGACCAAGAGATTACTATGAAATAAATTCGCAGAATGTAGGAAATCACAATGTGGACCATCATGTAAATACTGGAGCAGGTCCTTCTGCTTTAAGACAACGGAGGTCTTTCGGAACTACCAACCATTAATTTTTAGGACCAATGTTCTTAACATCAAAAGTTTGATGGGATCTAACCATTTAGGTCCTCCTTTACATCTTATGGGGCTCTTGAAAACTGCAGGAAATTGGAGTTGGGGCTAGGATTCGTTTAAGTGAAAACTTCTCCTATTCTGGCTCCAACTTTCCAGCACCTAATAATAGCAGAAGTGGACTCAGGGAGATGGGTAATGTCGGAAGTCAAACCAATCAGGTATGGCAAATGGATTGGTTGAGGCTATTTGTTGCCGAGATTGTGGGGAGGGGAGTCCTGTTAACTTGGTCTGTTTAGTTGTAGACAATTCGAGTTATAGAAGGAGCTTCTGTTCCCAAGCTATTGTAGTGTAATTGTGTTTGTCTGGAACATTCGTGGAGCACAATAATGGGTAAATAATCAGATAATCAATCGTGCTGGTTCCAACGTATTAGTTAATTGTCATGTTGGAAATTGTCTACAAGAAGACTGTTCGATAGTTCACTGTTATAGCTAATGTTAATCATTTATTACTATATGATATGGTTTCTATTTAGACGAGAAGTATGGAAAATAACTAAAGTTTATCCAAAAACCAAATGGTATCAGACGTACAGAGGTGTGTTATAATGATCACCAAAGTTAAAAAAAAAATATATATGTTTTTCTGGGAAGTTTTGCCCCACTTTTGGAACTAATATTTCAAATCGGTCAAAAATAGTATTTACATATATGTTGGTAAAAAATTAAATATAAATATTTCAGTTTCATTACTACCATCAGGCTGGATAATGTTTTGTAAATCATTAGGGCCAATCAGAGTAGGGCATTTGTTAACAAACTCAATAATTAAATTTTTTGAATAACTAAATTCATTAGAATTAAATCAGCTGAAATTGAAATTATATGTAAATTATCTAGGAATAATTATCAATATGGGAGGATATGAAATCCAGATATTTAGAAATACTGAAATTAATGTTAATTTGGTTTTAATAGATAGACAATTCTATGATTGCAGCTGTATAAATTATATCCTATACAATTTATGTTGGAGTCCAGGTAATGACCAGCTTCTTTATTTAGAATTCTGCCAATGACGCAGCTGAGAGAGCAGCGCTGGGATCTCTTTGAGCCTTGCTCTCCCATAATTGGAAGGTTTTAGAAGCTCCGGCGTTTTGCTGGTAAATATAGTATGTATTTAATTGCTTTTCTTTTTTCTTGTTCTTTTCCCACTAAACTAATTTTTAATCGGCAATAATTTTTATTCGGAAAAAATATTTTAATTGATTTCATCTGGTTACATTTTAATGTCTAACCATAAAAGTATATGACAGTGTGGCAAACCTTTTTCCCGCCACTCAACATTTTACATTTAAATTTGTATTATTGTAAATTTTATTATTGATTAGATGCTGCTGCTAGAATTTATACCGAAGTAGAAGTAGTACTACAGTAATTTTTCCATTGTGAATTCGATTTCACACTTTACTGAGATCCACATATTTAAATTGTTTTTAATAATTTAATTGGATATAATTAAATTTTATTATCAATGTCAAGCTCTATATAACACTGCACTTTTGTAACCTCTCGAGTATAATGGCGCTCACCACCTATCTGTCGATTTTCAAAATTCCCTTTTGTCTACATAAATAAAAAAATCAACTGAAAATCAGTATATTTTAATATTGCTAAACCTTCTTGGAACTATAAAGATGATATGTCTAAAATTTGGAAGAAATTGATGCAGTGGTTTTCGCGGTCACAAACTAAAAATGGCTATTTTATATAATAGTATAGATTTGTTTTTAGTCATTAATTTAATTTTCCTTTTCTTTTATTTATTTTTGTATATATGTGTATTTGTACATATTGTGAAAATGGAAACATGATCATCTCTACTGAGGCAGATTGAAATACTTATGACAACAAAACTTAATTCAAACAGTTCAATAAATGAAGATTATGACTGCATTGATTGACGACACTTGAGAGGGAGGGAGTTGAAAAGAAGGTAACAAAGCAAAAGAGCTCCACTATATTCGATGGGGGAGTCCTTGTTTATGTTCATCACGTAGCTAGCCCGGGGAGGGAGGGGGGCTAAGCTCCCCATGAACCCGGGGCCCACTAGTGCGACAGAATCCCCAACAAGCCCTCGGGATCCTCCTTACAGGAGTATGAGCTCGTAATATATGTCCTATTTCTTTTTTTATCCAGCCTGGTACTAGACACTTAATTCCGATCGACTGAATGATAACGAGAATCATGTTACAATTTTTCTCTTTTCAATTCAATATTTTTATAATTCGAAGGATAAATATTTTGGATAAGCATTTTAAGATCTATCATCTATTCCAACGATAAAAATAAAATAAATTGTAATTCAAATAAACTAAAAATAACACGCTTTAATAGCAAACCGAACTAAAATGTAGAAAATAATTTTAATTTTGTGGATAATTTGTGTTACGGCAATAGAAAGCCAGATAATTATGATTAATTAATTTGGAATAAAATTAAATGTGGGGTGCCACAAACTTTTGTTACGGAGGGACGGATGGACACACCATTGAAATTGTATTATAGTTTTTATCAAAATTCTAATAAACTATTTATAAATAGTTACTAATAACATTTTTTTAACATTAGATACCAAACACCCTAAGTTTTTTTTTTTTTTTTTAATACTATAAATTGAATTATTTTGCTAATAAATTAAGTTTCAATTTAATTTTATTCCAAATTCATTATTTATGATTGATTGTCTGGCTTTCTATTGCTATAACACAAACTATTCATGAAATAAAAATTATTTTCAACATTTTAGTTCGGTTTGCTACCTATATAAGCGCGTTATTTTTAATTTTTTAAAACTATAATTTATTTTCTTAATTTTTAGTCTCCAAAAGATAGTATTAATAATCGAGTTCGATATAAAATTATATAATATATATTATATAAAGTTCGAGCAATCATGCTCTTCTATTTAAATTGCTGGAGCTACATTTGTGGTAGCACAACCACGATTTTACTCAATGGATTGTGGTTAAACACTTAAATAAAATTCAGCTAAAGAAATCCCTTAAGTCTTTAGACGCAAAATTGAACAAAAATTTCTAATTGAGTTACTAACATTTTTTTTAATTGAAAACATTTGTATATGTTTTTGCAAAAATCTGAAAAAGAAAATGTACAAACATTTTGGGGTTCCCCCACCAAAATTTTCCCTCTATAAAATGGAGTCACATTTTTAATATATTATTTTCAGGACCTATCTGGACCATATAAAAACATAAAATCTACTACTCCTCTTGCAAGGCAGACCCGCTTTCAGATCAGGTATGTAGGTATTTTATTAGTCAGGTTGCTGGAAATTGGTGAAAATTACGATGAAAAATTCCGTTACATACAGGTCAAGTTAATAAAAGCGTATTCAAAAAAATAAATAAAATGTAATGAAAAACTTTATGGAATCAAAATGCACGCAAAAAAAGTTAAAAAGTAAAAATAAGCCTTTTGAATAAACATTATCACAAGCAGCGGAGGTGGAAAAATACCAGTTATAATTATTAAATATTTCGCCATAAATTTAATTTTTATGAGGCTTTTAGCAAACCTGGATTATTTCAAATGAAAAGGTACAAAGAACTGACCATACTTGTTGAATTCCAGGAAAGCCTTTTAGATTTATTTAAATTTAAATAAATCATAACCATTAAAACGATCAATGGTAGCGTTAATTGAAAAAAAAATTTTTTTACTTAATTTCTTATTCTCCACTTACGCTTTCCGTGAAATAAAATTTAAATTCTTTTATTCAGGATAATTGATTAGGTCACGGAAATTTAAGACGATAACGAAGGACACATTGTTTTTGTATTTTTCGTAAAGCGAAAATAAATTTTTATAAATAAAAAATGAGTTTATAATAGTGTTGTCCTAATCCAAAAAAAAAGTTATTAATTTTTTTTAAAATTAAATAATTCTAACAACTAACATTTACTAGACAAACGTTCAAAGCTCCCAATAAATTACAAACGATTTATTTACATGACAGTAATTAGGCCCATTTAGACTGAACCTTGGGGCTCCACATAATCTTCCAATTCTTCTTTCATCCAATCTTTACAATCCAAAATCCTCAAACCTCCTTATTATGTCACAAACAAACTTTTCCATTAAGATCTCAATGCTCCATTATTGCTGATTTAGCCCAAACCATATGCCTATCTTTTCATAATAAACACCATACCCACCCGAATCCGCTAACTTGCCTCATAATCATCAATTCTCATCCTCCGATGCGTCTTAAAATGTGACCAAGAGACCTTCGAATGTAGTAATTTCATTAAAGTGCTACTAGTGAGTTGTTCTTTATATGATATTAACATGTCATTGAAATATTTTCTTCAAATTTATTAATTGTTTGTAATGCATATTTTTGTAAATATCAATAAATATTTAAAAACAAAAAAACAAAACAATTTTAATGAATCATTTTTTTTTTTTTTTTTTAAATATAACTACAGGGCCATATAATTTGATGATATAAATTTATTTCCCTCTGCTTGATTAAGCTATAAAACGATAGGGAATTAAATTTTTCATCTGGTACCGCTAGAACAGCTCGGGACTTGAATGGGATTTAGTGAAGACAAATTATCATGAGCGTCTTTATTAACGAAGACTGATGACAGGGGACCTTCTTATGTGCGAGGTGGCAGAGATCATGGTCATTCCTTTGTCTTCTTTGTCCCGGCTTTATGAATTCCTGTTCTTTTTTGTTTTGTTTTTTAATATAATATCCCAACTCAGTAGCAATATTGCTTATGACATTCTTTTGATAAATGACTCCATAAATCTAATTTAAAAGTAATATAAAGGTAAAACAATACAAATAGATTCACTCAAACGTTATGTTTTCAGTATATGCAATATTACACTAAATAATAAAATAAAAAGTAATTACAGCCCAGAATATTATTTTTGTTGAAATTAATTATATACGCTGAATTATTAGCCTTTTTACGAAGTAATCAAAGCAAAATAATACATTTTATAAAATAATTAATTATTGAAGGGTTTGGTGGCTGAAGGGGCCATGTAACAAAACACAATTGTTTTTTTATTACATTTGCCTATAGGAAGAAATTGTTACATAACCCCTTCATCTTCTACATATATCGTTTTCTAGTTGTTTTGAAATATTCAGAGTTTGCCACCTAACACTTCTGCAAGCGAATCTTTAATCCACCAAACCCTTCAATTATATTAAAATATCATATTTTTTGAATTGCAATAATTGAAATTTACACACCCAATCGATTATTATGCACTTTTATATAAAAGTACATTAACTATGAAAATTATAACAATATCCCATCGATCTAAGAACATTCCTTTGATCAAGAATGGTATTAAAAAATAATTTAGGAGCACTTAGAGATAAAAAGGACCCAGTTGTTCATTTTAAACTTTCCATTTAAAAGAATTTTCCACTTTGATGCACCCGCCTAGTTTTATTTCGTTAAGGAGCACTTTATTATTTAATTACTTACTACTTAATTGTAAAAGTCAATGATGGAAAATTCCTCTTTGAGTAGACAAACAGCATTTTTCATTTTCTTTCTCTTTTTATTCATTTTAATTCTGTTTTTATTTGGGCCTTCTGTGATTTATCTCACAACGTTCTCTGTTAAAATAAACTCAACATATGCTTCGATTAATTATATCTTTTTACTACACTAATTCATTATACTAAATTAATATTATTATTATTAAGGATTCATGAATTAAATAATTCATTATTGTCTTAAATTAGTTTTCGTCTAATTCTGTTTTCTAAGACATCTGAAAATAAGATGACATCAGATAAATAATTTATCATTTGATAAATATATTTATTGCGAATTAAAAGATTTTCAATAAAACGCTACACATCTGGCTATATACATGCTTTCTGAACTAATAATTACTTAATATGAACATTGATTTGATTAGGGTATTTTTCATTTTTAAAAACCATATCAATTTTAGAGCCATAAATATTTTTTCAAACGACGCAATAATTTACTGTTTTATTGGAATTTCCATTTAAATTTACTAGGAAAATATAAAGTTAATTTATTTCGAATTTTTATTTATATTTCATAAAAATACACCTCATTAAAAAAAAAAAAAAAATCACAAAAGTGAGTGTAGGTATTTTTATTAGCAAAGAGAAAATGTGTTGGTTTAAAAAATATATACAATTAAATATTTTTTATTATTATTTTAATCATTACAGGAACCTAAAATATAATCTATAACATAATAATATAAAAATATAATATATAATATAATCTATTGTTAAGAGAGGCATAGATCATATTTTTTTCAACCGATTACTATATTTTTTCCTTAAGACTTAATGAAGTTTATGGTTTTCTCGGCTAAGAGTGTCATTCTTTTTTAATTTTTTACGTCACCGTGCACTTTAACGTATATAAGGCATACGAAACGTAGTAGGTTGTTTAACTATATTAATTAAATAATTCTAACTTTTAAGACTGGAATTAAAAAAAAAAATTAAAAATAATGATACGAAATATTAAGTTAATATATTTTGCTTTATTATCCCTCAAGAATTCAATATACTTACAATTAAACATATACCTAATAAACTGAAAATTGAAAAGATTTTCAATGAAAAGCTACACCTCTTGCTACATAAATGCTTAATAAACTAATACTTCCTTAAAATGAACACTGGTTTGACTAGTGTATTTTTCCTTTCTTAAAACCTTATAAATTTTAGAGCCTTAACATTTTTTTCATTAGACGCTTTAAAAATTCCTGTTTTACTGGAATTTTTATTGAATTCGGTATTACATTTACTGGGAAAAAAATAAAGTTAATATATTTCAAATTTTAATATACATTTCATAAAAATACAACTCAATAAACAAATAAATCAAAAAGGGTGTATAGATATTTTTATTAGCAAAGAGAAAATGTGTTGGTTTAAAAATATATATAATTAAATATATTTAGTAAATTTATAATTGATAGGCAATATTTTTAAATATTACTGCCTTTTACTTATGCGTATGTCCCATAAGCCATGGACAAAGTATATGGAGACTTAAACTTAAACACGAAGCCTCAGAAATAAACTTATTCTTTAATTATGGCACAAGACTGAAGAAGTGCAATTCAAAGCTACAACAATAGTAAACAAATTAGAATCAAATGAGAATATTCAGCCCAACGGAAATCATAACGTAAGAAACGGAAGAATAAAAATACTGGTAAAGGGAGAAGTTTGCATACAGGCCCCCTTCCCTTGTCAGGGCGTAGAGCAGAGCACATTGGAAGCAGTATCTCGGCTGGCCGGATTCCAAAACACACAAACCATCCACTGCTTCTGGGATATTTGCCCCAGAACGGATGTAATACACAACTAGATAGTCTTGTTAGGCCAGTTACCACAATGTTTTCTTCCGTTTCTATTTCGATATCCTTGCCAAACCGAAACCCATAAACGTCTATTAACTATAGATTTTATTAGGATTTTACAAAAACAAGTTTTTTTAATAAACAGTATTTTATCACCGGATAAATAAAAGTTAGTTTAAGTCACCAGAAGATCGATAAATAGTATTCATGTTCCATGAGTTTTAGCTAACCATTACAAAACATTCGCAAATGATTCTTTTCCTTTTTGATTTTTTAACCTAATCTATTTTTCTATTTTATTTATTTATTTTTTTACTGAACTAATAATGTAAAGGGAGGCGTGGTACCTCAGTGGGTAAGGCGCTTGACTACCATGCATGATTTCGAGTCCGACTGAAGGCAGAAAATAATTTTCTGTTATTTCAGCCGTAGATCGGATTCGAGGTCGGAAGACTCTCCTTAGGCACACAGATTCTTAAAAAGAGGGTACCTTTAAATGGGGAAAACTCCTGGCGGTTGAGCGTGAATTCTGGCCAAATCACCTCCTTTCCCAACCGTTGTCTCAGAAACAGTAGAGCTTTACTTAAGTACTGAACCCGAGGTTTTACAGGTTTTATTTTATTTTATTCTTTTTTTTTTTTTTTTATTAATAATGTTGAGTCGATTTATTCGAAAACGAAGCCTTGAAAAAGAAAACACAAACTTTACACAGTATTATACAAATAAACGTTAGAAAAATAAGATATGGAACGAACAAGGTAAAAAAACAAGAAAAAAGTAGGTAAAGATTCTGCAGAAAAAAAAATGTAAGTTTGTTATTTATTGGAATTATTGTTATATTTTTACGCTATGACAAATTATTTTTAAATACCTATTTTTAATTTTATATAATCATCAGTTCTTTGATTCGTGTTCATATCGTTGATGTGTACTTATACCACTGGCCATTAACAAAAACATGAGAAAAAAAACTCCATGACGACAGAACAGCACATTTTTTAAATATTTTTGACAAAGTGAAATAGTGATAACCCACTCTCTTAAATTGGTATGTTACTTTAAATTTTAAAATATAACATAGTAATACATAGTTCTCTTAGAAAATCGTTGATAATTATAATTTTCAAATTGTGATTATTTGCCAAAAGAGCCATTTTTTATTTATCCTGAATATTTTTGCCAAAAGGTTCTCGCTTTTATAAACTAATAAATTAATCGGAATTTAAAAAAAAAAAAACAATAGTAATGAATAGTTCACTAGTTGAACAGTTGAATTACCAGAAAATTGTGACCTTTTATTATTTTTAAATTGTAAATATTTAATAAAAGAGCCATTTCTTCTTCTTTCTGTATTTCGCAAATAGATATTTGAATAAAAAAATCCAGATAATAACCAGTAATTATTTTTTAAAAAATGTACCCTTAACTCAAAAAACAAAAAACAAAATTCTTTTTACTTCTTTCCCCAAAGATCCTGAAGAGGTTTTATAAAAGCCATTTTTTCCCTTCTGGCAGTGAATTTAACGTACTTTATATTACGTATTACCGATTTATACTTTCTACGTATTCTAAAAATAAAAGGAAGTAAATAATTCTGTTCACATAAGGTTCACATTTAGGTTATTTAAAAATTATTATTATAGATTATAATAAGCAATATGTTACGCCATCACAAGATTTCCAGTTGAATTACAACTCTCAGTCGAACATGGACTGCACTGGATAGGAAACAAAGCGACAACCTTGTTTAAGTCCTAACATGTGTAACTGACATGTTTCATCAAATCAACCTGCCTCGAATTCAGCAGATCAGCGACTGACATTTCGTCTAATATCGTCCCGGCTCTGAGGTAAAATTATGTCTGAATAAGGCTCTAGATATTAGTAACGTTATTTGCACCAGACATGAAATTTAAATAATTGTTCTTAAACAAATAATAAAATAATCAACTACCATACGTTTATGAAATATTACACAACACTGTAAAAATAGTAATGCCTTAAAATACAGAGATGATACGAAATATGCGATCATCATTACCATTTTCTAATTATTTTAATCATATTAAAGCTCCGAATCTTAAGAAAAGCATTTAATCTACATTTATAGTTTAAAATAGCAACTTTTTAGCCTTTACATAAACTGGCAAATGATAAACTCAACAACTCCAAATTATTGAAACTATGATTGAAAACAATTATTTTCTGTTTTTTAATGGAAGTGATAACGCAGTGAAGAGAGGTCCGATTCTCGTTCAAACATCATATAATATTAATAATATAATATAATATTAATAAGCAATAAATTAATGAAAAATAAAATTAAAAAAACAATATTAATTATTTTCTTAATTTCTAACTATAGAAAATATGTTTAATTTATTTGTTTATAAACTGTTTTAAAACGTTTTTCTTTTATAAATTTTTATTTGGATAATATAATAAAAAAATTATTTATTTATTTATTTACATATTTTCTGGTGTACCACTACATTTGGTTAGAGGCACCATACACAAGTTGAAAACTATGAGTCTTAGTAAGGATTAGGTTTTTTTTCTTTTTTATAAAAAGTGAAATATATGGTTGTGAAAATACGTGCTATTTTCAAGCAATATTGAAGTTTGTTGACTCGTCAGACCATTATCTTTTCTTTGATTTTGGTATTTTGTGCATTCCACAAGAATAAGTTCTATAGTCAGATTTCCATTCGTTGCAATTTAGGGGTGGGTGGCTTATCTTTAAGTACGTAACTGTGGGTTAGTTTTGAAAGCCCAATTCGTAAACTTATAAAGTTATTATTATTTTCTTGGTCCTGGTTCTTGGTTTCATGGTCCTGGAGCAGGACTTATTTTTTTGAGTTTGTTAGTGCTGTTGCTTCTGAGCCAGCTTTAATGCCATACTTTTTTGACATGACGTTTTACAAAGGATTTAAGATCAAGTAAAGGGACCGGGATTAAGGGTAATATATTAAAGTATGTTAAAGTTAAGGACAATCAGTAATATCATTATAAGTTTACAATAAAATCAAATAAAATAAGTTACATTATTTCTGTTTATTATTTTTAATTAATGTAATTAATAGAATACTTCCTCTTAGAAATCACCATGGCTAATTTATTTTTGGGAGCCAAATTGAATTCATTCAATCCATAAACTATTATTATAGATTAGAGTTCGTTTAGTATTGAGAATAATTGAAAGCCAATAGAAAAGGATAGAAAAAGCGAATACAGAAGTATCGCAATAAATGTATAGATCCAAGAGGTTTTTCAATTTTTATCACGTCAGAAACATAAAAATAATCTGTGGCAAGGATGCATACCAGATGTCTTCCCTTGACCTACGGTGCCTTGAGAAAGTTCTGCGTTGCAAAACAACAAAATAAACCGAAGGTCGTATCTGTTAACAATACAAATGAACCAGGAACTGCGAGCTCGAAACCGTAATGGTGTCTAACCATTACAGACGTTTAGCACATTCCAATTAATCCCCGTCATTTCTCCAGAAGAGGTCATCATTAGTGATGACATTTCAACTGAACTTAGAGGAGTCTATTATAATCGGAATCACAATATTTTTGATTTAAAAAAGAAAGAAGTGAAAATTCTCTCGCTGCCCAGCTCAATATTCAAGGCAACGGCGGACAACCGAGCCTCAAGAGAATAATGATAAAGTAATCAAATCGGGGACGGAATGCTGACAAAGGCTTCGAGTGAAAAAAATATCTACGATCAGCTTTAAGATTTTTTTAAATTCTAAAAAGCAAAAATCTACAAAAGCCTGTATTATGAATTCAAGAATTTATTATTATGGTTTGTATGTAAACAATACCACTTGAAAAAAAAAAAAACTTTAATTTTTTAATTACGTTACATTTATATGGGAATCACATTTAAAAAATGAATTATATAATTTTATGCACGAAAATACGAAAAGCGAAATCATTATGTGTTTTTTACATTTTTTTTCCTGACTCACCAAATTCACTGATAGTCATCACTATGTTTGAAAGATGTAATAAAAGATTAAAAGTAAAAAAAAAAACAATAATATATACATATGCATATATGTTCTTAAAATATATTTATAATAAATATTAATACAGAATAAATCATAACGTTAATGAGCCAAATGAAACATACAGTAGATTTACAGTTAAATGACAAAGTCTTCAATGAAATAAATATGTTGATCAAATTTAAGATTTTTTTTTTTTTTTAAAGCTAAAAATAAAACATCTCTAGAAGCTTGTACTATGACTTTATTATTATGGTTTGCAAGTATACAATTAGACATGAAAAAAAAAAAAAAAAAAAAATAAATGCATTTTTTCAATTTACGTAAGGAAATAAGTTAAGTATGTTCATTATTCATTGTATATATGTATATATTGTTTGTTTTTTTTCTCGGTGAGGGACGGAACATCACTGAGATTTTATTATTCTTATTATTATTTTCATAATATCTCTACTTTTACAAGTAGTTACCAATGAAATTTATGTAGCATTTAAGACCACGCACCCCACGCTTTTTTACTATAAATTGAATTACTTTGGTAATAACATACGCTTTACTTTAATTTTATTCGAAATTAATTAATCATAATTGATTATCTGAATTATGATTAATTAATTTCGAATAAAATTAAAGTAAAGCGTATGTTATTACTAAAGTAATTCAATTTATTTATGGCTTTATATCGCCAGAACACAAACTTTCATGAAATAAAAATAATTGTATTCTTTTTTTTGTTCGGTTTGCTATTAAAGCGTGTTTTTTTTAGTTTTTCAAACTATAATTCATTTTCTTAATTTTTAGTCTCTAAACGATATCAATATTTTTGATCACGAGGAAGACTAAACTACATTTTCCCCCCCAAAAAACCTAAGGCTCCACCTTTTGTGAGTATATCAACTGGACAAAGTAAAAACATTAAAACAAAGTTGTGCAATTATCGTATTGTCATTGGTCCTTGACACATGTGCAAATTTTGAAGATAATCAGATAGCTGGAAATTGGTGAAAATTACGATGCTAGATTCCGTATTAAAAAAAAAACAACTCTTTTTTCTTAATAAATATTAACATTGAGGAAACATAAGAAGAATGGTATTGATAAAACACACATAGTTTAAAAACGTAATTATTAATAAATTACAAATGAACCGTTTTATGAATGCATGTTGGGCCTCTGGGGGAAGAACCATAAAGGTTGAAATGGCCAGATGGATAATGATAAGCAGTAAAACAGCACTAACGCTAATAACTTCATAATTTATAGTCCAGGGGTAAATAAGTTATTTCAGTCATAAAACTTAAACGGACTTGATCCTAAGTTACCTGCATTTTATTCATGTAATATTTTTAATTAAATAATAATTGTTCAAATTAATACATTAATTGAATTTTAAACAATAAATTAAAATAAAAGCTTAACAGTCAATTTTGAGCTAAAATATAATAAGACGTCAAGCATTTATAAATGTAACTTGTCAAAATGGACAACAAAAATACTGACTGAAAGAAAGTAATATTTTTTCAAATGTATACTTTAAAGAGGTTTTTATGTTTTTAAGAAACACAACGTTTCACAAAAAGTCTTTTTAAAAAGAACCACTTGACTATTTTTTTATAACGCAGATACTAAAAATCCTCCAAAGAAGGTTAGTAGTTGATTCGTTTTTAAGCTAATTTGACTTTTCCACTTCTTCACGAAAACCACTGAAATAATCTTGGAACATGAAAAATATAATAATTTAAAAATGATTAAAAAAAAATAAAAATAAATAAGAGGTAAGATGTAAATTATAGCACGGCCTGGGGAACCCCGAATCAAGCTTGTCTCCAAATTCTAAAGCAGAAAGGTGGACCCAAAGTGATCCCAGCTAGCACTCACGGTCAGAGAGAAATATGTTAATACCACTTAAATGTTAATGACTGGAAAAAAAATACAATAAGTTTTACGAAAGGTTTAAGAGTTACATCAATAAAATTAGAATTTAATAGTTTTTATTCACTACCAAAATGAATAGTATATTTATTTATATAAGAAAATTCTAATAAATCATTAAAAAAAAATTATTACTTAGACCCATATCGACATACGCCACACGATATACGGGACTGCAAAGAATATGCACCTTAAAAAAATAAAAATATTCTAATAAAAATACTCAGACTAATCACGAAATCACCTTGGTACATTTCAAACATAAATTAACTCTGATATAAAAGTACCCACAGTAAAGGGACAAAAAAATAACCTTTATAGACGATTTCACGACAAACTTCATGGACATAATAAAATACTCATTAATGACATGCCCACGACTGACATACCCTACTACTGACATACGGAAATACTCTCAGAGGGCTTAAAAGAAGCTGGATGAGAGATTCGCTCAAATAAATATTTTTTTTAAATCCATGCCAAAAGGAGTTACTGTTGAGTGTTAGTCTCCTACACGCCTAGGCTGTATTATTAAAATATGTGCAAATTCACTAATTGTTACTCCAATAAAAGGTGTGAATAAAAATTTGAAAGAAAAAAAAACTTTTCTTTTTTAATATTTTGTATTTGTTATGTAAACAATTTTTTTTTTTTCAAAAAGTTAGAGATAAATTCCTGTGAAAATTAAAAAAAAAAAAAATTGTTAACCACTTTAAAAAAATGTCTACTCAAGATTTATATGTAATTTATATTTTAATTTATTATAAATTAAATAACTATAATTTATAATTAATATCTAAATATTGATAATAATACCATTATTATTCAAAGGTATTTTAAAATATATTGCAATACTAATGGTGTTTAATCAATGTGTACATAATGATAATACTTTAGAATTTGATATATTACTATAAAAATGTTTGTTAAATGCCATTTTTGAAAGAAAAAAAATCATTAATTCATTAATGATTCCTTTGAAGGGAGCATTATAAAAAACTAAGTCAGTAAAATGAATAATTTAAGACAAGGGAGGTAGCAACTGAGTGAGCGGTAACCACAGCTTTTACGTGTGTAATTATTTAACAACTAGTAAATTTGTGTCAGAGTCTAATATATTCAATATTAAATATTTCATGCTATCAAACGATTCATCAACGGGCGAAATTTACATCTCAAGGGAAATCTATTTCCTCCTAATCTATTAAACATTGTTAATATTCATGGAGTTTTATACCAAAGGGCCATCGCATCATGCAAATTAATACCTTTCCAATAGAGAAATGCTACCAGGCGCTGCCAGCCAGGCTGATTCTTATGAACTTCGGATTACAAAGTAAGAACAAACTTTATAATTAAAACTTTACAAAATTATGTATAAGAATGGCCGTTAGGAAATTATTGAGGATTGTATTTTGAATTATTTCTTAATTTTAATTTTTTAATTAGAGACTATAATGGGTTTTTCATTTATAATTATTCAAACATATGCCACATCCCTAAGCAGACTTAAATTTTCGTTAATTTCTACCTTTTCATTTGTCGAAGGGTTGTGGGCTCTGTTTATACTACTACTACTACTACTAGTATAAAATTTTATACAAGGAATATATATTGTATGACGGTACCTCCATATTGGGAAGATGTACCAAACTTAACGCAGCCTACCAGCTATACAATGGAGGCGCGTTTAGAAGAACGCAAAAATTTAACATTACAAAACTGTATTAAGGACCCAGTCCTTATATGCAGCTGAAGCCTTACAAATGAACAAAAAGGCCCCATTGGGTGAATTGAAAAAGTCGTAAGACGTATTCTCAGGAAAATTCATGGACCGAGCGTTCTCCCAGATGGATCCTACAGACTAAAGGCGGATCACGAATTGTACCGACAATTGGAAACAGAGAACACTAGCATGCGACGGAGATGCCTGGAGTACCATGGGCACCTGCTGAGAATGGACAATAATAGGCTTACCAAGAAGATCTTCTCACTAATTAAAAGCTATAAGACTCAAAGTCTGTGGCTTAATGAAGTTCAAAAAGACCTAAATTCAGCTGGAATTTCTGACCTTGATGGGTTGGATCGGTCGAAATTTATGGTATGGTGAAGTCTTGGAAACCACTACCAAAAGTTAAAACTAGTCGAGAACCCATGAAGGAAGAGAGAAAGGAAAAACTATTGGCTGGTCTCAGGAAGTATTGCGGGAAAAAGAAGGCATCCAAAGGAGCTGGTAATAAGCGCTCCTAGATATGCTTTAATTGAAAATATATATACTGTATAAATACATGAACGTATTATTTAATTTTGTTTACTATCGCTGGCACTATAACCCAATTTATTTATGCGCAAGGATCGACAAACATCTTTTGCCCAGAAACTTCTGTAAAACGGTTTCGACCTCGTCAGCTCCATGACTGACATGATCGTCCATTCTTTTTTTTATTGTCCATGTACCCATATAATAGCTTTTTTGATGTTGACTCACTATCCATTCGCGCGACATACCCATCCCACTACAAGCGAGTAAAGATATGATACAGCTCTGCATTGTTCCTTCATCTGTCACATCCTTTTCCAGATGTTTCTCTCGACTACCTCTAAGCTATTATAAGCTTATGCTATCGATAAGAACATATTCTTTTAGGCGTTGATTTAATTGACTAGATAAGTTTAAGTTTTATACAAATAAATGTTAGCTTTTTTTCCCCTCTACTTTGCTTACACTGGTAACAGTTCATATGATGATCACGGCTTCCTGTGTCCCTGTTCTATCATAGACTTCGTTGTATACTTCTGTATTATATTTATTTAGTTCTATATAATTTTTTGTTTTTTTAATTTATCTAGCATACAATAAGATGAGAACAACGCCTTAAAGTTTTCGAAAATAAAATATATGGTAAATAAATATAGAAAAATCCAAAATTTGGAACTGCGCTGTTTTATCCGGAAAATATGAATCAGCTAATAGCGACGAATAAAGTAATGATCGAATTCTGAAATAGGTAATCTATTTTGAACCGTCGGGTAAACGATTGAAGCGTGGACCGAAACGTAGATGAGAGGATAGCGTCAGTGCTGATCTTGGTAATTTGTATTTTGATAGGAAAGTGCGTGGTCAAAAGATGGTGGTTTCGGTATCGAACCTTCCGGTTCGATAAGCCTTTATTTATTATTATTCTTGTTTAGCATTATCATTATTACTATTATTTAGCAAACTCTCGTTCGAAACAGGAAATTTATTTTTCGTTATTTCAGCAGAGGATCGGCAGTGGCACACCCAGACTCTGTAAAGTAAGTAACCTTACTCGCGGGAAAACCTTCAGGGAGTTGAGAGGAATTTGGTTTTATGTTTTTTTTAATAGAAAACACTTTATAAATTAAACCCAAATTGCTTTGGGATCATTAAATAGTAGCTAATTGTTATTTTATGTAACAATTTATCTCAGTTGCAAATAAAGAAGTGTAAGCGAAAATTGACAGGTTTGGTGAATGAAGGAATTATGTGACAAAACAAAATTTTGAGGAATGTATAAAATAAAAAAATAAAAAAAAATTCCTGGGAAAGGAAAATGTTACATAGCCTCTTCTTCTTTCTTTATCTTTTCCAAGTTGTTTTGAAATATTCAGATTTAGTTACCTAAAAAGTGTATTTAAAAAAAAAATAAATAAAAAATAAAAGTGACCTAACCCCTTCATCCACCAAGCCCTTCAATTTTTAGATTTTTTTTTTTTTAGTTCAGATGGAATCAATAAACAGTCTATAAGACGTCAGTCCGCGTATAACTCGTTAAAATTTATTCATAACCATATAAACTTCGTTGACGGAGGCAAGGTACAACGAACATAATTATAAACGGTAACGGTATGAATAGGAAATGCTTCAATGATTTCCTCTGGTATTTAAAGTCTCTATTGGCAGCCAGTAATTTGCTAGCAATTACTAAAGGCCCAAAGCGACTAACTGGAGGCCTGACATTAAATTTCGACCTTTGGGCCCTGAGCCCCGCCCTCTGTTCAGGTGCCTCTTCAATTACTATCTTGGTGGCTGTGGAAGATCGTACCCACTCGACTCCGATGCCCCCCCCCCCTCAAAAAAGATTAGCACTGGGTTTCCATTAGCCGAGAGGCTAAGTATATTTCCTTGTTTTGGCTAATTAATAGGAAGGGGTTCCGTTTCCCCGACTCGCTAACTTTGGCAAATTTCGTAGGCGACAGTTATTTAACGATGTGTCACTAATCTATCAATGAACTTTATAATTAGTCATTTCTAGAATCATTAAACTTCAGAAAACGCTCTCTAGGATTTATAATTTAGACAGCTTATTCCCCAAAAGAATATACTTGAATAATTTAAATTACTGAGCGTCCAAATAACTATGAATATCCCCTTAATTTTAAGACCTATAAAGGTAGTTATTTATAGATTAATTAATTCCATGATGAAAATAGTATAGTTATTGTATTATATAATGGTTGAAGAAAATCGTTAGGGATTCAGTCAGGGTTATAAATTAACTAAAATAAACACAATTTAAAACACACTCCTTATGCGTTTCGACCTGCCTAACATGTCTTCAGGGCTAATCCTAGGTTAAGAAAAAGTATCTATAGACTAAGATAGTAAACAGGGATAAGCTAAGATTTATGAGCATCTCTGACCATATTCTTCAACCAATTTATTCGATGATTTAAAATTCTGTCATATAAACAAGTATTATTTTTATAAGGAAAACTATAGGTAAAATTATTTATAAACATAATGAATAATAATAAAGTTATCAGTAATTTTGATATACTTTAATATTCGCAACTAAGGAATATTATAATTTAAATTGAAAATAATAAAAATATCAAATTGTTAATTATTGTTGTTTTTTTTTTTAAAGCTATTTAAGAAACAAAATGTATTGAAAAAAAAAAAAAAAAAAAAAAAAAAAATGACAATTATTCAGCCTTCAACGGACATCAGAATTCAAATGGATTCTCTAGCGAAAAATTATAAATTTAACCTGAAAGTTACATATTTAAAATGTTTAAATAATATTTTGTGATTTACTATTGCAAAGTAATACAAATAAAATATATTGTAAATGGTGTTTCCATGTATTTGCAGAAGAAAATGACAGAGTAAACAGTTCACATGTATCTAAAAGTGAACAAAGCGATTAAATGTAGTTTATAGAAACAACTCACTTTGTATTTGTACCGTAATGCTTTGGCTTATAAAATATAATGGTGTAAACCGATTCGAAATGATACAAGCCTGTAATAACGAAGAACATAGAAATGATCTCAACAGCGAATTCATGACGTCAATTCAAAAAAATTCAAAAACCCGACTTTTAGTGGGCACGTACATTCAACTTTCTTTTTTTTTAAAAGGTGGATTACAGCAGGTAATAATTCAAAAAAATTGAGCGTAATGACGGGCAATTACAAGCCTACTCGAGCAATTAAATGCCTACCTGGTGCAGGTAGCCTATGTAATGGCCGGGCCGGGAGCTGTCTGATTCTCTTAAAATGTATATTTGGTAATTAATACTTGAGTCGAATTCCGCCCCGCCTGTTCCAGACTAATTAATGGAGATCTGTTACCGTCTAAGAATTCCTAGATAGGGCAATTACGAATCTGACGAATGCTTCTGACACATACCAGGCCCCCCAATCTGTGCCTGATACCCTCTAATTTATCTTTAAACAATATAATTACTTGCCAAGAAATATTAAATAACTATAATATTATGTCAATTAATTTAGAAATAAGTACAAACTGATTCTAATTATGTGGTTCAAATAGAAGATACAAAAAATGAGTTCAACATATTAAAATTATTTTAATTTATCGCATATAGGACCTTCAAGGTAAACCATAAATTTTCCTATTCTCCCATCTTTACCCAATCTGCCGGTTTTCCTCAAGGTAGTATCCTAGGCCCCATCCTCTACATGGTGTATATAGCTGGATTTTTTTCGTTTAGATACTTCTTTTTGTTAATTTTTAAGTGGGGGTATAACTATCTTGGGTATCAATAACTGTCTGGTTGTCCCAGGGATTATTTAAAAAAATTATAGTATTATTTTAAAAGTATAGGCCTAATGCGATTTCGGATAAATTCTAGAGGGATATGCCCCATCTAACTCAAAATTGTTATTAATCATATTATTTTAAAATTCCGTAATTTAATATATTTTAAAATACTTTTTGTTTTTATTTAATTAACATTTTAATAATTCAGTTATTTTTCATATGCCATGGTTAAAGAATATGGGGACGTATACACCTAATAAAAAATCAAATGTTGATAGTATTATTTTCTTCAATAGATAAATAATGCTCCAGCATTGCTAGGCAAGATGGAAATTCTTAGACAAGTGGGATAATGATTTGTTAAGGTTCAGCGCAATTTGTCTCGAGGTCGTTTTAATCGACGCTGAATGAGCTAAAACGAATTTAAATCATGAAGGTCCCATAAAAAAAAAAAAAAGAATTGGGATCCTACTCATATTTTTGAAATATATTCGTACTATATTACGTTTAGCATATGTTTTAAAACTCTCCTCTGGGTGTTGTAAATCTATTTAGGGAACACCAAGTTGACACATTCTCCATAAATATTGTACCACAATTATGGCAATTTTCGACCTCAGCTTGTAAATGGCAAAAATTAGGGCGGTTGTAGAGGTTGCGGTGGACAAACCTAATTGTCTCTGATTTATGGCTACCATCAGTTCTCATTACCTTCACTTACAGCTGAGCCGGCAATCGGGTTCGGTCCCTCTATTTCCCCTAAGTACCAACTTCACTGAGCACTGGTCCTGCTTTATAAACGTTATGGAGAGGAATGGTAGGTAATAAAGATATATCGGCAGAGTAACAGGAACGAGGCACGGATTTCTTAATTATATTTATATGGAAGAGGGGGAAGAGGATCCTTCTAACAGTTCTCATACCTTGATTTGAGGATGCAGTAAACATATATATATATATATATATATATATATATATATATATATATATATATATATATATAAAATTATGAAATAATTTTATACCGATATACCGAGCTAGGTGGCCTAGTGGATAAGGCGCTACGCTAGAGAGGTGGAGACTTGGGTTCGAATCCCAACCGGGGTCAAATCTTTACTCTTCAAAAAAAAAAAAAAAAAAAAAAAATATATATATATATATATAGGTAACGAGTAAAATATACAAAAGCATAGAATAATTATGCCCATAAGGCAATAAAAAACAAACCTTAGCATTAAAGAATAATAGACTATATTACTAAGCGCGCTCGAAACCTGAATGTCGTGGGTTCGAATCCCACCGGGCCGAATCTTGACCTTTTCACTTTGGCTAGAATAGGTTGGTAACCTGTAGGATAATCCTTCCTGCCCTAGTTGCAGTACAAAAGGACGTTAAGCCCCAAGAAACAAGAAACAATTGACAATATAAAAAATGAAGAAAAAAATAAATAAATAAATGTTAGCAGATTCGAAAATAAACACCTAGGCCATTCTTATCACTAAAGGCTCCTAAATTATTTTTTAATATGATCGAGAAACAAAGGAATATTTTAGATCGATAAAATAATTTTTTAGCCAAAGTAATTTTGTTTCATTGTAATAATTAATATTAATAATTATCAACTCTATGGAGGATTTGAAATTAATTAAACTTAAGCTAGCAGAACTACAGCCTGAAAAGTAAATTTTACTGTAACGACCATTTTTATATTATATGTGAATCTCTCGTGTATATTTGTTTGTTTATACACATTATTATACTCTTAAATATCTCATGCTATATACTTTAATTATTATTTACCATATTCAAACTTTATAATTGGAGACATTTATTTGCTTACCATTATTTATATTGACAGTAGTTGCAGTTCAGTTGATATATCAACATCGTTAAGCATATATTAAAAAAAAAAAACTACAAATAAATGTGCTATAGGAGGTTCACAGAATAATATAAATATAAAAAATAAACAGCATGAAACAATTTACAAATTTGTTGAAATATATTCAAAATGTATTGTAATTTACGCGACGGTTAGAGTATAACATAGGACTGCTGAGAAATCTTAATTGCTCTAATTTACCTATCCAATAAAATATAAGTAGATGGAATAAAGATGAAATGTCCGCTTTCACAAAAAAGGTTATTTATTAAAGCATTTTTATTCAAATATTTACCCTTACAATCTATACGTTTTCTCCAATGTTTTATCAACTTTTTAATTCCAGAACTGAAAATCCACGGTTTTGGGAATAACTCTGAAAATCATGACTGGCATGAGAATCAGTATCACAAAATTTGGAAGTTCTAAATGTCTGTTTAAATTTCTGAACTGACTTATCTCCAACAGACATCTGTTAAGTTTGTTTATTGTCTGTCCTGATATATAAGGTTGGCGTTTTTTTTTTTTTCTTCTCCTTTTTTAAATATAATAAGTTGGGGAAGCCTTCCTTATACTATGAAGTAAGAACTGATAAAAAAAATAAATCAATAAGAATAAAAAATAAGAACAGACAATAAGACAAGGGTTTGGTTAAGCTTTACATTTACAGTAAATTTAGGTTCCACCATGTACGAATAGTAGTTGGCGGTTTTATATATTGTATGCTCATATGAAATATGCTTATAAGTAAAGTAGTTTAAAGAGAAATAAAAAATAAACAAATCCGTGCACCATTTAGCAAAGAATTACCCAATTTAAAACTGAATTAAAATAAAACTAACCGTATTGTCAATATCAAGTTCAAAGCTGTTCTTAGTATTTTTAGTTGTGAGATTACTAAGAAACAATTACTACAGGGTACTGTTTTCATCTTTTTGCATGTATTCCGGTAAAATAAGGCTCAAAAAAGTCGTAAAAAAATATATATATATATATATATATATATATATATATATATATATATATATATTTCTTATCTTATTTTATTCTCAACGGATCTTAATGCTTTTTGGGGTGATGAATCCGAATCTGAAGTTTGCTACCACAGCAGCCATTGACTTCATATTCAAAATCTCAAAAAAAAAAAAAAAAAAAAAAAAAAAAAAAAACGGTTATTTTCTATTTGGTCTTGGGAAAAAGTGTAGAAATTGGCTAACTTGCGATCAGTCCCACTTCTCCGCGAAAACAAGTTTGTCGTACTCTTTTGGCTATAATTCCGAAACTATTTGCCAGATCCAAGATTATTTTTTTGATCTTAAAGCTGTTTAAATTTACTATTAGACTATTATAAATAAAGTGTTTATAGTCGATGATACTGGTTCCATCTGAAAGAAATATATAGAGGCTTTCTGCGAGAAACGCTTCGTTGTCGTGTAATAGGTAAAAAAACACAAAAATAACCGTTTTTTTTGTGATATTGAATAAAAAGCCGATGGCTGCCGTGGTAGAAAACTTCAGATTCTCATTCAGCACTCCAGAAAACATAATGTTCCGTTGAGAATAAAACTTCGGCAGTTTTTTCTTCGCCAAACCCTTGTTTTACTGGGCTAATGATAAAGTCTTTATACTGAAAAATTGATTCATTCATATGAAAATATTGTCAGTACGTTATATAAAAAAATTAAATTAGCACTAGAATAAGTTATGACAGTATGTCTACTTCATTGTCAGGAACAGAACTCAGCTCAAAGCCTCTGTTTGTCATGTATCTTTGAAGCGAGCGATCACTATAGGACTATACACATCTGAAACACAAACCCGGGTTTGTTGGCAACAACCCCTTTGTATGCATAGGACTAGGCAATAATGAGACGATAAATATATTAATACTGACCACAGTACCTGCACAACCCCCTCCTGTATCGGTTAGTCCTTTATAGCCTATGTTATTCCATGTTATTGATAAACATAGCCACGATTAGCTTGGTAATTCAATTAGAACATTTAAAATTACGAAAGCATAATTATTTATAAAAAATATGAATAATAAGACCTATTAGTAATTCTGAGATACTTTAATCTTCGTAATGACGGAATATTACAATTTAAATTAAAAATAACCTCACAACTGTATGCAATATCAAAATATAATAAATCAAATAAATGTGATGATAATGCTAAAAAGGACACGTCACTTGTTTTTGAAGCAACTACCCACTGATAGCTCTTATAAAGATTCTATATAATGAAGTACAATATTAGAAGAACCAGAGGCCATCTACTTTTAAGGCACCTCGGAGGGTTATCTGGAATGGAATAAGAAACAAGTTGTGATACTAATAGATTTGAATGGTTCTGGTGTTTACTATGAAAGAATAGATATCTGGTTTGAGGTAAATCAGAAACGTAAGGTATATTAATATCTTTGTGGATAAATTGGTTGTGACAAAGTAAGGAGCATCGAGGATTTTTCTAAAGATTTTGGATTGTAATGATTGGATACGAGATAAATTGGATGGTTTATTGGAGCCCTAACTCCATACGTCCAAATTGGTCTAATTACTGTTATGTAAATCAGTCTTTTGTTATTAATTGGAAGGTTTAAAAGTTTGTAAAGTAAATGTTGAAGTAGTAAAAAACGACGACGTTTTAGTCTTGTATGTGGATTCCAAGTAGGACATTTGTCCAGATGGAGTCCTAGTTAGCGCGACTGTTCAAGAGGGATTAGTGGAATATCATTAAAGGATTCATAAGACAGTAATTCGTAGGTTTACGACATTACAATCAACTTATAGTGCTATCTTTATTACCGAAGGATCACTTATGCCTGTTCTAGGAGCAATTTCAAAGAGGGAGAAAAAATTAAAATATTAAATATAGATTGTAGATATTTAGGAAAGAGTGATACATATGGGAAATAGACGAAAGATTATTTAAATAGGCCTGAGTGGGACAAACTATTTTTTCCGAGTGTTTTTTTAAAAGCTATTTATCAACATTTACAACTATATACTGTATAAAAATATAATACATCAAGTAAATGTGATGATAATGCTAAAAATGACGCGTCACTTGCTTTTAAAGCAACTACTTATTGATAGCACCTACCTATTGATAAAGATTCTATATAATGAAGTACTATATTAGAAGCTACCGAGGCCATCTTCTTTTCCGGCATCTCGGAGGGTTATCGGGAATAAGTTGAGAGACAAGTGGATTTGTGTGGTTTTGGAGTTTACTTTAGAAGGATAGGCATCTGGTTTGGGCTAAATCAGCAACATATGGGACATTAAGGTTTAGAATTTAAATTTAATTATGTTTAACTTGCATTGCAGATATATATCTCTCCAAAGCGTATTTAATATAATGCATGATTATGTCCTTATTAGTGTCGAATCGTAATGTTCTAAATTAAAGATTAGATTAAAAAAAAAATCTATTAAAAGTAATTAGGGCTTCTATATTTTAATGTTAAGAACATGCAAGATAAAATAGTTAAAGGATAGGTTTAATGACTTCTTGATGGGCGTGGTGAGCATAAGTAGATACCTACGTGAAGTAATATTTAATAGCTGGGATATTTGAGAAAACATATTTTATCATAATTGGGTTATATATTTTTGCCAAGTTCCTCATTTAGTAAGAATAAATTGCCACTAAATGGATGCGACGGTGAAAAATATCGCGTTATTACCTTCCTCGCCTCTAATCAGTTTGCTGGTAAAACGCGGACAGAATCCAGAGCCAGGGAAGCAAAGACAGAAGAAGCCAGTTGCTAAAGAACAGATGGCCGCGGGGAAATGGGGCGAACTGTCCCATAAATAGCCTCAGCGGATCGCTCATAATTAATTTAGCCCGCTCCTATGGATGAGCGATGCTCCGATCCGAAATCTACTGCCCCACTTCCGAAATTAAAAAAAAAAATCTCGATGCGTTTACGGGCCATTTTGTCGCGTTACACGGCAGATAAAAACGGCAACAGATGTAGCAATAAAGAGAATGAACAGGTTTCGATTGGAAGCGCTAACAATCAGCAGCCTGTTGAGATCTACCGAAAAATAGGGGACGATGAATGGGTGCTATGGGGAGTTATACAAATTTATGTAGTCAAATATGGAACAGCTCTTGAGTCATGATTTAAAAAAAAAAAATATAGTTCAACAGCCACTTACCTGATTCATGTCTGATTGAATGCTTTTACTTCCTACAATTTAAAATGCCTTCCTAAATCAATACTATCATATAAAAGGACTAGCCATTTGCATTAGTAAAACTATTCTAGGAAGGTTTATAATAATAAATTTTCTAAACTTTCATACACTTTTATCTCTAGAAATTAAAATCCAACCAGATGGATCCATACAATTATTTCTGCCAAATTGGATGCTATCACTTACCCTTCAAACATCTAATCAACTCCATTTTAACCAGGTTAAAAATCAATGCCATATCACTGAAGGGATAATGCTATATTCCTTACTTCAATACAAATTTTTTTAGCGATAAACAAATGAAATTAAATTATTAGTTAAAATAATCTAATTTCTTAATTTATGAGAGCGGGCTAAGCCACGACGGGGTATGCTAATCTCCTAATTAAAGGCGTTGCGTTAACATATGTTAATTCAAGTAAAATAATATAGAAACTTCAAGAACTTTATAAACAAATCCCTCTTTGATGTGTCAGAATTATTTTTCGTATGCATCTGATACGCAATATTTCATTCGTATCGGTAATACGAGTTTCCAATGAACACGAGAATAAAACAAGATTTCTAAACATTGGGGGAATAAATGTTCTTGGTAATCGAGAAAAAAATGAAAAAAAAAAAAAAAAAAAAAAAAAGTGAGAGAGCAACAGTGGTACAGCTTCACTAAAAAGATTTTTTTTTTTTTTTTTTTTTTTTTTTTTTTTTTTTTTTTTTTTTTTTTTTTTTTTTTTTTTTTTTTTTTTTTTTGTAGGCTGTGCAAACACTTCCTTTTTTGTACGGTTTAATTTTTGTTACTTTAAAACATACTTTTATTCCATTTTCCCCAAAAAACATGGATACATTTTTCATAGTTAGATGGTTGCCTTCGCTTCTTTACTGTACTAAAGTTGAGTAAAATAGTAAAATAGTAAAATAACCTCCGACATTTTAACATATATTCTTTAGAATGTATTCAGACTTTCTTTTTTACTTCAGAATGTTTTAATGTGATTAAGGGTTAGTGAAACATACAATTAAATAACAACATTAAGGTAGATAAGAGAGGATAAGAGATTAAGGTAGTAACAAAGGAAAAAAGAAATAGAGGGGGATAAATAATAAAACAGAAAAAAAAAAATTAAATAGAAATTAAAAGAGAGTTTTAAGACGGGAATTTGTCCTTCCATTCCAGTTGATTGGCCTTGAACGAGGATTCAAGGAAGGGTTGGACAAGGTAGGAAGCATGTCGTAAAATTTGATGTGGCATCGTTTTATGTACTGAACAGGGTTTTCCAAATCAAACCATGATGCAAAATCAATCAATCGTTCTGTACGCCAAGGAGAATGTCTTCGTATAGTCATCGGTGTCCTGTTTTAGTTCGATATGTAAACAGCAACATTTTTTATAAACTCCCAGCGAGTCAGAAGGAATTATTTATTCATACTTTATTAAATATAGAAAGTATGAAATTGGTTACAAAACATTCAATCACATTGGTAGCACGCCAATTTAAATAAAATATAACTTCTTCGGGCGAGTTTTCAGAAGTTGTACGACAGCCCTCAATAAATCGATCGATACCCGAGGCTATGAATATTAAACGTAGACAGCACGCGAATCTCTGCTACGCCCTATGAAAAATTACCCACGTCCTCAGATCCTGGACTCGTCGAGATAGCACCGACGACAGAATTGGACGGAGTTAAGAAATGGCTCTCGGCTAAGAAATGGTAGCTGTCATCCCGCAACGGATATATCATCCCACACTCGCTCAGACCATTAAAGGAAATGAGATTACTCCTCGTCCCAGGAGCTAAATGGAAGAGGCGTCTACCCCCGCCCCGAAGTACATCAGGCCGTCAAAACTCGTTAATCGCCTCATTATGTCCTGGTGGAGAAAAGGGCTTTCGAAGTGTGTGGCCAACTCTGCTTCTTGTCAAACCTCCCTAACACGCTCACCTCAGCAAGGTAAGCCCCAAGCCCCATGTTACAGCACTCAGCTCCGCTAACACGAAGGAAGCTACTCAGGCCCAAGTTAACTTGTGACCTTTTCGGTCGAAAGGGTATTATGACGAGAGAAAGCTTCCTCTCTCCGGCCTCAGAATTCACCAATGGCATCAACGTATAAACATTAAACCGATTAAATAATCTCTGAATTCAATATTATAAACATACAAAAAAAAAAAAAAAAAAAAAAAAAAAAAAAAAAAAAAAAGTAAGAAGAAGAATACCTTTGAGCTTAATAAATTAATTAATGAAATTAATTGAATAAAAGAGTTTTGGTTATTTAAAAATTAAACCCATTAAATTAGATTTTAAAATAATAGGTATTAATAATAACCAATAATAACAAATGATATATTTTTTATAAAGATAAGATAGCTCAATAGATTAACTTAACCCTATAGTGTGAACACTATTGTGTTGTAAAAAACAAAAATGGGTGTGAAAGCCATGCGGGGGAGCAGAACCCAGCGGCACCTCCAGTCTTTATTTTTTTAATTTTAGTCTAGGAGGTCTCTCATCCAGCTCCTTTTTAGTCTATTCTGGGTGTTGTCGGGAATATGTATTGTGGCCATGTCGTTTATAATTGTATTAGGATGTCCATGCAATTTTTCGTGGAATCGTTTGTAGTAGGTTTGTATTTTTTCTTTAACTGTTGGCATGCTTAGGTCAGTATGTAAAGTTATGTTGCTTACATACCAGAGTACTTTTGTGATCGTCCTGAATGTTATTGCCTAGAAGATTTGGAGTTTGTTAATATGTGTTTTTTTAGCTGTTTCGTGTATATGAATACTTAGAATTAACTTAGAATACTGTGACTGCTACGATTCTGATAATCGTTTCGAAATCTCTACATTTTTAAATTATACTTTGGCAGTATTTAAAAACATTTACCATTTACTTAGGCCAATAACCAAAACTGTAAACAGAAAGAAAAAAAAAAGCTCAGTTAAGTCTATTGGTCAGCGCCCCAATAATTAATGATAGGTTATAATTGGTTATGCAATTTTTTGTTATCTGGAGCTGTTAAAGGAGACATAAGGAATGTTAGGGTTGTTTTTGGGGAAAAAACTCTACTTTTTTTTATTGATATGTGCTGAAAAAAAATGATAATAGGTTTCCTTAATATTAGACTTTTCTGCTGTCTCCTATAGCTTTACATCATACTTAGAAAGTGACTTTAAGAAGTTTATAAAAGGTCACTTCGTTCGTCAATACAGTAAACTGCTTCTTATCCCACGTTCTCCTTAATGGCCTCGGCAATCGAGAAAATTTACTACATTGAAATAACATTTAAGTATTTGTTTATCTGTTGTATTATTTCTATATTTACGAGTAATTACATATAAACGATCGTCAAGATTTCAAGTTGAATCAAAACTAAAAACATTAGTTTCCTATTGATAGCTTTTTCCAATTTCAATAGATTCCGTTATCCGGTGTATTCGATTATACAGCGAGGTGTCGGGCCCGCCGAATAAGGGGGTGTCTTCTGTAATAATTCGTAAGCCCTAAAAAAAGTTCGTATTGAAGGTTTAAATAACGCATACATCTCAATGGTATTGTACATTGACCAGAAATACTTGAGGAGCATATCTAGGATTAAAAAAATTAAAGTGATCTTTAAAAATTTTAAGAATTTGTAAGAAATGAAAGAAAGAAAGAAAACATAATTTTTAATCTGGGACACCTTGTTCCCTTAGAAAAACATGACAGTACAATAGGTTTTATTGTCTGACTGCGAACATATCTAAAAAGCAACTTCTTTGATTATACATTAGACAATTATGAAATAAATTATAAATAATACTTATAAATAAGTGTTATAAATACTTATAAATATAAAAAATAGAAGTTTAAAATTAAGAACTAATTTTCGAGATATTTAAGAAACGTGAGAATCCCCTCGAGATAAATCGAGGTATAAGAATCAATCTTACGCTAATGAATTATTAGACGATTTCGGAAGATTGAATATTGAGGAGGTAGATGAATAAATTGTTTTTAAAGGATGTGAGAGAAGGAACATTGGGAATTGAAATTGGTATGGAATTCCTAAATATGGCTGCACGAATAATAAAGGATTTTTCGAAGGAAGCGGTTCGATGAGAAGGGATATACAAATCAATAGGCTGAGATTTGGTATTCAAAAGATGAATGGAAGAACGAAGGGGAAGGAAGTCGTAAATATATGAGGATTTTTCGGACTTTAAAGTTAGCAATATAAAGGTACAAAGAAAGTATTGTCGAAAACTAGGATAATGTCACTTTAACTCAGAATACCAGTAAGTGATGTGAGAGTGCCTGGGGATCCCAAAAATGCATCTTATACAAGAGTTCAATAATCTTATTAAATATTAATAATCTTAATAATTTGCTGCAAATATATAAAGTGTTTAATGATTCTCTTCCAGTATCTTAAAACTAACCTACAATTAATAAAAATAGTTAGTTATAGTAAAATATTAAAAAATTTTAATTAGGCAAACTGCAATACTATTAAAAAAAATAAAAAACTATTTCCAATCAATACTATATTATTAAAAGGTTTATTTATTATACAGAAAATGTGTCTATAAATGGTCCATAAATTTTTCTATTTCAATACACACACTAACCTATAGCATCTTAAAGCTGACTTCACTTTTCGAGAGATCTGCAGCAAAACTGGAGTTGGAACCACTCGGCAAACCAGACACACACTACCACACGCCGCGGTGAAGCACCGTGATCTACGGCCTGGTGTTCCCCCCTGAAGAGGTGCCACCCCAAACTAATGCCCCTACCCACTCACCCCGAGATATTGTTCATATCATATCGCACCCCTCCACCGCAATATAAGAGGGACCGGCTGCTATTCTCAAACGCAGCACTGAGCTCTGCAGTCATTTGATTTTATATCGAAGCGTATCTGGCAAAGGTATTTGTTCAAAAAATTACAACCTCACAATAAGATTTACAATACAATCATTCCACATACAGTAATGACTTGTTAGATACAACAATTTGGATAAACAATTAACTTTCCGTTTAAACTTTTAATTCTCTGCTTCAAGTAGAAAGTATAACGTTTCGGACAATTTATTGCACTGCTCAAAAGGAAGAAAAAATTATCATTCATTCATTTAGAAGTTTGCTTGTGTCAATCTTTTATGGTTTTTAATTAATTTATTTAGGGGTGATAAATTATTTGCTGGTAAAATAATAGAATTCTTTTTATTTGGAAAGTAGTTTCCAATATTCAATTATCGTCAGTTCTAAAATTATACAAACAATTTAAAAACAGCATTATGTGCTAACAAACGTGTTGGTACTCACCAATGGAGGCAAAATGAAAAAGACTTTTGCAAGATATCAGGACTTAATTATCAAGCTGACTTAATGTAAATATAGGTGCAAAGTTCTGAACGTAAAGGTGAGGTAGGTGGGCTAAAATTAGAAAAGGGCCAACTTGTCGGCTGGCAAAAAGGCCGATTAGTTGGCCAACTAGTCAGGCAAGCCGATCATTGCTTCCGTTAGAATTCGGGTGACATCGGCAATCGTCGAGAATCTTCGTCTATAGCTTATCATTACATTGATATCTTAGCTCACAGATATGGGGTGAAGTGCAAAATTTTGCAAAAATGCTGTAAATTCATCATTAGAGCATTTAGATCTTCAGATATTAACTAAAATCTTGTTTTAATTGAAAACTCAGATAATTCGTATAACTCGTGTTCACTAAATAAAATAAAATTTTAATACCAGTTTTGGTGCTTCAAAGTTTCAAATTTAAATAATGAAAAATTTTAATTTGCACTCAACACATCTGTGAGCTAAGGCATCGACATGCAGCTATATGTATTTGTTTCTCTTATATTTTTTCTTCTCTGAATTTAAAAAAAATATAGAAAAAGTCCGTAATTTCTTTGCCTTAGCTTAGATAGTTGTTTATGAAAGTTGAAATTCAATCTTGCCTGAAAATATATCTTGTTTTTGGACTTACATATGTACAACAAATATAATAAACGGATTCACTAACATCTATATTACTAATTGCCCTTGAAAGAGAAAGATTGCTTATAAAGCAGTTAAAAACAAATAACTTTTCATTTAAGGTACGCATGATGGTATAGAAGGATCGAAACAATTAGGATTGATGAATTAATTGTCACTTCTATTGGATTATCAAGGAGATCTCTCATACAGCTTCTCTTTAGTCGTCGCCATGCTACATTAGGGAACAACAGAAATTTTGCCATATTTTGTACTAGTAAGTTTAATTAAATGGATATAATTTGTTATAAAATAGTTGGTAGTTTTTCCGAATGTGATTCGTGACAGTCGGGATGCTGAAGACTGTATTTAATACTTCGTTAGAAACGTAAGAGAGGGGAGGATTGTTATTTGTTTGAAATGTTTAGATTTTCCGAATATAAGTCTTTTTGGCGGGTCTATTCAGTAATATGAGTCTAGGTCCTAGGTCAGTCAACTCTAGGTCCTAATATATTTTAAAATCTCTTTTATTTTACTTCCATAGAACTGATGATGAATGATTTGGACAGATGGAATGAGCTCTCATCAGAAATGTATTTTTGATCAAGAAGTGACACGAGTCGCAGGATAGAGGGGAGGGGGTATATTGGACGCCAATGCTCACCGAAACTGAGGAAAGGTGCACTCCTTTGAAGGCGCCGTGTTTACCCGGGGCTGGCTCACGGTCGTGTTTAACCAATTCCATTACATTGGGCCGGCTATGGAGGGCTCGGTGAAGATTTAAAACAAACAGGGGAGGCGAAATGGTGTTTATTCTAGCGGGCAAAGAAGCTAATGCAGGCGCGGACAGGGCGTACAATGCACCCTCTCACCCTCTCGGCTCTAATCAGCAGCCTCTTCCACTAATTACCACTGCCTTGTTTGCCGCAATTTATTTACCTGCCCCATCTCAATTATTTGCATTAAGTTTACGCCTTGTAAGTCAAGTTTATGGATGGAAATCGGAAAATTTATCCTGATTTCTTTAGTTTACTGCAACAGTTACTTTGAACAAAATTAATGACTATTGGTAGAAGACTACTTTGAAACAATAGTGATTCTTTTTTTATTACTTTCAGTGTTAAGGACCAATACTTATACCATAGACAAATTCATATTACGTAAATAATTGATAGTTGTATTGATCCTTCTATACCATCATTGTAAGTTATTTACGCACTTTCGTTCCTTTTTTTCTAACCTTTTGACCAATGTTTTTAGAAATCGGTCTATGACGATTGATAGTTTGTATGTTGCTAATTAAACAAAGCCGTGATTAAAACGGCTTAGCTAAATATTTGTTAAAGCTATCGAAATTTTTATAAATTTGTTTTATTTGTTTCCTCAACAGATCTGGTGATAAATTATTATTTATTATTATTTTTTTATGTATTTCCCTTAGTTTTTTAGGGTATCAAATAACAAAGAATTTGGTATACGGTCCTATGTCAGTCCCAACGTCGTCGGTTAATCACAAGTTAACTCCCAGGCAAAAAGGGTACTTTAAAAAAGAAAAAAAAAATTATCCTAGCTTATTAGTTTACTTACCCATATAAACTCATTACCTAATTACAATTCATAGGATTATCGGCTCGATTATTGATCACGATTCCGACTAGGGACCGATTTAATTCATTTCCTCGCCTGGTAATTGTGCCCGATCTAATATAATATCCTGCTTAACAAGCTATTAATCCCGAAGGATTATGAAATATTGAAATTGTGGTCTTACATTGCAGCGGTAGGAGGAAATAACGAATCCTTATAAAAACGTTTAACATAATTAAACCTTATTAATCAAGCAGTTTATCTTCTAAATTAGCATTTAATTAGTGTAATGTGCTTAATTTGTCATTAATTTCTTCCTCTAATTTGTTAAAAGCACTTTTGGATTACATTGATCCGAATTAAATATATACTGAATTCTAAAAATGGCGCAGTTAAAAAAAAAGAAAATAAGAGTTTTCTAATTACAAAATGTAATTAATTTTTTTTTTGTGATTTTCTTTCAACAATGACCTTCGAAATTCATGTGGATTGTATTTTCCCCAGAACGATGAGGTTATAAACGTAAAGAATTAAATTTTGAAATTCATGACATTATTGTATATACTTATAAAAAAAAAAAAAAAAAAAAAAAAAAAAAAAAAAAAAAAAAAAAAAAAAAAAAAAAAAAAAAAAAAAAATAATAAAAAAAAATAAAATAAAATAAAATAAAAAAAAAAATTGTTTCTTTATCCTCTAGTCCTAAGTATTAACTCGGCTGCATCACATTCACTACTTTTTTTTTTTAAGCGGCAGTCCAGATTTTGTCATAATCGCTCCACTTTGGCTTATCATAATATATGTCTATACTTTTTTGGCGTAACGATTTTTTCACCAAAAAAAAATTTTTTTTTTTTCATTTATTGATTTTTACAACTGTACAAAATAATATACACTAAGTAAATGCGTTGATATTGAATGCAATGACATGTGAATAACTTGTGAAGAACTACTCACTAGTAGAACTTCAATAAAATCTACACTAAAAGGTCTCTAGGCCATCTTCTTCTCAGACGCCTCGGAGGATTATCGGAAATGGAGCATACTATGCAAGGGTAGGTATCTGGTTTGGGCTAAATCAGCAACATATGGAACATTAAGATCTTTATAGATAAGTTTATTGGTCACAAAATAAGGAGCATTGAGGATTTTTCGAAGGATTTTAGATTGTAAGGATTGGATACGAGATGAATTGGATGGTTTAGTCGAGCCCCAAAGCTCAACTCTGTAAGTCCAAAAGGGTCTTATCACAGTCATGTAAATGAGTCTTTTGTAATTTATTGGAAGCTTTGAACTTTTGTCTAGTAAATGTTGAAGTAGTCTGTAACAACGAGCAGTTCCTTGTCATTTTAGTCTTGTATGTGGATTCAAAGTAAGACGTTTGTCCAAGTGGAGTCCTAGGTAGCGTATCTGTTCAAGAGGGATTAGTGGAATATCATTAAAGGATACTGTAGGACAGAATGTCGTAGGTTTACGAAGAAGGGTAAAGGTTATTTGTTGGGATTTGTTTGGATTTATTTTTTTTATTTTTTTTTTTCTCTTTATTTGTTTAATCCACACCTGTCACTTAACATGTGACAACAAGCAGATGTGATAAATTGTTGTATAAAAGATAATTGGCATGTCAGGCATGAGGGAGGACAGCACCCAGCGGTACTTACTCCTAACATGAACATGATATTTAATTCGTTTTAACGGAGTAGATCCCTCAACCAACTCCTTTTTAGTCTCCTTTGGGTATTATCTGGCAAGCTTATGGAGGCCATACTTTGTATTAAATTATTGATATGTCCGTGAAGTTTGTCGTGAAGTCTTTTATATAAAGTCTGGATGTGATCTTGTACCATGGGTATGTGTAAGTCTGTGTGTAAAGTTTAGTTATTGACATACCAGGGTGACTGTGTAATGAGTCTTAAAGTTTTGGACTGGAAAGTCTGTATTTTTTGGATGTGTGTTTTTTTAGCAGTTCCGTAAATTTGTGAGGCGTACGTCCATAGAGGTTTTAATAAGTAAGTATATGTATTTAGTCTTTGCGTAATTTTCAATTTAGATCGTTTATGTAGAATTGGATATAATAGTCTCAGTCTTTTGTTAAGGCTTAGGCGTTTCTGTTTCACATGTGGGCCCCATGTCATCCTTTTGTCGAACATTAGTCCTAGGTATTGAACAGTGTCAGTCTGTTTAATTGGAACATTGTTGATGTAAACGTTGGGGCAGGTGTTATGTCGAAGTGCAAAAGTTATGTCTGTGATTTGTCGTTATTTAGATTAATTTTCCATTTGTTGAACCAGTCTTGTAACTGTTGTAAATAGTGTTGGAGAGTCAGTGAAGCCTGATTTATGTCTGAGTGTCTAGTCAGAATTGCAGTATCATCTGCGTATGTTGCTATTATAGTGTTAGGGTAAGTGGGTATGTCGTGTGTGTAAACAATGTATAGCAGAGGTGCAAGAATCGATCCCTGCGGTACTCCAGCCCTAATTGGTCGAACAGAAGAGATATACGAACCTTGTCGAACAGAGAAAAATCTGTCAGAAAGGAAAGAGAGAAGGATAAGATAGTAAGTGGAAGGAAGGAATGATTTAAGTTTAAATAGTAGTCCATTGTGCCAAACTCTGTCGAAGGATTTATTTTAATTCTCCAATTTCGACACCATTCTTGAATGTTAGTAATATGAGATTGTAGTGATTGGGATGCAACGAAAGGATTATTATTTACTTATAACACACATGTGTCATCAGCGTAAGTGGTGGGGACAGTGGCACAAAAATGTTAAAATCGAAAATTTGACGACCGTTTACTTATCAGAAATTTAAGGAAATTATTTTTCGTTAGATAACATTTGACGTTAGGACGTACCGTTTAGGAGGTATACTGTTTTGAATGAAAAAAGTCATGTTTAAAACCCTTACATTCTTGCTACTTTGTTTATTTTGAAAAATTATGTTCATAAGATAAAAATACCTGTCAGAGAGAAATTCCGTTAGTTTGTCCTTGGCCATATAATGTTGTATTTAGGTGAAGGGAAATATGATGAAAATATTATTACACAACAAATCTATTTTATATTTTAATCTTAAATCGTTCTTTTAAAATCTGATTATCTTTAGTTCACTTTTCTATTATTTAGTACATATCATATAATTTTTCATTAAAAATGCTTAACAGTGGCTATGTTAAACACAAAACACATAGCAAAACGGTGGTAAAAAAAAAGAAAGAAAAGAATTTGTCAAATCTTAAAAAAAACAATGGAATATGTACAAGTGAGTATTCTTGAAAAAAAAAAAGTACTATAATTTCAATACCTAGATAGTATCTTTATAGATAAATAAAAAAAGAACAAAAAAAAAAAATCCCTGGATAACTACAAAAAGGTCCATTTAAAGTAATTTTGTGTTCTTTTAAAATCTGTTTATCATTAATTTACTTTTCTATTCTTTATTATGGTTTACTAAAAAAAAACTAGGGGAACATGGGAAAGTGAGTATAATGACTGAAGTTATTATGACAGAGGGATTCACGACTCGAGATTTTCGTGAGAGATTGAGTAGGGAAGAGATAAGGGTTCGCTTGTAATTGGTCATCCAGGAGAACTTGGAGGAAGGTTTGCACACTATTACTTTGTAAATACAGGAAGGAAAGATGGATGAAATGGTATTTTATGTTTTTAAAAAACATCAAATAGGAAATAAATAAATAAATTACATTACGAATTAAATTATATCTGATAAAGCCCTTTTTTGCCTTCCAAGGGCATGTAGAGCATCATTGTAATGGATAGGACTTAAAAGTTTAGTGATGACCTTTAATCTACTGTGAAATCATTTGTTGAAAGTCTGTAAGTGTTCTTTGATGGTATGTACATGAAAGTCCGCTTGTTACTTAAATACTAAGGTACCTGTGTGATTGTCCTAAAAGTTTTACCTGAAAAGATTTTTTTTAATTTCGCCATTTTAATGGGTTCGTATATTTCTGAGACATACGACCATAACGATTTTAGTAAGCAAAATGCGGTATTGAGTTTTTATCTTATGTCTAATTTAGAATGTCCTTTAATGAGAGAGTTAAGTAACATAAGGGGTTGATTTAATGCCTTCTAAAATATAAATCCTTAAAATCAAGAACGAGCATTCTTTTACTACACCTACTTTTCATTATAACTGTCTCCTTTTAAATAAATTAACAATATATAAAAAAAAAAATGAAATACAAAATATGAAAGTATGAAATCGACAATTAACTAATTATTTTAAAAAAGGAAAAAAAAAATTTCTTCCTGACTATAAAAAACAATAGATCGTGAATATGTCTACCTGAAATTTATTGATTTTCCCAATTCAAATTTTAGAATTAGAAGGATCAAATTACTTAAATTAAATTAACAAATATTATTGGAAATAAACAAAGTTTAGACCAATGAATGTAGCTTAAACGGCAGGTCCTGGCAACACATGTTATAAATGTTATGACATAACATTTATGCAACATAACATGGAAAAAATATTCTCTATTAAATTTCTGATTGGAAAAAACTTGCAAAATTTCGACCCGAACAGCACTAACAGAGCTAGAGCTTGCCAAAAAAGCGCCAATACTTTTGCATTGTGTAAAAAAAGTATAAATTTTGATAGTTAAAAAAACGAGACCTTTTTTCATTCTAACCAATATAGCTCCTACACGGTAGTTCCTAGCGACAAATGTTATAGAACAAACCATATTCTCCATTGAATTTCTGATTGGGAAACTGCCGGCAAAATTTTGATCCGAACAGCACCAACAGAGTTAGAGTGTGTCAAAAAAGCTCCAACACTTTACAAAACCTAGATAAATCGTGAAATTTTTCATTCAAACCAATATAGCTCCAAAACGGGAGGTCCTGGCAACAAATGTTATATAACATTAAATATTCTCTATGAATTTTCGATGAGAGAACTATCCGCAAAGTTTTGATATCAGCAATACCGACAGAGCTAGAGCGTGTCGAAATGTTACATTCTAGAGTGTAATAAAAGTAATATTTTGATAGTGAAAATAACGTAACTATAACGAAAATGAAAATAACGCGCTTTCTTTATTCAGACCAATATAGTTTCTAACTGATAGGAACTGGCGACAAATGTCATACAACATAAAATATTATCCCTTAAATTTCTGATAAGGAAAATGTCGGTAAATTTTCAATCCGAGCTACAGAACTAGAGCTTGTCAAAATACATTTTTTATAGTGAAAAGACGTTAAACCAAAAAAGTATAGACCTCCCAGCCAAAAGACATATTCAAGTCAAATAAATCATTTTATCTGATTTAAGGAGCGGTTCCTATTAAAGAAAATATATGTCGAAACATTTAGGAAAGGATATAACAGTTTAGCTACCCATAAACGGTTACTTGTATCAAATCAAAATCGAAAGGATCTTATAAATAGGATTTGGTATTTACATTTTGGGCGTGGATTATATAAAAATTAATTAGTTTCATAGCAGACTGAATTCCAATATAACTGGATTAAATTCAGAATGAAAAGAGCAGCGACTGGATACATATGTTTAACCTTATTAACATAATTTATAAAATGGACCATTATGCTTAAAGGGTAATGATTTTTTTTCTTTTTTCTATTGCCGTATTTACATATTTAAAGAAAGATTAAGTAGCAATATGTTAGGGACATATGTATGCAATAATGTTGCATATATATAAAAGAAAAATGTTATTCGATACAGATCGCAAAACTCCAACAAACGAAGGTTCGGAAAGGGATATGTTTTTATTCAAGATAAAGACATGAGTGATCTTGCCGCATGTATCACTAGGAAGGGTCCGTACTCCTTTTTTCATAAAGAGCTCATGAATGATTCACAAAAGAGCGCTCTTCGATAACTTTCTGCCCATCGTCCCACGGCATCAGAGGGAAACCGGTCGATTTATCTCTGAGGCAGATGAAACAACCGGAAAGATAACCAAAAATACAGTTTCTTCTTGAAAGGAGATATCAATGGACAGGAAATTGAAACCCTTTTAAACATTAAAGGTAAAAATATTTTTTTAAGAACATCACTAGAATTATTCTGGAGAGCAATGGACAAGAAAATATATTTAATAGAATATTTTTTATTTAGATAAAAAATATAAATCCTACATGAAAAGGACAAGGCATTTTTCGATTGTGATTACTAACTACAAAATCTACCGAACTAATGTGTACCCAATTTTAACCGCATCATCTGAAAAGCTGAAGGAAGGTTTAGTAGTTATAAACTTTACTGTTTTACAATTAATTTATTATTAAAAAAGCGATACTATGTGGATAACAGTATAGTTTGAACTGTCATTAAGCATGAGATGTTAAGAAGGTACGGTGTTATATACTAGAGCTTGAAATTGAAAATAAAATTTACTTTTAATCAATTAAATTGTTATTTAATTTATTTTTTACTTTGTATATTTATTCACACTAGCCAATTACAATTAGACAACCAGTGAATTAGTAGTGAGAAAGAAAATAGCGTAAAAGGCTGAGGGGGAGCAGAACTCAGCGTCACCTCAAGTATATATATTTTTTTTATTTAAGTCTAGGTGGTCTCTCATCCAGCTGCTTTTTAACCTCCTCTGGGAGTGTCAGGAATATGTATTGTGGCCATGTCGTTAATAAGTGTGTTAGGATGTCCATGTAATTGTTCGTGGAATCGTTTGTAGTAGGTTCGTATTTGTTCGTTAACTGATGGCATGCGTTTGTGATTGTTCTGAATTTGTTTGCCTGGTAGATTTGAGGTTTGTTAAAATGTGTCTTTTTTAGCTGTTCCGTGTATCTGGGAAGCGGATAGGTTTCAGGAAGTAAGTATAAGTGGCCAAGGTTAGTTTAAGTTGTAGAGTTGAACGTTTTGATGAGGAGTGAACATTAAAGTCTTTGGTTGTGGATTTTCATTTTTTTCTTGAAATATGGACCCCATGTCATTTAAATTGTTATTAAAAAAGAGATAATTATGTGGATCCTAGTGAAATTTGAAAACTAACGGTATATCGTCTATCCGGATTACCAACAATACAATTCAAAATTAGATGCCCAAATATCTATTCACGTGATTTTCAACCACAACAAATCTGTGCAATTTACAGGTATACGTGAAAATATCATTGAGGCTAAAATGCTCAGTGAAACAGTGTTTGGAGAAATCGCATTTATTTGAAGAATTTCAATTCAAATGGCAAAAAATTTCAGTTAAAGTTTCTTTTGCTATCACTGTTAATAAATAGCAAGGCCAAATTTACCAGAAGTTTATAATGAATCTTCGTATTAACTATTTCTCTTTCGGTCAATTCTATGTAGGACTTGGAACTTGGAACCTAAAGAACCTAATCATTCTCACATCACAGATTGTCTTATGATTTTTTTTTCAGCAAGATTTCTCAATAACAACATTTTTATTTATGAATAAATAAAACTTCAATTATTTGTCAAAATAATCTAAGTTCTTTACTAATGAGAGCGAGCGAAGCCGCGACGGGGATGCTAGTTTCTTTTTTTTCCCTAAATCTGTGCATTGCCAACTTTTTTTGTATCAATTTTATTTCATAGCCACGTTCTAAAGGGGACTTTATCTCAGTGTTAGTCATTGAGATGGAGGGAGTAAGTGACTTTTAAGCCCCTTACTTGGGAGCAGGCCAGGATGGGGGCGAAACTGCACTAAAAATTGAATAAATAAGAAAAATTGAAAAAGAAAGATAAGGGACGGTTCTCGAATGTTCATATCTTGTTTAATATGAAAGTAATGGAGATATTTTTCTCTTATCCTCTTAACGAACCCGTTTTATTCCGAATATATGCCAAAGATATAAACATTAGAAATAGAACGGATTCTCAGTTCACTACGCTTGAGAATTTTAACTCATAACTATACTATTTCCGTTTTAGCATTCCCTGAGGGTAATATTAAAGTTAAAATAATTTGTTTTTCTTTCTCCTGGGAAGATTACGTGGCTAGCAAAAATTATGTTTTAGAACTGGATAAAATGTAATGAACCTACATTCAAATTCAAAACAGCACACTAATGTTACATAAAATACATGTTTTAATAAAGAAAAGAGTACTGAAATTTAAAATATATCTAAATTTCGTGTCAGTGGGTGAGTTAAAAAAAAAAAAAAAAGCCGGATTTATGGCCAGTTTATTCTTATAAAAAAATAATCTATTTCATAACACTCCGAACCCTTCACCACCTCCTATAGTTAGTTTAAATTAACCGTGGAAGATTAAATCTGGTGTTGTTCTGATTTATAAGAATAACTAAATCAGAAAAAACTGCATTAGGTACAGTAAAAGGAAGTATTCATTAAAATAACTATCCATCAATTTTTATTTTAAGGAATAACCTAAACAAATAGGGGCTCCAACGAAAAAAATAAATTTTCTTATTTCGCAAAGTATAATCGGAGCTAAATAATGAGTATAGTCAACAGTGAAAAGAATATTCATTCAAAACTTGCATTCTATAATTTATTTCTTGAGTAAAAACTCAATGTAATATTCACTAGAAGAAAGTAGTTGCAAAAAACGTATATCTTTACATCTGTCATTTTTATTATCACTATGAAATTACATTGAAATTCCAAAGTTCTCGAAAGTGTACCGCATCAGCTTAAAATTCCACTAGCTACCGAATATAAATATCACTTCTTTTTTTAAAGCAGAAATGTGAATAAAACATTTAAAAAAAAAAAAAAAAAAAAAAAAAAAAAAAAAATTGAAAACTGTTATAGTGAGTTACTATATAACACAGATTCCAAGGTTTTTTTTTTTTTAGTGTTGTACAGGGATAAAAAACAAAAATAATAACTTGAGTATTACTTCATATTACTTTTTAATTCAATTTAAATTCACAATATAATTTACTATGGTTAGAACTCAACATTTTTGACTTATTTCACTTTAGAAATATATATGCGACATAATGTATCACTATAATAATAATAAATAACTGCATAATTTAAAAAAAAAAGAAAAAAAAAAGTTCTTTCCATTTCCATTTGTAATTAAAAACTACAAAATTATTCGTAGCTATGTTCAAATATAATTTCTACAAGGTTATATTATTTGATAGGCATTGAGGAAAAAAAAGGGTTAATTTTTTTTTCTATACGTCAATGTATAGAACAAGCAGGTTGTTATAAAAATAACTTAGTTGTATAAAAATAATAAATAGGATTGTAGTTTTTCCTAACAGATTTAAGGAAAAGGTTCAATGGTGTGCTTTATAATGTAGTTCATTATTCTATAAGGAAACATAACACATAAGAAACGATAACAAGTAATAAGTGTCCGTTTGCGATATATTTATAGATTAAAGTAAACACAACAAAACAGCATAATTGTTATAACAATAAAAAAATTTCAAGCTTGTTGGTGAGTACCGTCACGAGACTAAGTCAGGTTTTTGAAATGAAAGTAGAGCGCTATTATGGACTAGATCCATGTAATAAATGTTCCGACAAGAGAAAACGATAAGAGTTATAAAAAATGCCTAAAAAGCTGGAAGGGGGTCTGAAAAACTCGATAAGTCGAGGCTCGCGTGGGGCACGAAGGGGTAGGGAGGGAACACGAGCTATAGAAATTAAATTGTAAACAGTAGACCGGTGACAGAAGTAGTCGAGATAGCCGCCTCAATGGCCGACGTCAGGGCATAGAAACCTCCGCCCGGAAGAACATCGCCGTCTTTGTGGAAGGAGTGCTATGGATGGGTTCGTGTCCTGGGGGAAGAGATAGGGATTGCAAGGGCTATTCTATAGGAATAGAAAATGGGGATGTTCTTACCTTTGAGTTTGGATGGTATAGCGTTTATTCCGGCAGGCCTTAGGTGGCTGCGATATAGAGTTCCACTTTATGCACGAATTACATCTGTAAACAAAAAAAAAAGAAAGTTAGATATAACATACATATCCTCATTAAAATGATGAGTATTACTTATGTAAATCGTATCTTAAATTACAGAAAGATAAAACGTGTTCATACCGTCTGCTTGGAGGTAAAAGTTATTAAGTAGATGTCAATAACTGATTTCGCATTATATATTCTACATATTTTTAAACTTTTCAGAGATAGTTGTTGAGATAATTATTTGATCCAGCTAAACTTACAGTAAGAGCCATCAAGGAAATGTTGATGTCATATAAACCTGATTGAACTATTTTTACTTTTTTTTCTAGAACTTATAGTATGAATTTCGCCTTAGGTGTATCAATAACTTTTATTTTTTACACTAATGGAACCATTTAATCAACATTGAACCGATTAATTAATCTATTTAGGAGAATCGAAACACATGAAAGAACTGTTACCTTTTATTTTGGTGCGTTATTAGAAAATAATCTCTTTTCATTGCAACTTAAAGAATTAAAAAAAATCTCATCAAATATCTTCCCTCTACTCTTCGTCGTAAACCTAAGACGTCCAGTCACACAATATCCTGATTGTCATGTAAGAAATAAACTTATCCATAACGATCTAAATGTCCCATAAGTTGCATATTTGACTCAAGCAAGATGCCTATCTTTCCATGACAAACTTCATATCTACTCAAATCCATTAGTCTCCCAACTTCCTTCTCATTCTCGATTTCCAATGACCCTCCGAGTCGTCTGAAAAGATGGCCAAGGGACTTGCTTATGTGGATTTTATTTTATTTTATACATTAAGTCCTGTATACCACTGGTCACGAGTGTTTGAGGCACCTTTTTGTCACATTCGTCCTGAGGTGAAAATAAGGAGACACCATAGATTTGTATATTACAAGGAATTAGGGGTATATAAAACATTTAGACATCAAGTACTGACAAAAAAATGCATTATATACTATATAGATATAAAACCGTATATAGTAAAATATTATAAAGTTAAACAAATAGATTTTTTTGCAGTTGAAACTTTTTTCCACACTATTTTTTACAAAGTAACTTCCGTTATATAAGAACAAGTAGATGATAGTTTGATGATTTCCAAGTTCTTAGGCATAGAGAGACGGAGAGGGCCCTTAACTATTTCTCAATAGGAGATTGATTGTATTAAATTAACAGAGGAAGGAGGGGAGGGGGGAGGGTATTACAAAGGCTGTGGGGGCTACAATGTCCCTAATGGCAGTTTGAGAGTTGGCCTCCCCGCAAATCAGTATCCGATCTCTACAGTTCGGCTTTTGGTACGTTCCGTGCCGGGTGGCCTTGCTTTTTGCCTTCTTCTGAAATATTATCTCACGAAAACTGGGAACGAACGGATGACAAACAAAATCGAGGGGTTGAGGACTAACAAACTGACTTTCAAAGTCTCCTCTTGTTTATGGGAAATGGCATTATCAGAGTCTGGGAAGTTTAAATTCATTTAACGAAGGCCAAAACGTCCCTTCCTATCAATGCATGACGAACAATGGTTGATACTGAAAGTGTGTCTAGGCTGTGACAAACGAATGATAGCTAGGATATCATTGCCCTTGTAAAACGATAATAGTGTCCTTCAAATTAATGATTACAATTTTATGTCAACTTTACCTAACTGAAAAGATATCTATGTATACCATACTTGTAATAACGTATACATTAGAAAAACAACAAAATTGTTTATAACTTATGGTTAATAATATAAAATTGACCGACCACACGTAAGATAGCTTCGAATCGTAATAAAATTTAAATTTCATAATATAAGGATAAAACTAATTTTCACGACCTGATATTTAAGTGAGATACTGGTAATAATAGTGAATTACCATTTTATTATCATAAATTATCATTTTAAATTCTGATTAGGAATAATAAAATGTAAGAAATTAAGATTTTTCAAGGATTTCATTGTTTTTTTTGGTAAACAAAAGAATGAACCTTTTAAGCTGAGTTTATTTGTTATTTGCACAGCCCACAACATTATTGATCTGACTCATATTTCAAAACTCCCACTGAAATATGAAATAGGTCCAAAAGCCCAGTGGCCTATCCGTTGTCTGATCAAACATCGACTTAGCACGACTAACGGATGTCGCCCCAACTGCTGGCTCAAGAGCACATGCTCCCCGCATCCAGCTGCCCTGATTGCTATCGTATGGGCTCTTTAAGCTTTACTAACGGGTTCCAGTCACGCTATATTATATATATATATATATATATATATATATATATATATATATATATATATATATACACACACATATGTAATATCTATTTCTATATATTTACTATTATAAAAGGGCAAGTCATTTTTCGTTTGTGATCACTGGCCACGAAAACTACTGACCAATCGGTACTAAATTTTAACCACATCATCTTTATAGCACAAAGAAAGTTTAGCAATAAAAATATTTTCAATAAAGATTTTCAGTTATGTTGTTATGAAAAAGCGATAAATATGTGGTGCGCAATGAAGTTTGATAATCGACCGATAGGTGGCGAGCACCAATCGAGGAAGGTAACAAACTTATGGTGTTATATAGTGCTAGAATTTGTTGATAAAATTTACTTATTTTCAATTCAATTGTTATTAAAAAAGCTATAAATATATGGAAGGACATGTGGATCCCAGTAAAGTTTGAAAATCGACCGATATGTGGCAATTCTTCAACTTCAAGGGTTAGCAAAACTATTAAACCCAAATGTACCAAATTTGAACCACATCTTCATAGTTCTAGGAAGGTTTAATATAGTAAATTTTACTATAATAGTAATTAAGATGTTTAGTCGTGAGTGCCAGAAACGAGGTTTGCCAAACTGTCACACTTATATGGTTAGAAATTAAAATCCAACCAAATTTATCGAAAAAATTATTTCTGCCAAATTGGGTGTCTAATTATGTTTCTACGTACTGTTCAGTCACTTAATCAATGCAATTTTGACCGGGTTAAAATTTACTGAAATGCGTGAAAATATCAGTGAAGAAAGATTTTTTTCGATGTGTATATACGATATATATACTAACAGTTAAATAATCCAAGTTCTTTATTTATAACAGCAGGCGAAGCCGCGAGGGGTGATGCTAGTATATACATAACATAATATATTAAACAATACATAACAGAAACGTAGAAATATGAAAATGTATTATCATCAGTCCATTCCTGTAAAACTTAATCACAAACACTCTTTAAAGTTAATTATAAGCAAGTTTTTTTTTGTTGTTGTTTCTTTAAATATTATATTGAGAAAGTATTACAATCTGCCTCAAATAGAGCAATAAGTAATATGGATGGTTTTATGGATCCATTCACATAATATGTACCATTAGAAATAACTGGAAAGAAAAGTAAAATATATAAATAAAGAATCTCATAAGGTATAATACAAAAAATAAAGTAATTTAAAAAAAAAATAAAGAACCCTACACTGTACAATATATAACGTGTAAAAAAATAAAAAAATAAATTATTATTAATAATCCCTAATAAAACAAAAAACAAGAAAAAAAAGAGTAATAAATTAAAAATTAAAAATACATATACTTTATTTACTATATGCACTCATCGTAGGGATCTCCCAAACTTATCCCTCCATAAGTAGAGGGTTCCAAAGAGGTCCTACTCTTTCAGCTAGTTTCAATAAAATAACATAAAATGTTTTTGAGTTTAACACACTTATCCTCTACAAATTATTTGTAGAAGGTGACTAATGCAACAAGTAACCAAATTATTTTAGGATTATAGGAATCAATTGTCAAAATATCGGGAGTTATTCAATTGGTGGGAGGGATGGGATTTAATTGGGACTTTACCTCCATACGGGCTGGAATCGAACCAGTGAACGCCAAGATTTTGACGCAGCTATGTCCATCTCACTTCATCAGTGAATCGGTATTCAAAAGTTTATAAATAATTTAAAAATATTTATTCAGAGTTAAAAAAATAAAATAAAAATAATTTTACATCAAAGTTTAATATTTAGATTGCTATTTTATAATTTTGTTTATATTACATTGTCATTGATGTAATTAAATTTTTTATTTTTTTATTTTATACACTTTTAACATAATCTAATAACGGACAAAATATCTGGACTTATAGTTGAGAATTAAAAAGGCAGAAATAAAATCTAATTAAAAAATTAATGAACCTATAAACTAGGTGATTCTATAAAATTTACTATTATCTCTGTTTTAAAAATGACGACTTCATGCTGCAGTTTTATATTCTTCAATAAAAAAGAATAAAAAAAACTAATTACGTTTTTATTGTTTGACCCATATTTTTTAAAATTAAAACAAAAATATGACAGATAGTGAATTTTAGCTAAAATCGTGGCAATAGGGATTGCCCGAGATTGTGACATTTGACTTTTATAATTTGAAGCAATGTTTTTTTTTGTTTTTTTTTTAATAACAATTTATTGAAATTTACAACTGTACAATATTTATACATCAAGTAAATGTGCTGTTACCTATTCCAATAACGTGAAAAAACTTGTAAAGAACTACTCATCAGTAGCACTTTAATAAAAATTCTACACTAGAAGGTCTCTGGGCCATCTTCTTTTCAGACGTCTCGGAGGATTATCAGGAATGGTGTGGGAAGCAAGTTGAGAAATTAGGGGATTTGATTGGTTATGGAGCTTACTATGAAAGGATTGATATCTAGTTTGGGCTAAATTTGCAACATATAGAACATTAAGATCTTTGTGGATAAGGTTATTGGTGACAAAGTTGCATTGAGGATTTTTCGAAGTATTTTGGATTGTAAGGATTGAATACGAGATGAATTGGAAGGGTTAGTCGAGCCCCAAAGCTCAACTCCGTACGTCCAGATAGGTCTAATCACAGTCATGTATATTAGTCTTTTGTAATTAATTGGGAGCTTTGAACGTTTGTCTAGAAAATGTTGAAGTAGTCTGTAACGACGGGCAGCTTCTTGTCGTTTTAGTATTATATGTGGATTCCAAGTTAGACGTTTGCCCAAGTGGAGTCCTAGGTAGCAGATCTGTTCAACAGGGATTAGTGGGATATCATTAAAGGATACTGAAGGACAGGAAGTCATGGGTTTACGACGAAGGGTAAAGGTTATTTGGTGAGATTTTTTTGGATTTATTTTGATTCTCCATTTTTGACACCATTCTTGAAGGGTTAGGATATGGGATTGGAGTGTTTGGGAGGCAAAGAAGGGATCATTGTTTACTGATAACACACATGTGTCATCAGCGTAAGTGGTGAGGACAGTGGTAGGATAAGTTGGAATGTCTGAAGCAATGTTAAATTCAGAAATAAATACGATATATAACAACTTTTCTTAAAATTATTTCATCCACATTGGTCGCAAATATAGGGACGGTAAGGGAGTTTGTTATAAATAGATTGTACTTGGAGATACTAGGAAGAGCAAGATCCCAATTTTGACATGACACGATCAATAAAGGTAAAAAAAAAAAAAAAAATTGAACAGATCTTTTATTCAGCTCTTTTTCAGCCTTCTGAATAGAGTGCATTTCCAGTTATGAAAATTGTGATTACATCCACCCAGTATAAATATGCTATGTATTTTTAAAAAAAACGTGATTTCGTATGCAAATTTTACGAATAAAAAAAATGTGAGGGAATGCTTTGTTTAGACGTTGTATTTCGAAATTAAATATTTTTTGCCAGAAATTCATACAAACATTTATTGCGATAAGTTACACCATCTTTCTTGTTTTTGCAGTTTTTTAACATATTTGTTTTATATTGAATATCAAGTTTATTTTAGTTGAAACTACAACCTGATTTGTAATATTATAAAGTTCTGTATACATCTGAACAATTTCGTAGGGAACAGACAAATAACAGGAGAGAAATGAAAAGCAAACAAACACCATCGGACACAAAAGCTCTACAGCCCATATGTTAATGGAACATGGAGGTTATTATTAAAAGCAAACACGAGAGGAGGAACACTGGAGTGGCACAAATTTAACAGGCCATGAGATAATTGTTCTAGGATCCGGATTTCAAACTATTAATCTATTCAATAAATCTAGTTTATTTATTTATGTTTGTGATAAAAGCCATAAAGATTTTTGATTAAATAAACAATAAGCTAAAAATAGCAAACGCTAAGGACAGTAATGAATTAAACAAATTAGTGGATGTTTTTGTAATTAATAAACCTAACCATTACTTTGGAAAAATGTATCTTAAAAAGACCACTATATTGAAAATTATCAGAGAAAAAGAAAAAGTTATTTATTAATAACATATTCAGTTATTATAGACAGCTACTGTTCAAAAACACACTCTATAATTATTATGAATAACTATCAAAGTCTTACTTCACCGGTTAACATTAATTAACATATATAATTAATTAGCGTTTACAACAGAAATAATTATAGTCAACGAAAAGGCCAGTCAAGAATATTAGTTAATTACCCAGTTTGTAAACGTAAAACAGAAATAAATTATTAAATTATATTGACGCCATTCAAATTTAAAAGACCAGGGTGAAATAGGTACAGGATGCAAAAGAAAATTTTTTATAATTAACACTAAACGTACCGCTATTTCGTACATGTCTCTGTCTACCACAACTTACAAATTTCTAACTGTTTAAAAAATTATGTATTTTAAGATGTTACACTTTTTTCTAGTAAGAAGTAAAGTAAAAAATCAATCTTGTCTATTTTTCAAATCGAAATAAACATGAAAATTACAAATATGAACGTAAAATATAGGATTAGTTTTTATCGTAATACTTTGCAAATTATGGGCTTTTGATGCACATTTTCCACATAAACATTTTTTTGCATTTAACACAGAAGTTTGTAGTTTTATTTTCCTTTGCAGTACCTTATTAGAAAATTTGGCTGTTTTAGACAAATGTGTACCATACATCAGAAATCAGTGCAAATTGATCAGTTTGCCTCGTGTAATCCAATAAACCATATAATGTCACTAAAACTATTTCTACTCATAATTTTTGCAAAAAGACTTGGATAACAATAATCAGTGAGATAACAAAAAAAAAAAAAAAAAAATAAAATAAAATAATGTGTTGACTTATAAAAGAAATCCTTTCAACTTAATTTTTCCTAGGGAATCCCCCAAAACCTTTGTAACTGTTTTTCAAAATTTCTGCAGGTCAGTGGTGTACTAGAATTGTCAGAATTTAGTTAGTCACCAGTAATATTGTAAGTAGTTTCATACTCTTCTATACTCTGTAATTATATATATTTTTATTATTCTAACACATGTTGTTATATACTTGTATTGTAGCTAACTTTATGATTTGAAATAACTTGTATAATTTATATAATTTTATTGTAATCTGTTTTTTCACTGTAGGGCATGAGTATGAGAGCAATATAGTCTCGAAACGTCGCCAAAATAGTTGTTTTTGTTAATTGACTGAACTTCAAGAACCTTACAAAGATATATATTAATAATTATTATTAAAGGGCAAATGACACATTACATATATTTCTCGGGGAAAAAAATAAGGGAGGAGTCCTCATTGAAAAACTTATTTGAGATGTTTTAATAAAAGTAGAAAACTCAAGCAAATAAATTAATGATATTTCCAGTAACATCTGCTATAAAGTCCAAAAAGGGTCATTTGAAATGTCACGGTAGGTTTAGTATTTTTTAAAAAATACTGAAACTAAATTTAAAAAAAAACAGAAACAAAAAAAAACATCAAATAATTCATCGCGACCAATAAATAATAATGGAATTTAGTTATTAGTGCATACTTTGTTGTTTTCTTTAAATTATGCCTCTCTATAATAAATTGTATCATTTGATAAATTATTTTTTTATATGAATGTCAACATTTAATAATTGTTTCCCAAAATATTTAAATATTCTCAATTTTCATTTTAATAGTTAAAACCCAATAGAAAAGAGGCCTGACACACATACAAAGAACGAAAAAATAGAAAGAGAGAAGAGGGTCGACAGTCAAGAATATATACACTGTATGTAAATTAAATAATATATTTTATTTAATAACTGCAGTAACTATAACCTATGTAGTGCTAGATTATGCCATTTTTCCATCACAAGTTAAGCCCTGAGCCGGATAACAGAAACCTATTGTAGAGAAAAGCGAGAAGAAATATAAAATGCACTACAGGGGCTGTACCGGGAGACCTCTGGAAGGTGACCAACCTACTGAAAGGCACACAGGCATCCTTCTCCATTTTCTGCCCTTTTCGGCTTATTTATCGGGAAATATTTGTTTTCAGGCCACGAAGCGGCTGGGAACACTTTTCACCCTTTTCAAGAATTCCCGTAGACGTCTTGAAAAATGTAAATAAAATAATGACGTCGGAAAGTAGGAAAGATGTTTGCATAACCCCCGTCTTTTATTTCACTTTTCTCGGTCCGTCTTCGCAATCTGAGGTGATTTCCATAGCGGAGCTTTAAAGATTATCCGAAAGTCCAAATAGGATGAGAGAAATGCAAAAGGGAATAAGCCGAAAGGCCTCGGAGTTCCATACATTTTCACTACATTATATTAACAGTATATGAATCAATTTATATTTATCATATTACAGCAGTATAAATCTTTTATAATTTACATCTAGTTATTATTGAAATAATTCATAGAGGGTCTATTGAAAACAACAAGAGTTATTTTTGTATTTTATATTTCGGTACGTAAATAAAAATTATAACGATGTTACTCGAGTAATATATTTATAAATCCATAAATACATCACACAATCCTACTAATTCCTTGATAATGTCTTTTAACTGACAATGCTTTAAAATTATTAAATATTTTCTTTATTAATATAACAATCATCGTTTCACGAAATTAAAGTCGCAGGTTGCTTTCGATTTTTAAGGCAGATATCAGAGAAAGTTCCTACAAATCTGTTTGTTATTTAGTATTATTTTTCTTATTGTGAGTATCTGCATGTACTCAACCAAATATATCACATCATAATATTGTTGTTTCTATTATACGACACTGTAAAATGTATTTTTAAAAAATTGTCCTCACTATCAACTACCTAACTATTGGAATTAAGAAGTGATTTGAAAAAAAAAAAAAACTCAAACATACTACTTTGACACCAATGAAATAATAAATTGTGTTCGATAATCAATACATCATGTTTACATAATTATACATGTAAGTTGTGATAATTAAAATATAAAAATTTTATCCAAAATACGTTTTTCGTAAATAAAACCGAAAAATGTAATAAAAAAATTATGATACATAATTTTAGAGATAGATTTTATATTCGTGAATATAATTATATTATTATTATATACACATATTTTCAAAGTATGAGAAGACAGCAATCTTTATTGTGATTTATTAAAGTGTTAATATCCATATAAAGATTATGAATTCCAAAAATGTATGGAAATAGATTAGAATCTTACACAGCATACCTTACTGTTTTGTTTTTTTTTAACAGACCTGTGCACCATTGACACTTTATAAAATACTATTTATGAATTTTTACCATGATAACGATTAAAAAAATGATAAAGCAATGTGTGATATGTTGAATATAAAAGAAAAAAAAAATAGTTTTAGTGCAATAGTTAGTAAATATTTCAAGATTTTGTATGAAAAATATTAAATTTTATTTTTTTATCTTTCTTAAAGTTATTGTCACTTTTAGCAACTGTCATTGTCAATGTTTAAAAGATTTTTAATATTCCTTTAATGAAGAACTGGTAACGTTCCCAAATTCAGACAACACAAGGATTGTAACGTAAAATCACATTGAAAAACACGAAAACAACAGCATCTCTACTACAAAGTCCAGTTAGGATTAACCAAACAGAGGCAGGACAGTATCACCTAACAGATAAACACGTACTCTATTGGGCTAATTCTAAAACAGAACAAGTTAGGTTAAAAGTGGAAACGATCATAATGCTAAATAAAAAATTTAAAAGAATCAAGCTTCCGACTACTCCAACATTTACCGGACAAGCTTTCGAAGCTCCTACTACATTAAAAAAGACATGACATGACAGTAATAAGACCAGTTAGGGCATACGAAGTTGAGCTTCGGGGCTCCACCAAACCTTCCAATTCTTCTCGTAACCAATTCTTACATTTCAAAATCCTTCGTAGAATCCTCAATGCTCCTTATTATGTCACAAACATCCAAAAAAGAATCTTAAATGTTGCAGATTTGGCCTAAACCAAATAGCAATCCTTTCATAGTAAACTCCATACCTCCTCGAATTCAATAGTCTCCCAACTAAATTCACATTTAATTTCCGATAAATTTCTGAAGCCAAAGATAAGCAAAAGACCTTCTAATTTAAAACTTTTATTGAAGTTATATATAATGTATGCAGTTGTATATATCAAGAAATATTTTTTTTTTAAAAAAATACTACTGAATATAATGTAATTCCATATAACTACTCATTTGCTTCGGCGGTAAGAATAAAGTACTTGTGAAATCAGCACTGAAGGTGTACAACGAACACAAGTGCCATCCATCACTGGGAGTTTTAGTAGTCACCAATCAGAGCAGGAATAATTAGGAGATAATTTAGAAAATGGCTTTTTCTCGTTAGAGCTAAGCCGACCCATTACGGGCGACAGCGAGCCCTTCAACGGAGGTAGGATCGCCACTTTCCGGCCCAACAGGGCTTTGCATAATATCACCCTCCCAATCCGTACAGTGTCTTCAGCAAGGGTGGAAAGTGGGTAACGCACCCTCGAGCAATTACTTCGATCTTATAGCTCGTTTCACAATCACAATTCTAGTCAATATTAAATATTAACAGATCTGAAACTGCGTTACAAATAATTGATTAAAATTTAGTACTTAAGTAAACTAGTCAATGATCGTTGGGAAACTTAAAATACTGACACCATGACAACAAAATTCGAAGTGGTTTTGTATAGTTTAGTGAAGAAAGCGTGAGATATGAAAGCAAAGTTGTGAACTTCATAGGTAATAATTTTCTGGAAGCCACAGGGACAAGAACGACAATTGACTTGATCTGGAAAAAGACTAACTTAAACTTTTATAACAGCGTCTTAAAAAAAAAAAAAAAAAAAAAAAAAAAAAAAAAACTATCTATCTGAGCGAATTGATCGATCCCACGCAAAAGATTCTGGAAATTCTGGATTATATAGTAGATGTGGTAGAACAAGTTCGATAGATTCAAGATTTTTAATCCTTTTTCAGTCTAATGGAAAGTATTGTCTTGCTGGAACAGAAATCCTCAGCGCTAAAACCAAGTTGCATACCATTGCAACATTTTGGAGTATATTCCACACAACAGTTTTCAATAGAGGTTTTGAGTTTATTGTAAGTCCATCAAGAACAGATTTATGATAGATCCTCTTTCGTCCTTAAAAAAAGTACTGATTTTTCCTTTCCAAGAACGCATATTCAAGAGAAATTTTTTTTAAACCAACGCCGCGCGATTCCCTCGTCATGGACATCTTTTAATTTTTTTTGATTTTGCGAACCGATTCGGAGACTAACTTGATTTTTTTTTTTATTATCTTAACTAATAATACCTACAAGAATTCCTTAAAGTACCGTCATCTTGCTTTTTCAATTTAAACTTTTGAACTAACGCTTTACTAAGGCAGTCTTAAGTTATTAAATAAGCTTATATTAGCGTTCAAAGGAGAATATAAATTGTTGGAAAAGTAGTTCTTAGGATTTGTGCATTTGACCCAACAGTCATCTTTTTTTTTTTTGAAATCTTATTATTATTTTTCACTTTTTTTTTTTTTTTACATATTTTTATTGATATTTACAACTGTATACACAATATTGAAAATGAATACAGTAACATGCCAATAACTTGTAAAGTGGCACTTTAATAGAAGTATAAGATCTCGAGGCCATCTTCTTTCCAGACACATTATCGGGAATAGATAAAGCAAGTTGAGAGACTAGTGGGTTTCAAACTCAAAATAGAACTTTAAAATCTAAATGATCGGATTTTATTGATTTGTAAGAGAAAATGATATTTTATTAATGAATCTATATAGTTTATAGCTCGTATCATACTTATGATTGTCTACAGGGAATATTAAGAGGTTATACAAATAGTTAATTAAAATTCAGTACATAAGGAAACTAAATAACGATCGAAGGAAAACTTAAACCCAAGGCACCATGACTGTGAAATTCGAAATGGTTTGTCCACTTTAGGGAAGAAAGCAGCAGATGAGAAAGCAAAGTTATGAAGTTCTTAGTTTATTATTCTCTGGAACCACGGGCACAAGAACGACAATTACTTGGACTTGGAGAACGTAAAACTTGAAATACTAAGACTTAAATGTTGAAAATATTGAATAAACCTTCAAATAAATATTTTATTTGAATTTTAATGGAACAGAAATATTTTCTTATTTTACTGAACTTTTTTTTCAATAACGATTTAATAATAATAAATCTTTCCAATAATAATCCTCTTAATAATTTTTTGAAATTAATAATATTTTTTTCTAAAAATAACCTTATCTTTGAAACCTCTTACAAAGATGGTAATATTTTCCTGTCTGCCGTGGAAAGTCGATAAGTCTGCATTGAAGGTTAACAGTTAACTGGTTTTCAATTTAGTTGGACGTATCCAGTTCTTACACAAAGATTTACTGGCTATCCATTTTATATAATACAAAGAAACTGATAATTTTAATCTCATTTGAAATGCATTTTCAAATTAATTACTTAAAAATAATAAATTGTAGTTTAAAAAACACGCTTTAATAACAAACGGAACTAAAAAGTTTTATTGACAGATCTCGGAGTAGCAATCAGAATCTTTAAAAATACTATCTTTCACAGAATATAATGATCAACAACTATTGGTAAATAACATTTTATGATTGTATTTGTCATTTTTGTAATATAGACTCTAAAAACATAACCAAAACTAACTTTTTGAGAACGTTGGAAAAATTCGTCATTCTTTGACAATCGATTGTGGCTAAACGCCTAAATTAAATTCAGCTTAAGAGATGTCTTTAGACGTGAAATTTCATAAACTCTAATTTTGTAAAAAACCCATTTTTCAATTTTAAGCATTTTTGAATGTGGTTTTTGCAAAATTCTAAAATAAAGTGCGAAAATGTTGTTTTTGCCCCTAAAACATTTTTCCCTCATGAAATGTAGTCACATTTTTGATATTACTTTCTCAGGACCCATATGTACCATACTGAATCATAAAACCGATTCCACCTTTTGCAAGGCACACAACCCTTTTTGGGAGTATATCGACTGGACTAAGTAAGAACATTAAAACAAAGTTGTGAAATTATTGTGTTGTCATTGGTCCTTGACACGTGTGTAAATTTTCAAGATAATCAGATAGCTGGAAATAGGTGAAAATAACGATGCAAGATTTCGTTACATACAGGTGAAGTTAATAAAAGCGTATTAAAAACACATGACATGATTTTAATCGATATTCAAGTTCTCATAGACCCACTATATTTGGATCCTGTGTTTGCGGGGAAGGCGTATCTTTGATAAATTTAGTAGTCCTGAAGTAATTTAAGAAATTAACAATAATTCAAACAACTGGAACAAAAACAAAATGATATAATCTCCATTCGGACGATGTCCACTAATTGAAAAATTTGAGGTTTGTATATTTAGATCTACAAGCATTCGTTTACAGTTTATTAGAATCAATGAAGAAGTCAGAATTAATTAATTATTTACACCTCAAGAAGAGAAAAAAAATCACAAGTTCATTATTTAATTATATGAATTTATACTCATCAAAAAATAAAATCATACAAAGTCATTAAAACTAATCATAAATATTGAGCCGTTTTCGGAAAAAGACTGAAATTGTTAAAAGTAAATAGGCGAAGCGTTCGCGGATGACTGGAGCTGTAACTTTTAACGGCCGTTGCCATATTTTTTATGAAAACTACCTCCCAAACCATCTGGAGTTTCATTACAACAGTAAATCCGTTTTCGAATGGTCTGGGAATAATAAAGTCCGCTCCAATGGCCTTGGGATACATTACTTTTCTTCTTTTCTTTTTTTTTTTTTTTTTGTTTTATTCAATTTTTTTTTCTTTTTTTTTTTTTTAAAGTTATGGGGTTTAGATCCAATTCAATGGAGAGATTCTAAAGAAAATAAAAATAAAATAGAAAAGGAAGATGTAGAAGATATTTAAATAAATATATAACTTTGCAATTTTTATGTGGGACACGTAATGAATACTAAAATAAGAACAGGGAATAGATATGAGTAGAATTGATGAATTATTATGAAGACTAGTTTGAAATGTTAAACATTCATTATCAATTAAAAATCATACAAAAAAATTTCAAATATCACTACCTTGCTAAATGGATTATTTACTTTAAATTTTTAAAAATGCAAGACAAGAAATCAAAGACGTTGATCTCACCAAAAGAGGCATTTTAAGAGATAAATTAGACCAGACTGAGTGTAAATAGTCATAGGGATAGTTTGGTAGTTATATAAATACATTTTGATCTTTAAATTTATTAGTCAAGCAAATTGGTAAGTCCTTTATGTAATCCCTATAACTGGTCAGTTGATCTGCCCCAACTGGAAAACATTTAAATGATACCATTGGAAAGAATTACTTAGTCATCTAAACAAAAATAAGGATTGGTTTTAAACGATTTTATTATTTCTTATAAAAAAATAATTTTAGACTATCTTCTACGTTATGTATTAGTTTCATTGCCTAGTATTTTTTGAATTCATGGATATTTTCATTCAAATAGCGAAGTTGGAATTCGCATCAAGTTATTTTAATCTTTGATTTACTGATCGTCCAGTTTTTCCTGTGTATTTAGCTTGGCAGTCATTACATTTTATTTCATGAACACCGCTTTTTTGGAAAGCGTCTATTTTGTCTTTAGGTGCAGGGGAATAATATGACAATGGTTTATCTATTTTAAATGAAGGATTTAAATTTTTTTTTTTTTAATTTCTTTCCGACTTTGGTGGATATTGGAGCGTAATGAGTTTCTTTGGGGTAGCTTAGTCGTTTGGGAGTGTTAAGTATCCATTATTAATTTATGGATTTGATTTTTTTAAAATGTCGAACGTAATTTTACTGCTGCGAGTTAATTAATGTGTTAGTGTTCTCCTGACATTATTGAATAAAACTACATCTGTGTGTGGGGGATTTCTTTAAATACCGAATTCATGTTACCTATTTTTTTTTAGAGATTTCTAGGTTTACAATGTTTTAAAATTTGATTTTCTTTAGTTGTAATGTGAATTTTAATGATTAGTGGGTTCCGTTTATGTCATCTAAAAACCTGTTGCTATGCTTGTTAGTTCCTGACCATATCATGTTATCGACATACCTATACAATATAAATTGGGCCAATTTAGATTATTTTGAGAGAATTTTTTTTTTTTTCTAATTTGTCCACAACTAGGTCTGTCAGAAAGGGTGAAAGATGGCATCCCTTCTTCCTACTAATATAAATTATGATTGAATTGGAAGTAATTATGTGTTATGATTAGACCCGAAGATCAGTTCTAAAATGTCTGTAGGATTTGAAGGTGGAATACTAGTGAACAGGTTAGTGACATCGAAAGATATCAATTTGGAATTTTCTGGGATTTTGAAATTTTTAATTTGGGTGACTAATTCGATTGGTTCCCATTGTGTGTTGGGGAAAAAAGGATTTATTAAAATTATTTGTATCGTTAAAAACGAGTAACTTTGAGGAATGTCAATAACATGTACAGAACTACCCACTAGTAGCACTACAATAGTTCCATATAAGAAGGTCTCTGGCCATCTTTTTTTCAGAAGCCTCCAAGGATTATTGGGAATGGAGTACACCTTACAAGGCTGGGAGACTATTGGATTTGAGAGGGTATGGAGTTAGGGCCAAATCAACAACATATGGAGCATTAAGATCTTTATGCATGAGTATGTTTGTGACATAATAAAGAGCGTTAAGGATTGTACGAAGGATTTAATGAGGATTGGATACAAGCTGAAGCCCCAAAGCTCAACTTCAAATGCCCAAATTAATCTAATTACTGTCATGTCAATGTCTTTTGTAATTTGTTGGGGGCTTTGAACTCTCTCCTAGTAAATGTTGGAATAGTAGAGTTTGTGTAGTTTTTGTCTTTAAGTCAGATATAAAAAAATAATTCTATCTATTTATTTTGACGAAAAGAATCTTAAAATCCAGCAAGGCAACAAAGCATTTGGAAAGACAACACAAAATATTAAAAAAAAAAAAAAAGGTTCGTTAATTAACAGACATTATTTTCATTGCTAAACACATGATCCGAAACACGACACCGAGGAAGCCAAAAAATTTGGAAATTGGTCACGGTTCCTCCCGTTGGTTTTGTTGTTCCGCCCAGGTGCAGCTCATTAGATGCGAACCCTGTCAACACGTGCTTGTCGTCGGCCTTGTCGCCGCATTATCGTCTTGATATGTATATTTGGTCTCCACATCTGCCACACTCCATAGCCAATCGAGTTCTATTTCCTCCTGTTTTATTTATTTTGTCCCTAGATTTTAAATTAATAAACCGCTGGGAGGACTCTAATGGAAGAGTTGATAAAACTGATTTACAATTCAAATCGCTTTCAAACTTGGCGGGTAAAATTAATTTATTGGAAAAAAAAAATGTCCCGAAATTATTAATGTGCTATGCAAAGTTGGGTCGTGTTTGGATTAATTAACGAATATATTAAAAGCAGTATTTTTTTTTAAGCAGCGCCTGATTTAAAAATTCCACATGGTGCCTTACCGAACTTTTTTCTCATTAAAAAAATACATTTTAAGCAAGTTGAATCTTTTTATTAAAAAAATTTTAATTATTAAAATTATTCAACAATGAATAAATATTGATTTAATAATAATAATAATAATAAAGTTCTTTATTTATCCTGGGACCTTAAGTCCCTTAAGAATAAAAAATAATGTACAATTAAGGGCCTTCAGAGCCTTAAAATAAAATAATATTTACATAACAAAGTAACAGATAATAATAATAAAAGATTTAATTTTTTTAATTTTATCAACTTCGAAAACTTGCAATTTAACTATCTGCTAGAATGAAGTTTTTGCAACAAAGCTATAATGTACAGATTCAATCGTTGTTTGATTGTAATTTAAAAAATATTAATTATAATAAAATATCTGCGATCAACTTATTGTGTTGTCCGGAAATTAATGCAGGATTTCACGTTTAAACCAAAACCTGATATTATTATTAAAGGGATTATTTATTTTTATTTATTATTTACCACAACCAAAATCTGATACATTAATTTTACTCTACGTCGTAGTTACGGCCCAAAAGTCCTATTAAATAAGATTCCATTACCAAGATCTGATACAGTGTGATATCTTGGTTTCATCTTACAAGGAATCATTTTGACTTGGAACTCACAGATTTGAATGTCCATTTTTGTGTAGGTATTAGAGACCTATAATAGCGCAAAACTAGAGTTATAACCGGTAATGAGCATTAGGAGCCGAAAAAAAAAAAAAAAAAAACCAATAAGAAAATCACGTTTTATTTTTAATCTCAGCTCTCAGGTTTGTATTCTTTCTCTTTATACCAGGATTAGGCTTAAACGTGAAATCTTGCATTAATATCCGGACAACCCAATAAATCAAATAATAATTTATAACATGGACCCCCAAACGAACTTCATGCAAGAAAAATATATACTCCTCTCAAAGAATACCGCTGAAATAGTAAGTGCATTTTTCAACATCATTTTAAGTCTTTTGTTCGCGGAAAAACGTAGGTTACTTGAACAAAATTATATATGCAAATAAGTTATATATACGTATTCCATGAAGTTCATACACCTTTTGCAGGTTCCTCGAGATGACCAACTACTTGAATTTTTCAAAACATCGTTCACTGATTTGACGATGATCGAACTTGTTGATTAAGCCGAGTTAATTTGATCGTCGTGTGTAGTATGACCATCACATTTCTGAAATCGAAGTAAATAATCTGATGGTGTGTTGCCAATGCGTAGTTTTTCAACACATTTTCGCCATATTTCTAATTTAATAGGTGTATTTTGTCATATAGTAATAAAAAAAAAAAAGTTAATTTTTCAGTGAAATGTTCAAACGTTCATTGTTACAACTATCAGTGTTTGATCAACAATCTTCAATTACAACTAGCGAATGAATAACGAATTCATCTCCCCCCCACCGATCTATAATAGAATAATGAAAAATAGACAATGGTTACAATTGTATGCATGTTAAATACTGTATATACATATTTAATTTCTAGTCTGTTGTATATAGTATTTCATATATATGTTTAATTATTTAGTAACAGGAGATCGCAGTGTAAAATATCTATGACTTTCTAAAAAATAAAAATATAGAAAGTCTTTTTTTTCCCCAAAGTATATGAATAATAAATTCATATCCCGAATAACTAAAATCCACATAACTTAATAATCATTTTTTTAAAGCTATTTATTAGTACTTACAACTCTATATATTATATGCAAGTAAATTTAAGTAAAATGATTACAATGACACGTCAATAACATGGAAAGAACTACTCACTATTAGCACTTCACTATAAGTTCTACATTAGAAGTTCTCTTGGCAATCTTCTTTTCAGACGCCTCGCAGGAGTATCGAGAATGGTGTGGGAAGCAAGCTGAAAAATTAGAGGATTTGAGTGTTTATGGAGCTTACTATGAAAGGACAAGTATCTGGTCTGGGCCAAAACAGCAACATATAGAACACTGAAGATCTTCATGGATAAGTTTATTTGTGACATAACAAGGAGCATAGGGGATTTTACGAAGGATTTTGGATTGTAAGGATTGGATACGAGATGAATTGAATGGTTCAGTGGAGCCCCAAAGCTCGATTCCGAATGTCTAAATGGGTCTAATTACTGTCATGTAAATATGTCTTTTGTAATATATTGAACGCTTGTCTCGTAAATGTTGGAGAAGTCAGAAACACCGAGCAGTTTCTTGCCTTTTAAGTCTGGCATGTCTTGGTAGTTCAAAAAGTGACAACTGTAGAATAAATACAGAGGTGGCGAAAAGCTAAAAGAACTCGGATTTCACGTAAGTTAAGCTGAGGCTCCGATGGGCAAGCCATATGCCACGAAACCATAAAAAATAACTCTTAAGTCCATGGATGAAAGGATTTTTACGACCAGGAAAGTGGAAAGACTCTAATGGACAGATGTAAAGGATAGGGAAGCTGAGACATTAAAAATCCGCTACTAGAGAAAACCTAGAATAGAGAGAAATGGCGGGCCGAAACGCAAGCGGCACTATAGAACCTAGTATTAACACATACTGTTAATAAGCAAAAATAGCGGAAGTTACACCCAGGCAGTAACCTTTATATGTTTCATGTTAAAAAGTAAATGTACCTAATTCAATAGAAAAATGTCCAAGAGTATGAGTTTAATCTCGTAAAAATAATAACAAAAACAAAAATGAAATAAGTCTATTTAAAATGACTAGAATTGGAAAAGCGCTAATTAAATATCTCGCTCCACTCCAGAAATATAAAAAGCTAAATACTAGACTTTTATATTCAAAATTATATTTAAATTAAGAAGAAATGCAAATTTAGATTGTATAAGAGAAAAGATAAAAAAATAAATAAAAGAACGGAATAAAAAAGTAATTAAAAACTACAGCGAGATTAAGAATGGAAATAATAGAGGCAAGAGCCTGGGATGTAAAAGAATAAAGATGTTTAGATTTAAAATTTAAAAATATAAAATGCATAAACTATCTAAGGAAGAAAAGGAAAATTATAAATAAATACTAATCAACACTCCTATCAATATATCAGAACATATTTTCACAAAAAAAAAATAGGAGGGATCAATTGAATTAAAAACTGATTAATTATATTTCAGTCCTGTTGGTATATTGTTTGATTAGTCCTATTTATAATAACCAAAATTCTATTAATTTCTTGTCATATATATATGTATATGGATATATTTTTTCTTGACTGTTGAGATTAAACACACTAGTAATGGTAACTGAACAAACTAGTCTTCGAATAAAAAAAATGACAATAGAAGTTTCTAATAATTCAACTAATTATTCTTTCTAATTAATTAATAGTAATATTAATAGAAATAGTAAACATCTCTACTCACCAAAATAAACTCGTTGATTCGTCTGTATTTCGGATTTTTATAACAGGGAATATTAATTTAAATAATTTATTATATACATGTAAAATTGGCAACAGAATTCATTTTCATAACCACGTAACTCTAGTTTGTTAAACCCTTGATTGATTAAACACTTAATTAGTTATTTTATTTCTATAAATTGTTCTACAATTTATTTCACAATATTTTTATTAAATTTATATACATTTTAGTTTCGAATAATTTAGATTTTAATGGAAACCGGAGGATTGTCGGGAACTGACTGGGAAGCAAGTTGGGAGACAAATGAATTGGAGTTGGTATGGAGTTCACTATGAAAGGGTATGTATCTGGTTTTGGATCAAATCACCAACATATTAAACAATAAGATCTTTATGGATAAGTTTGTTTGTGACAGGATTTTGGATTGGATACGAAAAGAATTGGAGAGTTTATTGTAGCTATGTATAAATAACTAAATATTATAACAAAGATTAAAATTTATGAGCTTGTTAAAAAAAAATATTAAAATGTGTATTCATAAATTTTCTATAATTAGGAAATATTCACAAACAGCACGGTCTACCAGTCAAAGCAGGACTGACTTAATGTTCATTACTTAACTAGAGTTTCCTTGAACCATCAAATTTAACAATTTTTGTAGCTGTATCCTTTTTTATGTAAATATTATTTCGTAGAATGATTACAGAAAAGGGTTGGACTAAAAATTATAAAGTTGTAACGAATTAAAAATATACTGAAAGTTGCATAAAAGGGATATTGAAAAAAAAAAATGTTTAAGTAATTACAAGAAGATTTAACCGTCTTGAAGAAGATAAAATTTATAACGAGCGCAACTTTTCCAGAAAATTAGAGTTACCTTTCAGCGATGGTAAACTCAGTATTTCTGTAATTTTTCCTCGAGAAATACCGTAAGGCAGCTTTTCGAATTAAAACAGTCGAAAAAAAAAAAATGTTTAAGGAAGAAAGTAAGTAAAAGAACTGATAGGATTAGGATTGTGAGGGCACAGTGGGAGGGTGTGGAATAAAGGAGAGGAAGTGTTAATTTGGTCGAGTTAAACGCAAGAGATGGAAATGCTCGGGGGTTCGAGTTCCTGCTAGTAATTATGGTCCACGGCTCATAATTAAAGTTAAGAAAACTGTCAAAGCTATGAATGAGGATCCTTTTGCTTTTTTTTTTTTTTTTTTTTTTTTTTTTTTCTTCCTACTGACGCGGAAAGTTGAAAAAGAGGTCCCTCTCAAATAGACTCTATGTAATAAATTTCCATCTCATCTTAATTACACTAAGCAATGGCCTTTATTTTTATCCTTCTTTCTTTTTATCAAATTTTTATGTCGTTCCACAGCGGTGTAAACTGGGTTAATGAGAATCAAAAGTGTATACATGTAATTCAGCCACTGACGGATTAAACTTTTATATATATTAATTCCTAAATATAAATAATCCTAAAGAGTGGTGTTAAACACTTTTCTCTTAGAAACTACTGTCAATCAAACAATATTTTTGAAGGTAGTTGGGGTGCGATAGATACACAATATAAATTTTCATTTATTGTACCGTCGTTTGTACAATAAAAATACATTGTACTTATCTGAGCTTGAAGAAAAACTAATAAAACTATATACTAAAAAAAAAGGAGAGAATTAAAAAAAAAAGTAAGAAAAAAACAGTATTAAAAAGAGTAAAAAAAAAAAAATATTTTGTACGATACTACGACAAAAGAAAAACGGATAAGGTTGATAGTAAATACATAAATAAAATAAAGCTGTAGGCTAATGAACAATATAGTTCATAAATAAATACATAAGCTCTCACTTTTAGATAGTACATTGCAATAAAGGAGTGTTTAGAAATGAGGCATAAATAGTATTATAAATATATATCATAGACTTGAATATTATTTTAATTTTCACTAACTAGGTACTTTTAAGTTCATAATACTATTTATGCCTCAATCCTAGACAATCCTTTATTGCAATGTTTTATCTAATTGCTGTACTTAATATATATACTCATCAACTATATCCTTTTGTTTATTTTCTTAATTTTTATTTATCCTTGTAGAAATAAATATTTATTTATTTTTTTAAACTTGTCGTATTTTTTTTTAATCTATTCTTTTTTAAAATTCACTCTTTTTTTTTTTTTAAATATATTTTCGTTTGTTTTTCTTTTAGCCCTGATGAAGCTACAGTTTAGTCCGAAACGTCGGCAGAACGAATTAAAATTTATATTATAATTACGTATTAAAGACTGCACACCACAACTACCTCCATCTACATTAGTTCCACACTCAACGAATACCGCATCAGAATAATAATTTTAATCATGATACATTTTTATTTAATGTTTACAAATAGAAAATGATCAATTCAAAAAATTCGAATATTCTTAAATCTCCTAGGAAAAGGGTGGAGAAATTCAGTGATTTTATAAATAAAGCTACAAGCCTAGATAGAGCAAGCTTGGCGTTCCCTTAACGTTATCTCAAGGCCTCATAACAAGATAAACGGGAGAGAACTGCAGCTAAGCAACATGATACACCGAATAACTCCAATGGATTAGATCCAAAGATTGTCAGTATTATATGTATGTATGTGTGTGTGTGTGTGTGTGTGTATATATATATATATATATATATATATATATATATATATATATATACGTATAACAGATTTTTCGCTAGCTAATCAAAACTAATTTAAACGAATAAACTTCGGACTAGCGAAAAGTTTGGATTACCGAGCACTGGAATTTCAAAAATAATAGTAGGAGCTATATAAATAAACTGTCTTTATTACAGTACTGACATAATAAAGGCATGAATGTATAATGTACAATTATTGCACAATTAAATACAATTAAGTTCATATAATTTTCGATATCAACATTTTTTTATATCTCTTCCTCCCTTAGTTGACTTAGCAAAAACATCTTTAACACCGAATAAGGAGGGGGTTATTTTTTCAATAAGAATACACCAGTATAATGTATAATGTACAATTATTGCACAATTAAATACAATTAAGTTCATATAATTTTCGATATCAACATTTTTTTGTATCTCTTCCCCCCTTAGTTGACTTAGCAAAAACATCTGTAACAGCGAATAAGGAGGGGGGGTTATTTTTTCAATAAGAATACACCAGGCAAAATAAAGGCGTTTGTTATAATTAGTCTTACATTCGTTGGTTTTGGTCAAGTTTGTTAAATGTACTGTCCTTTCCCTATTAAGATCTTCCAAATCGCCTGATTTGGGAGAATGTCCAGCAGAGTGCCCTACAGAAGCCGATAGAATTTTTGTATTTTTTTTCTGTAGAAACACAGCGAGGAGTTAAAAGTCCCTCTTTGTTGGTTTCAATGTGAGTATTGATTTTATTTAATGAGTCTATTTGGAAAGAATCATTTCCAACTGATATGTTAGTAATTAGGTTCTGTTTTTATAGAGTGATCTATGGGATGTTCTAATATATTTCCTACTGTTTCGGAAACCTGATGAGTTAGAACTGTACCAGTTTGTAAAATGGAATCAACTTTATGCGTCCCACCAGAAATGTCTGATTCAGGGCAATCTATAGCAAAGTGTCCAGGCTTTTTACAAACGTAACATATCAGGATATCTTCAGATAGAAAGATGCGGAAGTTAATACCTTCATTTGAAATTTCAATCGATTTGGGTAACCTTAATACGTCCTCTTGAGCAATGAACACTTGCCTCCGGAAGCTCAAAATATGACTAGTTTTTGGGGCCTTGATAGCCTCCTCTTAAAGAAGTTACAGACGACAGTAATTTTATGCCTATATTTTTTTTAGTTCATATTCTATAGCTGAATGAGGGATGCTAGGGCATCCATTCGATATAATAATGCGCTTTGCGGGATTCACTAAACGCCTTATGGGAACTGAATGCTCTCCGATAATTAAACTATCATGTGTAGATAGCAATTGATCGACTTGATCTTTATTGCTTAGATGTACACAGAATCGATTATTAGAAATACGTGAAGCGTATTTTATACTTAAAGGATCTACTAATCTTGCCAAACTTTCGATATAACATTTTTGTTTGATACCTTTAATAGTAGGTAGGACGATTGCGTACTCACGTTTAGATACTGGTTGGTGTACAATCATTTGTGCGTATGTTGGTCTTTTGGGATCATTTTGGATTTCATTAATATTTATTGCACAATTAAATACAATTAAGTTCATATAATTTTCGATATCAACATTTTTTTATATCTCTTCCTCCCTTAGTTGACTTAGCAAAAACATCTTTAACACCGAATAAGGAGGGGGTTATTTTTTCAATAAGAATACACCAGTATAATGTATAATGTACAATTATTGCACAATTAAGTTCATATAATTTTCGATATCAACATTTTTTTGTATCTCTTCCCCCCTTAGTTGACTTAGCAAAAACATCTGTAACAGCGAATAAGGAGGGGGTTATTTTTTCAATAAGAATACACCAGGCAAAATAAAGGCGTTTGTGTTTACATGTGCAATATAGTTTCAAGGAATTAGTTTTTTTAATTTAATCTTGGAAGAACAATAAAAGAGGTACGGAGTAGGATCAGAAGTTTTCTTAGTATTTCTGTTATTTAAAGAAAATCTTTTATTTTAAATCACATTAAATGTTTGCATTACAAGCGTTCGTATAAGAGACCAATATCTGCCACGTGCAAGGGCGATAAATAGAGAGAATGAAAACAATTACATCATATAATATGTTCAACACACTATCTATGAAAGTCAATTTCCCTTTGAGGCAAGTAAAAATTAAGAAGATATGAAAAGGAAATTCAGATTAAATACAAACACAATTGTGAACAGCTCAATACCACTGTTTCAGAACAATAAAAATATTTATTTTTAACAAATATTTATTTTTTTCCGTGGGAATTAAAATTCCTAGCAACTTCCTACCAAGCTTTGGATTTCTCCACATTTGACACTTTGGCTGTCCGTTTGGAGACCATTTAAGTTTTTGAAGCAAATACGCATTCTTTTAGAAGTATCCTCTCCTCCTCGGTAAAAGGAATTTTCTTTCTTCTTTCTTGAATTTTAATACTTTAATATAATAACAGATTTGTTTTCACGTCCTTCTTATGTCAATAACTGAGTTTGGGTCGGAAAACCGACAGAAACCTTCTGATAATAGTATTATTGCACATGCGCCATTTGTACTTTTCACTCCAATTATAACTCACGTAATACTTTAGCAGGTATATGAATACCATTTTTTTTTTAACCTCAAGTGTAAAATCCCACTTGAGTGAGTAGTACTTATCACTCACTCTTAAGTGCAGTGTAGGAATTCGAACCTAAGTTATTTAAGGAATAAAAAAGTATCATTTAAATGGTTGCAGTCATTATGTCACAAGATGTTGAATAATCCAAAATAAAGAGTGAGATCACTATTTAAATACTTTTTTAAAAATAAAATAAATAATAATTGGTTCAAAGAAGTTCAGGATGATTTGAAAGAATTAGATATAACTCAACAACAAATCAAAGACAGAGAAGAGAAGAGGATTTTGAAGAATAAAAGTATAAGTCTCAAACTAAAAACAGTTAAACGGAAACAATATTCTATAACGGACACACAAAGGGCAGCCAGGTCGGAGAGGATGAGAAAATTCTGGGAGCAGAAGAAGAAGTCTAAGTAGAATACTCAAATGTATTGATTTAAGTGCTCCAATGTGGGCGTAAAATATGTAAAAAAAAAAAAAAAAAAAAAAAAAAAAAAAAAAAAAAAAAAAAAAAAAAAAAAAAAAAAAGAGCGAGATCAATATCATTTACTCTAAATTAAAATGATAAACAGAGCAATTTAAAACATCTAATAGCAGTAACTGATACTGGTGAAGGAGGAACTGCCCTAAGGAAAGTGCAAATACCACTGGACAACTACTAAGCCGGAGCGGGGAGCAGTAACGATAACAACAGTAGCCGATAACAGTTAATGGTAGCAGTTAAGGAGACCCTATCACAGTTGCTTCTAGATGTGGCTCTCCTGGCCGGAACCTCTAGCCCGGGGTTGGGAACAGTTCCCGTAACAGTAGGATCTGCATAATTTCTTGATTAATACCAGCCAATTGCTCGGTCCAATGGCGCGAGGATCGCTTGCTAATCAGGGAAGGACATTGCCCAGACCTTAGCTCCGCCATTTTAATACATTTAGTTTAGTCAAGCCATCAAACGTTATTTGCTATTATCCTATGGACGCCATATTAATGTACCTACAAAAGGGTACTATCTACGGCAAAGCTATATGCTACAAAATGTACTCCACATAACGTTTTCATGCTCACTGGAGGAAATATGCTGGTATTGAAATCGTCTATTTAATATCTAGAGATGTTTATGCGGTAAGCATATATTGGCATCAATTAAATAATACAATACTTTTTGATGGATACAGGATCATGCTATTTTTTCTAAAACTTTTACATAAAGAGTCCAGTCAATAAACACATTGTAGAGTGCACGAAGGTCCCAATTTTGTGTTTTTCGATTATATCTCGAAAACGGTGGACTCTAGAAAAATATGCTACGATTAAAAAATAAAGCTAATTAAATTTCCTATTAAATTGATTACACACATATTAGTAGAAATTCCAACGGTTTCCGAAATATACGCTATTAAAAATCGATGATTTTAGAAATAAAAAAAATGTTTACCTCACGTTTTGTCAAACATTTGTTTTAAATGTCAAAAAAGTATATATGAAATTAAAGTAATTTTTTTTTTTAAGCTCGATATATAATCGAAAAAAACCCAAAAATTGAAATTTAACTCATCCCCCAGGGGCGCGGACTTTTATCGCATACTTCATGAACTCTACACCCCTCATTTCAGCAACTCTTGGACTGGACTAAAAAGCAGAAATTATTAGACTTTTTTTAGTTCATATGTTGGAGGGAAAAAAGTATTTGAAAATGTAAATATGAGATTAAAAAAAAAGAAAGCTTTTGACTAAACACCCCAACTATCTACTTCCACACAGACATTTTTTATTCGATCAACCCTAAGAAAGGTTACAATATCATACATCATGGACAAAGATTACCAAAATGATCCTTCTAATTTCATCTTACTTCAAGATAATCTTACTGGTCAAGTCATGATCTGAGAATTATAACCGACAAAAAGTATACCTTTCACTTTTCCCTTTCACATCCAATAGGATTTCATTGTCCGTTCCTAGTGAAAGAGCTGCCTTAAATCACGATTATCTGTCCGGCGATAGGGCCTGCCGGATCGAACAAGACACAAAGCAAAGAGAAAACAAAGAGACCGGCCTCTCCCTTCCCCCTGGAGGCAACCTGGATTCGGCTTTTCCAACTTTCATAATATTTAGCAGAAATATACAGGTTTAAATTTGCTGCTACGTAAATCTTACTGCAATAGGAGAAGCACATTTAACAATTATATAAAACTCATTTAGAGGGGACGCACAGTGCTTCGTCAATGGACAAAAATCAAAAATTGAAGTATTTTTATCGAGCTGTTTACCTTTTGGTATTCTTAAATATACCTTAGACAACTGTTTAGTATGATTACCTCATTGTTTACATATTCGTTTAAAACAACACAATCGAAAAACTTCAGGAGTATTTTCGTTTTGCGATTTATATCATATCAATTATTTATATCAAACAAATTATATTTTGTTCCATTCACATCTCATTGGATAAAAAATAACCATTGTTAACGATGCAATATACAGCTCAAGGTATCTATTTTAAAATATACTACTTTACTTGGTAAGCTGGGCAATTATTATTTTATTCATTGCATGCGTGTAAAGTATTGTTGGCCAGTTTGAAAATTATTCAAACTTTGAAGAGGCTTTTAAAAAAATCCTCAAACATCCTTGTGTAGTTTTTGCATATTCTTGTTGCTTGGTGTATAGGCTTTGATTTGCCATGAATTTTAATATAGGCCTGCGCCAGGAACGTTTTATTATTTTTTTTGTTTAGAAAGTGTCAGCATGACCAATGGCCAGTTTGCTGAAATATGTTTTCCCCTCAAAAAATCAGATCAGATAGCTGTAGTCACTAATAAACTACATTCGTTTAAGGACGTGGAAGAATCTAACCATTAATTGGGAAGAGAAATATCTGCAATTAGTCTGTCCTTTTACTTCAAAATCAATTAAAAATTTAATGAGGTCGACAGGAGTCGTTATATATTTAGTCGGGGATATGCATCTTGACTTTAGCAGGAACTTCAATTGCCAACTATTACCGAAATCAGTGCAGTTAAACCAGGGCCAAGCAGAACTCGCGGAAGCCCGGAAATTCTTATCTAAGAATCTTCCAATAAAACTATTAAAAAAAAAATTAAAAAAATTACTAATATCTTCTTTATTAAATCAAACACATCCTAATGTTGCTCGCAACGCAACATTTACGCCAGTATTAAAACATTTCACCAAAAATTTCATTTTACTACCAAAGGTAGAAAAAAAAAAATCGATCTTTTTTTTACAATTATCTTGCCATACCTTTTTATGGACGCATTTCCAGACTCATGTTCATAGGACTTTTTGTTCAGAGTGTAATTTCCTATAAGATTTTTTGGATTGGATAAAAATATATTGAAATAATTATAAAAATCCCTTTTGTATATCCCAATGAAGGAACATTCACTCTCTGTTCGAAGTGGGACGTGGAACGTGATAACATTTATTGAATATTAGTTCTTCACATGTTGTTGAAATGTCATTGTAATAATTTTCCTCAAATTAAACAGATAAAAGTTTAATATCGATCCAACTGAAAAACATTTCAATCGCCCCCTTCAATTAGTTCGTCATTACATATATATACTCAAATATTGTATCCCATACGATCCAAGATGTTGGAGTAAACGATCTAATTGACGTTACTTTGGGAGATTGGTTAAACCAGTCCATAATAAAAAAAATTAGACTGTAAAAAGAATGAATAAAAAAAAAAAATCCATTAAAAATGACTAGGAAAAATAAATAGAGCCTTTTAGAAGTGGATCAGAAATGCTACAAAATTTGCAATCGAAAATTAACGCCTTGAAAATAGATTTGGCCACTAAAAATCCGCATATGTCATCCACGAAATCTCAAATACAAAAAAGAAGAGCGATGAACCATAAGTACTAATAAAAAAAAATCATATTTTGCAAGACTGTCCATATTGCATATTTTGAAAATCCAAGGGAAGAGGATAAATAAATAAAGAAGAAGGAAAAAGGTAAAACAAGGAGAAAATGAACAAATTTTAAATTTGGACGCCACAAGAATGTCGAAAATGGAAGAAGTAATGCTAATTCGAATCGAATAAGAGGTATTGAAATTATATTATGTTTTGCGATATTAATCACTCACAACACTAATTTGAAAACAAATAAAAATATTCTTACCAAAAAGAAATTCTAGAAGAAGAAACACCGTTGAAGTGAATCAATTATTTTGATCGAATTAAAGCATTCTTTTGAGAGCGAGAGCTATGAGCATAATATACAAATAAAAAAAAATAAATACAGTTAACCTAGAAATGCCAATTCAGAACAAAATCTTGCAAAAATAAAAAAAAAAACTTTTTAGTAGCTTTGATACTCACTGATGGATATGATTAATCAGTTTTCCTTGATTTAAACAGGGAAAATGGATCCAGCCAATATCTAATGGGGTTTAAGGTTTGCAATTTAATCATAAAGTTATTAAGCAAGCAATTAAACTTATGCAATGGCAGCTTGTTATTATATTCAAATTCCATCATGATAACAAAATACCTTTTCTAGACGTACTTTTAATTCGGAACCCTAATAGAACAATAGAAACAGAATGGTGGAAAAATCCATACATTCCGGAAGATATTTACATTATACCAGCCAATGACACAAAAGTTCAAGACACAAAATCACACATCGTAAAAAGTAAAACTCAAACTTGCAATCTACTTTTAAAAATAATCAAATACTGCAATCTAAAAAAAAAAATACTGAAGATAAAAAACATGAAATTAACAATAAAAGATATTACACTATTCCATACATACAAACACTATCAGAAAGACTCAGATAAACACATGTAACAATAAAACTGATTACACTGTCACATTGAAAAACACATCCACTATAGATAAATTATTCACCAAATCCAAAAATACAAATAAATTGGAATAACAGTTTAATATAGTTTACGAAATAACGTGTGAAGATAGTTGTGGAAAATCTTATTTCGACACATCGGAACAATATCTCAAACGACCTGTTTATAAACATAAATACAGTTGGACGTATATAACTAAAAACCCGAATAAACCATACCAAACAGCTCTCACCACACATTACAGAGAAACAAAACATTCTTTTAAATTTGATTCTCCCAAAATTATTCACCATAAACGAAATATCAAAGAAATGATAATCATAGATAAATTTAAAAATTGTGCAATAAACAAATAATCATACATCCTAAATCTCAATACATGTTATTCCAATTTAATACATTCAGATCAATAATACACACATAAACTTATAACCATATATCCTTTTATTACACAGAAATACAGACATTCCGTCAACCTGTACCTGGAAAACCCTTGAAAATATCCCTAACCTTTTTTTTAAGAATTAGAATTAGATTAGTTGTGTACTAATATTGTTATATTTAGTAGTAGAAACCAATAGCATATCTGTTCCCTGTGATTCGTTCTGGGGATACCACGCGATGAACATATTCCTCACCACTACACCAAATTAAAATGGTTATTTCCCTCTTTCTGACGACAGTACTTCCTTGGTTCGTTTCTTTATAAATCTCTTTCCTCTCAGTCACCTCTCTAAATTATCAAAGCATTAATATTAAAGTCATCAGTGAGTTCCTACAAAACTAGATTCCGTCCTTCGTCTGATCATTCAAACAATTCATAGCCAGAGCGTCCGATTTCTGGAACTCCCTCCCATCCAACTTACGCCATTCCTCCACTCTCAATACCTTTAAATCCCGACTCTTCCTTTACATATTAGATGTTCAGTCAAATAATCAAATAGAAGAAGAATATATTCAACAATGAGATAGTAATATTCAGTATATAACTTCAAAGTAATTTTGTTTTTGTTTTTATTTTTGTCATTACTTATATTATTATCCTAGGTTACATTTATTATTTTTATTTTATGCTGATAAGGTGTATTCAACCCTGTTATAGTATTTTTTATTTTTATCTGTTTATATTTGCTTACCTTATTTTAAATTTTTTGCCTTAAGATCAAAATTTTTTTTTCTCTTGTGATTTCTAATGAGGAATTAATACTATTTTTTCTATCATAATTTTAATTTTAATATTGTTAAATAGCTAAACATTTTGTCCTTAATACCTTAGTACCCGGTTGCTAGACCGCCATTATATTGTTCATTATAATTATTCTTAAGGTGCAATGGCCTCAGAATAAAATTTATTTTCATTCAGTCATTCATTCGAATCCACCAGTAACATTGGAAGTAGTTTCATTCTCATCTATATTTTGTAATTATATTTAGTATATATTCTAAAGCATGTTTTTATGTAGCCAACTTTATGTTTTGAAATACCTGTGTAACACATATTATTTTATTTTAACCTGTTTTTTTTTTCACTGTTGGGCATGGTTATGAGAACAAGTCTCGAAACGTCGCCAAAATAGTTGTTTTTATTTATTGTCTGAACCTCAAGAACCTTATGAAACATATAATAGTAACATTCAAGAAATATATCCATATTTATTTATGGATTAATATATAGGAGAGAGAAGATAGTTGGGGTATGCATTTTTTTAAAGTTTTTTTAATTTTTAATGCCAACGTTACTTGCATTGCAAGCCTTCATACTGATATATAAACATAAACTATTTATATATATATATATATATATATATATATAAATATTTCGATAACAGATAATTATGTTTTGCGGCAGGTGAACAAGGAAGGAATTGAATTTAAATAATATATACGCCACCCTGCCAGCTCATTTGTGACATATTACAGTTATCATTTGCAGGGGATTTCCAAAAAGCAAGCAGGACGCCACAGGCAATTAGACTAATGTAAAGGCTCACTATGCAACTTTCATTTGTGCCGGGGGAACAATGGCGGTTGGTTCTCTCAGCCCTGAGTTGTGAAAGAGGAGCTAATTCCCCTGGCAGCTATTATTGCTCCTGAATGAAACTTGCTCCTTATCGATAAACTTTGCTGAGCAATAATGGAGGGGGCGCCTTACCCCAAGTCTCCCCCCTCCTCCCAACGCATTATGAATTGGCGAAGAGGTTCCATAGGTGAGGAGGCAGACGTCAGGACGAGAATGTGCCTTATTACTACATTTCCTGACAGGCGATGCAGGAGAAACTTGCGTAAACATTCCGAATCAGAGTATGGTTGGGAGGGTACGCAAGGGGGTTTCCTTCTCGCCCTCCAAACCGAGGCTACGAAATCCTTTTTGATATATTCACGCCAGTTACTTTTAGTAATAATTGCGAATTAAACATTGAAAACGAAAATATTCATTTTATTGTACATGCGATCAAAATAACTTATCGTCGCAACTATGTAAAACTAACGAATGCGAAAAAAGGTATTTTTTATTTCGTTTATTTACCGATGTATTCTACAAGGACTACCTGTGGTAAAATGATAGAAACATTACATTACTGATTTCGGTCTTCTAAGTGCCGATCAGATTTGAAATTTTACTATAAGACCTTGCAGAAAACAAAAGTAAACGAGCGGAATAAAAAAAAAAGAATGGATTTTTCACATTCGTTGGTTTTACATAGTACCGACGATATATTTAATTCATAACGACTTTAATCTTTATGATATGGACGAACTATGACACCATTTTCTAATTGCAGTGACATTGTTAAACGAAGAAAAGTTAATTACTCAATATCATTTCGAGAATTTCACTCTATGAAGTCTACGCGACAACGGACTATATACAGGTTTCTCATATCTTCCAGCAGTATAAAACCACACAGATTCGGTCCCGAATGAGAGTAACAACCACTGACACCTACAAATGCTTTAAAGGAGAAAGGCACGTTTAATGTCCCGCCCAATAATTTAGGGTTGGCCAATCTATTACCTGCTAATCAACCTGAATTTCGTCGTTTTATCTAACACCTCTTGTCTACGAATTTACCTATGTAACACATTGAATACCCAAATTTAAAAACCTACTTCAGGTTATAAACGTTATTAACGGCATTATTACCTACAGAACAGATAAGAAAGACAGCAGCATCTGAACTCTTAGAAATGCAAAAACGAAGAATAAATAATATTATAACGAGCTTCCAGAGAACGAGAAAATTGAAAAGGAATTCTAACCACTAGATCATGCAGTCATCTAAACGCAAAGTCGAGTGGCCTACATAGACTAGATTTTAATTCAATTAATTATACAACTCGTAAATACATCGATTATAATTCGATAAAACACATCGATCTAAAAACAAATGTGAAAAAGTATACCAGAAGTTTCATATTTTCCTATTTTCACTTCCCTAAAATGAAAAAAATATAGCAGAAATTGACAACATAACTTTCAACGGGGATTTTGTTTCATATATTTATAATTTGTTATTTCTGTTTCCCTAATGTGAATAAGTTTATTAGAAGTTAACGTTACTTCTAATTTAGTATTATATAAATTGTAATTTCCTACAATATTAATTCAACATTGATTTATTGTTTTGTATTATGATATTTTATATTTCCAATCAATTATTTTTTTTATTTCTCAGTCTATTAAGAGGAGATATAAAACTAAAAATTAATATTAACTTGAACATGGATTTAGAGTTAGTAATTAAATGAAGGAGTGCAACTTTCCAATTGAAAAGCAGCGATATAAACATCAAAATAAAGCGGAATAAGGTCAAAATCGACTGAAGTTCTTAAAGCGTGAGAGAGCTGCAGCGCTTCGTCGATAGTAATTCCCAAACTAATACACAAATAAATACTATATATAAAACTATTAATAGAGGAAAATGAATGTAGATTAATTAGAAAAATATTTAAAATTCTGACTTCTCAATCCATTACAATAATGCAGGAAAATGTGAATTCAAGGAAGGCATGAGTGATTGGTTTGTTTAAAATAGATTACTAGGTGGACTGTTCCATGAATTTTTCAACGATTTCCTATGTTGTTTTTTTTTATATAATAAAAAAAGTTTACTGAGGTCAAATGTTTTGAATATTATTTCCTTCTCTTAACTAATACTAAACTAACTAATACTACTTTTTTTCTGGCATTTCCAACCACAGATTTGCCATTTTTTAAACTAAAAAAATAGTTTTTGAGTTGTACTAAAAAGTATATATATTTTTTTAGTTCAGACCTGGGAATCCTGAGAATATTTAAAAAACATTTTCATGATCTAAAGATAATACTAAAGAATTTTATTCTCTGACAGTAACACATCAAATGTACATCATTAATCCAATTGGTTTTAAGTAATAAAAATTTAACTAATTTATACTAATAATTCTACTGAGGTAAAAGTTTTCATTTCATAAATGAATAAATCGTTTAAAATAATTCTGGGGAGACCTTTTTCGGGTCAGCCCCCCTCCGTACTTCCATTTTCTCTCGGAATTAACAATCATCTGAATTGAGTTGAGGGCCAAGGGCATTCACTAAAGGAAACAAAATTCACGTCAACCCCAGGCTTCGAAATGAGAAGGGCTACTTACTAAAATTAAATAAATGTTTAATTTTCCTGGCGGGTATTTGATCACACTGTACAAACCATTCAGACAGTATACTTGGTAATTTTCAAAACATTAATTCTTAGTTTCACATAAATAACTATTAACTTCGTTTAAGTTATACAAATTTAAATATTGTTTATTTTTTGTTATATTAAATTATTTTCTTTTGAGGGTACCTGGTATCCGAGGAAGTAATTCAGCGTTTTGAATACTGAAGCTCATGGGTTAGAATCATAGCTTGAATCATAACCTGAAAGATAACTCGTACTTCCTGGCCTAGTTTGGAATATTTGACACCTTAAGCCCCAATAAAAAAATAATATTTTTAATTGAATGGGTCCGCCGGAAAACGTTCTAAGCGACAAAATTGGCGATTTTAAAAGTTTTCAAATGTATAGTAGTACATCATAGTATATGTCATTATGCGTGTAAATATAACAAATTAATATTTAAATATAAAATCTAACAAAAAGTTTAGATTATGATTTTCTTCGCTGATTACTCAAAATTTTGTCGCTTAGAACGTTTTTCGGTGGAACCATTCAGTTTTAATGTGATATTTAATTAGAACTACAGTGGAAACTCGTTATTTCGTCACTCGATAATTCGTCTTATTCTGTAATTCGTCAGGTTTTTTTTTTTTATTTATTTAGTTTTTTTAATTGGCATTTATAAATAACAAAATTAAATACGTATGTAATTCATTTTTTCCTCTTGCAACTTATTTAATCTCTAAACCGCCTCATTTGGTTTGTCACTAAAAAATACGCCTATAGTTATACATTTTGTAAATCATTTCAAAGAAAAAAGCAAACAGAACTAGCCTGTTGATCCCTCCATTGATTGTAGTAAGAGATGAAATGAAGTATGAGTGCAGTTGACGAATTCCCGGAATCAGTTAATACTGGAGAGCTCTTCCTAAAAAACTAATGGCATCTGGCTCAGCAAATTTTGCTCCAGGTTATAAAATGAGAAAATATAAGCAAGAGGTAAGCAGCTGGTTAAACATGGATAGTATGGATGTGGGATAAGAAATTTTTAATGACAATGGAATTATTGAGCAAGTGCCGAGTGCTCAAAATGAAGCTAGTGATGAAAAAGATGATGACGATAACGTTTCTAATTCTTCTACTATTCCATGCAAAGAAGTAGAGGAAATGTTAACTAAGCGTAGTGAGTGGTTTCGAGCAGCAATGTGAATCAGATACTTCACCTGATGGGATGCGGCAAGCGTTTAGCTTTTTTTGTGTTTTTTGTCATTGCCACTCAAGTCCAATGTGTATAATGTTCATGTATTCGTTTTTACATTCAATAAATAGCAAAAAAAAATTAAAAAAAATACAATTATACAGTTTAAAATGCTTTTTTGTTACTTTACCAGCAAAATTCTGTAATTCTTCATTTCCGTTATTTTGTCACCCCCTCTCCAACACTCATGACGAATTATCGAGTTTCTACTGTATTTGGATATAGAGAGTTGAGTTCTGAGGCTCTAAACAGTCCAATTCATCTCGAAATTAATTCTTGCAAGCTAAAATCCATAGTTAAATACTAAATTCTCCTTACTTCGCCTCTTATAAAACTATTCACAATTTTTTTATTTTTTTTTTAATGGTCCGTCTGTTGCTAATTTAGCCCTAACCAGATACTTCAGCTTTTCATATTAAACTCGATAGTCACTGAAATCCACAAGTCTGTCAACTTGCTTCCCATACTGTTCCCAAATGCCCTCCGAGGGGTCTGAACAGGAGAGAGCTTCGAGACCTTGTTATGTAGAACTGTTATTAAAGTGTTACGGAGGGTAGTTGTTTGACATTGAAATCTTATTAAGAACATTATTTTCTCATTTACTAGATGTATTTTAGTTTTGTATACAGTTGTAAATTTCAATGAATAGCTTAAATAAAAAATATTTTTTAAATTTTACTTAGATTGAATTGTACGTATTTTTAAATTTAATTATTCGAAATAGCCTTAATTTTTATTATACATAACTAAGATATATAAACTCCAAAAATATTAACCCACCTATTTGATTACTGGTAATCTTTTGAGACGACAGAAGAAAATGTCCAATTGCTTTACCACTCAATGGTATGTTATTGTATACATTAACCCTCACATTTTGGAGATATACTATCGTGAATTGCAATAAATAAATACAAAAATTTAGCTTTAGGCTCTATACAAATAACGCGCCTAAGCCTAAGTCAAATGACCAAGGAGGTTTATATTAAAAAATGAAAAAACGTATTATTCAGAAAAAGAATCAGATTTCTGTAACCAATAAACAGCCATGACTTTTACCACAGTCTTAAGCTTTATAAACACAATTTCTATATAAAACAAAGCTTAAAAACCATATTTTATTAAAAAATGAAAATTAAACTTTAATTAAAAACAGACCATAAAATTATACATATAGATATTTTGTTTTAATACAAATTCAATTAAGATAATTGAAATATATATTCGAAACTGAACTAAATATTTTAAGATATCAACTTAAATAAGTTGAAATAAATACATAATTTATACATGAAAATCCATATTTAATTTCATGATATTTTAAAGATGAATGCTTTTTCCGAAAATTAAGTGGGTGGGTAGATAGAATAAGCTGTGATTAAAAATTTAAATTGATAGGAAATTTCAGATTCCATATCAAAGTAATAATTTAGCAATTAAAAAGTAATAAGATTAAAATTGATAAATAAGAGATGTAGGAACGGGATATTAAAGACAAAATATTGAGAATTCTCTGATCTTGTTCAGTTTATCATCACGAGAGAGTTTGCATTTTTGATAGGAATTACACGATTTCCTCGACGCTGTAATTAATTTATCGAAGTTTCTGTCTGTTTCCTCTTTTATCAACCCGACGCCGGGGGATAAAACTTTAACGAATTCCATCAGTTCGAAAGAACCGTCTGGTGTAAATGTGGCCTAAATATTTCATCAAAGGAAAGAAAATAGGGTTGCGTGCCAAGTAAGAAAACTTTATGTATTTATTATAAGATTATGAAGTAAACAACAAGTTAAGTTAGCTAGCAAACCAGTGATGCAATATTTTTAAATTTTCATATATCCTTGAAGCTCCATTAAATGTTCCCTTATATATGAAAATAAATACCACATAAACAAATAATAGCAACATATCATTAATATATATGATAGTTATGCTGGTATTATTCATTTTTATTTATGGATACTGATACCAATTATCAAAAATAAATTGCTATTGTGATAAATAATACTATAATAAACTATATTGATTAAGGAATAAAGTAGTGAACAGAAAATAACGTTTATTATATACAACATCTAAACTGTTATATAAAAGGACAAGCCGTATTTCGTTTATGATCACTAAGGACGAAAAATACGGGACCAATAGATATCAAATTTTAACCACATCATCTTTATAGTTCTAGGAAGGTATAGCATTAATAAAAATTTAGTTGTAAAATGATGAGTGGCAGAAACGAGGTTCGCATCACTGTCATATACTTTTATAGTTAGAAATTAAATCCAACTAGATAAAATCAATAAAATTATTTCTGCCGAATAACAATTCTTATCAAATCAAAATGTCGATCCTTTACATTTTGATATTGTTTGTAAAAATATGATTCATGGGCCTTTAGTTGTAAGCAACGATAACACATTCCATTATCTGCAAGTTTCTTAGTAGTCCATCTGGATTATCAGCTCATACTTAAAATAGAAAATTGGATGTCCAATTATGCTTTTACGCGATGTTCAAAAACCTAATCAGAGCGAATTTAACCAGGTAAAAAATTATTGCTATAAGTGAAAATACGAAAACCTTTCACTAAACACTGTAGGTGAGAGAATAAAATTTTTGCCTCACGATGTTCTAAAAGTGTAATAGGGCTCTAAAACCAGTATTAATACGTAATGGAATAAAAAAAAAAAATCTTTGTTCTATATATATAAAAAAAAAAATCCTCTGAGAGTAAAAATCAAGTATGATAACTTCATACTATTCTTTGGCTGCATTTATATTGAAATGTTTTCACATCGGCAGTTTGATATGCATTAACTTCATTTCTCTACAGTTAATACATAACCGAATAAGACTAGATTCTGTACTAAGCGGTGTTCAGTACAGAAAAATATCTATTTTTTAATGATAGACAATGTATTTTATGACTTTGGTTTCGTTTTGTACATATAATTAGGGAGAATAATTGGTGTACAATAATATTTCAAAAAAACTATTGTCGACGAAAGCGGTATTGATCGGTATCAAGGAATCGACTTTGGACTATCGATTTAGGAAACAGATTTTCTTTCGGCAAGAAAGGTAAATCGATATATCCCTCATATAAATACAAATATATTTATACGACCACTCTACAAATAATACAGGAATTAGAGATACATATATTGTGTTTGTATTGGATAAGTTAGAAATTCTTGATTCAGGGAAGCTTTTGGAGAAGGGAAAGGCCCCTAAAATTGTAAAACCACAATAATAATAATAATAATTTAAAAAAAGTGATAGTGACTAATTTTTAGAATTATTTATAGGCGAATAAATTCAGTTCATCATAAATTAAATTATTAAGATAAAACTAAAAATGAAAACATTTAAGTGTGGGTCCGATAGCATTGAGCTGTAAAATAGAAAGAAAAACTTCATGATTGAAAATGGCAGCCAGAGGAACTCAGATATTAAATACCAACTGCAAAGAACAACAAACTCATTTTTATCCTCTGGTGAAATTTTGAAACTTAGACCCGGTGTGATGTTTTACGTTAGCTACTTCTTCCATAAAAATGCTGAAAACCTTAATATAACACCGAAATGAAGATTTTACTCTTAAGTTTATTGCTAAATTAAACAATTTAATAATGCAAGCTCCAAAATCTCGCAGGGCAGAGGGTACCCTACGTGATGGCAGCCGGCCATATAGGGCCCGGGCAGATGGGCTATTAAGAACGTATTTCATACACAAACGAGAACGCAAATGAAGTTAAATAGTTTTACGAAGTTTAATTTCTCTTCGTAATGAAAAGGGTGAGTGAGGACGGCGCCCCAGGCCCTCGGGAGCTGTTGGGCGGAAAATGTGTACATCAGCAACGGCCATAAATATCTTCCAATGAGTACTTATTCTAAGCACCGCATCCCCTATATAAACGTTTTTATTACTCCGAATGGTGAGTTAATATGATTCATCGTGGCTACATGTTTTATAGTTATGTACTGTGTGCAACACTCATAAATAAGGTATATTGGAGAAAGAACACCTAGCACTACGTAGTAACATAGTAACTTATTAACATAAAATAATTTATAATCCTAAAAGCTGTTCATACATATTATGAAACGAGAGTAAAAAAGAAAGAGAGAGAGAGAGAAAGAGAGAGAATAATTCACTTCTTTATTTTAGTTATTTGTCTTAGTTTTTGATTTAATATAGTTGTTTTATAATTTTAGATCTTTTGAACAATAGCCTGAAATAAAGAAAATTCTTAGTGCATATTATGTTATACAATAAATATCAAAAAAATCTATCTTAAATACGTAAAATAAATTTACAACACACGTTTGCACTTCTTTATTTATAATGGAGTTTATGAATTCAGAATATTAAGCAGCCTAACTATTTTATGTAAAGTTAAAAAAAAAACTTATTGTACATAGTTTTGTTTAAAATGTGATATTTATTCCTCATGTAAATTATTATTATGAAAAAAACATAATGTTATTTTATTTATCATCGAATTATCTAGAAATCAGCTAAAACTACATGAAAATAATAAAGTTAACGGACTCATTCCAAATCAATATCAACATCAAATATTTAAATAAATAAATTATAGTTACTTACAGCTTGACAGTCATAAGCACTATTGCACGTACCTGTAACAAGGAAAATTAATTTTATTAATTTAAGCACCAAATAAATCAATGCATCATAAAATGGTTGACAGAGAGAGAGTGAAGAGAGTGGTGGAGAAAGGGAGGGAAATAGAATATATCTATATTAAAAAAATAATAAACAATATAGCTAATAGCTACGGTATTGTCACACAATTTTGATTTCATACATCGCACAGTGGGACGAAACGGTGTTTTTTCTAGACATCGCAATTTTAGCATCTAAAAATTTTTGCATCGACTTTAAATTTCATATGGGTATGTTTTCAAGGGTGTAAAATTTGAATCTGAAGTCTGTTTTTGCCTGTCATTTCAAGATTTTGCTCTGTTAAACAATAGTGTGTCCAAAAAATCCAATTTTTGTTTGTTCGTGTTTTGATTCGAGAGATATCATTTTTTATGATTTTTGATGTGCTCTATCGAATTTAAAAAGATCTTGAAATCAATCAGTTTACCCTTATTTTCGTCGATCGGACTTCTTAAATATTTATGAAATCAGGATTTGTCGACATTTAAATGAAAAAAAAAACTACCTGTTATAATTAATTAACTCTAACTTCCCGCGATAATTAAGTAAGTGATGATAAAAAAAAAAGAAAAAAAGTTGACTATGGTTCCAAGCTATCAAAACATGTATCTGGATACAGACTGAGGGGTCAGTTGCTGCCTATATGTTTTTATGGCTATTATTGTCATTTGTTAACAACAAACGACTATAAGACTATTTATGTATCACGTTGAGATCATGGAGCGCAACGAATAAACTGACTGTATAATTTTTCCAACTCCTAATAATATTTACTTTTTTCTTCTTCTATTTTTTCTTTTTTTCTATTCATTTATATATTTTTTTATTCAATTATTTTTTTCTCCAATCTTTATTCTATTCATCAATTAGCGTATAAATTCATTTGATAATTATTGCTTAGATTTCATCTTAAACTCAATTATTTTAAATTAAAGTTAAATTATTTTAATATTATTCTAAAAATATTTTATGCATTATTATAACAATAGTTTGTATAAATACTTATTTAAGTATGCGTTATGTCGAGAAATATATGCATGAGAACGCGTAGAAATATATGCACCTATTGCTGGGCGCCTATCACCATTACTGCAATGTTTTTCATAACTGTGAAAGGTACAAATAAAAATAAAGAAAGGTTGATGGTTTAATAAGGTCGAATTACAACATTAGAAATATATAAACTATGCTTAACCACGGGTTAATTCGGCCATATTCGGAAAATAATAGAACGTATTTATCCCATTAAATACCTAAGGTAAAACTCCATGAAGTCAATTTTTCGGAAAAATTTGGACGTTTACTTTAACAAGCAATAATGTACTCGAAACACCCTGAAAGTTACTCCACATGTCATTGTTTTATAAAATCCTAATTCTTTCTAATCATAAAACCATCACTACTAATTTTTTTTTTAGTTTGAATAGACTATTACGAAATAGAAAGTAATTTTTTTATTTGACTTATATGAGATTATAATTATTTAAAAAGTTATAGGAACAATAATAATCACCAAATACGATTTCGTGTATTTTTATGTCAATTTTCATTATATTTTTATTTTAAAAACAGCATTTTCACAATTTATTTCTGAAAAATTTCCACATTTTCTTAATCCTAAGATGTTAGAAGATGGTACAAAGTGGTCGGAGATTGCAATAAAATAGTTTTAATTTATAGAGCATGTCTGGAAATTAGGGCTATTCGTCCCACTGTGCGTCGGTCTAATAGTATTCCAAAGTCAAAATAATAACATTCAATATATGCTCTTTCATTTAGTGTATAAAACTGTTTCAAACGATAAAAATTTTAGTAAAAAAAAACAAACAAAAAACAGTACCATAGTAACCCATGAAGGGTTTTTGGGTTCACTAGAGAAGGCGAGGCCGAGAGCCAGTGCGTTACTACCATTTTATGTAAGTTGTCCTGAAACGCCGCTCTAAAAACAGCTGGTTATAACACCTCAGCAAATTTTATAAATTTATAAAACCAATTTTTTTTCTACAAATATAGATGTAACAAGATAAGAGGAGGACAACCCCGTCGCCTTCTGAAGACGCGTCTACTTGGTAAGCACGCGCTATCCCCACGGTTGTAAAAGAAGATTTGGACAATATCACGCTCAGAAAATAAATTTGCTGCCTTCACCCAGACTCGAACTGGGTTTGGGAGCTTGACATTCTAGTGCTATGCCCCTTGAGCTACATTATCTTCCGCATAATAATACAGCAATAATAAAAAGACTTAGCAAAACCGAAGGCACAATGCCGAAACCAACACCGAACGCTATCAACACACTAAAATATCTATTTGTATTTTAATTCACATCGTTCATACTGATATCCACTTCCATCACAGTCTACCGAAACGCAGATCTATAAGGTGCCACTAAGTCTTGGTCCACCCCAAAACACGTTTATTCGCCGGTTCAGCATTGATTAGTTCGTTGTCAAGCTCAACCACATTCCGTATTTTAACTTTCACGAACAAGTACCACAACTTTTATTTTAAGGTATTGTGAATAAGTGGCTTTAAAGTCGCACTGTTGCCATGGTCACTTAAAGTTTGCATATTGAAGACAAATGTGTTCCCCTGTGTGTTTATCGCCGAAGCCAATTTATAAAAACTGTTTGACCCTTAAAAATCCACTTAGAGATTAGCCATAGCGCATAGAGAATTCGGGTTAACCACTGCCCTCACATCATTCATAATTTGTAAATTAGGCGAAATTGGGGCCGCGACGCTGTGGGTCGTTAGCGAAATTTCGGGCAAAGTTGGGACTAATATCCGAGCAACAGTACACAGAGGAGTGGGACACATTAAGCAAGTTAAGCCACAACAGTGGGAGGACTTGTTCATTAGCGACCCCAGCCTGCAATGGCGATGTGTCTGTATTAAGGTGAGGAGGGGGGGGGGGCGATATCAGGTCACTGACCCGACTTATCTTTACACCTCAATCACACATTTCGTAATGTTAGTCTTTTTCCAAGTGTTTGAAATATGTATATTAGAACGCCGTAAAAAAAAAAAAAAATTAAAAACTTCCTACTTAAGAGGATAAAAAGATCGTTTCAGTCTTTGATCGACCGCACAATACTAGAGAAAAATAATAGAGAAAACATATAATAGAGAAAAATAACAAAACGAAATAATAAAAATAAAAATTAAGATTAAATATCTTCATCATTAATGAAGTAATAAACCCAAGGGTTGTGGAACAGATTCTTTTTTTTTTTCAGGATTAAATACAATGTTGACCAAATGAAGTTTAGTATATTATCAATAATAGAATTTCTATTGCAAAATAATATATAAATGAGAACGGACTAATAAAATAGATAGAAAATAATATGAATATGAGAAATCTGTAACAAGTAGTTACAGGATTTTAGACAAAACTGATTAAATTGCAAAAATTAAATATATTTATCATTAAATGCCGACCTTGATTTAAATTAGAATTAAATCACTAGCAGCCTTGACTAAGCTTTTGGGTGATGCCAAGGCTTGTCATACAGTTATTTTAATATTTTCACAGAGAATTTTAACAAGTTTAATCAATCAAACATATGCTCATAACTAAATTAAATAAATATTATTTTACAAAGAATATTTATCCATTTTTTTTTTTTTTATGACAGTGATGGGAGCTCAGTGATGAGCCTGGAGGTTAGCAAAGCAGTACAATTCATCTCTTATCCAATTCTTACAATCCAAAATCCTTCGAAAAATACTCAATTCTCCTTATTTTTTCACCAATAAACTTATACATAAAGATCTCAATGTGCTATATGTTGCAGAATTATATGTGGTCTTTCATTGTTAGGTCCATAACAACTCAATCCAACTGTCTTTCGACTTGATTCCTACTTCATTCCCGATAACCCTCCGAGGCATCTGAAATGGCAAAGAGACCACGAGAAAAACTTTAAATGAAGTGCTACTGATGAGTTTTTTTCAAGTATTCTCAAAGCCATTGTAATTCATATCAACACTGTTAATTTGTTATATATATATATATATATATATATATATATATATATATATATATATATATATATATATATATATATATATATATATTGTCCAGTTGTAAAAAAAAAAAAAAACGAAGTTTTTTTTAAAATTATATCTATATGATTCCTCTGAGAGTTAACCTTAATTTACCACTACTGGTAGTTAATTAAATGTAACCAATATGATGAGTGAAAGAGTTCTAATATTAATCACTACTACGCCATAAATTTAAAGTAATTTTATTTCATAACATAACTAACTTATTCTTATTCATTTTATCAAAAATGAAATATTACCATTTATTCAAAAATCTTCTTTTTTTTTTTCTTCAACTTTATAGGCTAATCTTAGTCGAAGTAAATGCCTTTAATTCTGAGATGAGATTTTCTGGAAATACCCCCTAACTAATCCTGGTTACTATCAATGGTATTAATAGCTTTTCCCTTTGGCCCAATCCGGTTTACTTTTAGCCCTTTCTTTGAAGTATTGTTTATAACTTCTTCAACTTTGTCGTTACTGGATTGGAAGAGAACCGGATAATTATTAAGCACATGCAATAAAAGTGAAGGTACTTGAGAGAGTACTTGATGAAGAATTAAACAATTCTGAAAATATATATATATATATATATATATATATATATATATATATATATATATATATATATAATATATATAATTTATGTTTGTCAGGATAAAAGGAAAAATGAGACAAACTTCTGAAGGCAAAATAACTTTAAATCACTTATTTAATAGTTAAAATTGTTATGGTCAACTTTCAAGTGAGATTTAAGAAATCACAAGAAACGTTTTGACAATATATTGAAATTTACAACTGTACAAATATACATCAAGTAAATGTGTTAAAAACGCTTACAATAACATGCCAAAGCTTGAAAAGAGCTACTCATCAGTAGCACTTCAATCAAAAATCTACACAAGAAGATCTCTAGGCCATCTAGAGATACACAAGTTGAGAAACTAGAGGATTATGGAGCTTACTATGAAAGCATTGGTATCTGGTTTGGGCTAAATCAGCAACATATGGAACATTAGGGTCTTCATGGGCAAGTTTGTTTGTGATAAAGCAAGGAGCATTGAGGATTTCTCCTACGATTTCGGATTGAAAGGAGTAGATACTAGATGAGTTGGATGGTTTAGTGGAGTCCCAAAGCTCAATTTGTCATAATAGGTGTGATGGCTGTCATATAAATTATAAAAACAATTACAATATACGTCATTATTATAATTGTTATTTCATAATAAGTAAATTAATTGAACAGATAATATTAGAAATACTTATTTTTTGTTATTGCTCATATACCTACTTTAACACTAATACAAATCAATTTTTCCTTGACATTCTATTTATAATCTATTGTTTTTTCCCAATTTACATTTTAGAACTAAAAGGGTCAATTTACTTAAACTAATAATTAAATTAAATTAGCAATTATTGATTTTCGAAGTAAACAAAGTTCAAAGAAAATTGGGGTTCCAAACGTGACTTCTTTCATTTAAACCAATACAGCTCTTAAAAGGTTGGTTCTAGCAACAGATGTTATATAACAAACAGTATTCTTCATTAAATTTATTATTAGGAAACTGTCGACAAATTATCGATATGAGCAGCACAAAAAGAGCTAGTGTGTCCAATGTTACTTCATAGAGTGAAAAAGATTTAAAAAAAAAAAAAAAAAAAAAAACACTATACACCCACACCCTACACGGCATATCCATATAAAAAACAAAAAACATAGATTTTCATTATTACATTTTTTATTTTACTTCTGCAGCCTATGGATGATTCGAATTAAAAACGTTTACACAAATTTACTAAATTCTCATTTAATATACAAAAAATAGTTTGTTTAGTTGTTAATTAACAGATGAACAGTCAACTAATGAAAATAGAAATAACATTAAAAAATTTAAAAAAGGAAATGAATAACTAATTTTTCTGAATATATTGATAAACCAAGATAGTCAAATGAAGTTTTCTAGGATTTGAGATACTGAAAGTAACAACAGCAATGGTAAAACAGATCTTCGATACAACGATAAAAATGATCCCCATGATACAAAACACTTTTTCCTTGGCCCGATCCCAACAGGAACTTTTCGAACTAAAGCCCATTTGTTTCAACGCTTCAATTTCCTGTTTTTAACGCACTCATGAAACAGTTAAATACATTTTATCTTTTTAGATTAGGTATTAAATGATATGTAAATGTAAGTTAAATTTGTGTATACGGAATCAAATTTCGTGGATCAAAGGTATGGGGAAAAGCAGAAGAAGAAACAGAATAATCCACAATAACAGTCATCATATTCTATATATATATATATATATATATATATATATATATATATATATATATATATATATATATATATATATATATATATGTAAATCTATTTAATAGAAAGTGTTAAATACAGAATAAGTTAAGTTTATATAACGTTTGAAATAAATACATACCCTTTTCAATCATTTTATTTTTCCAAACAACAGTACTTTCTCGGTTGTGAGTCCCTTTTTTCGTTAACGGAAAAGCAAAGTTCAACCATATACAAAACATCGAACAAAAGCCTTTTTTTACACTCTGAACTTCCATTCGACCACGCAGATTTTTATTTATAATTTTTCTCAGTGATAGAAACCAACTTGATGGTTTCCACCATACTGCTATGGGTTGGCAACATAATAATGTGAAAACTTATTAATTTTTACAAAGACATTACAATTAATAGACCATAATTCACCACTCCCATTGGTAAGTTCAATGTGAATACTCTGCATTCCATGAATATTATAGAATTATGACGCAAAACCAAAACTGTGATTAATAAAAAAAATAGCAGGTTACGTAAGTTCATTATTGATTCATTGCAGAAGTTATCGAAACCTTCTCAAAAATTAGATAATTAATTAGAAAAAAAAGGATTCCAATTCCTTGAATAAATACAAATTGTAAAGATGAATATAAAATTAAAATTATAATCAATAAAGGTTTCATTTTTTTATTCAATGAATAAAATGGCTACTAGGCGGCCCATCTCTACTAAATATAAAAACGGTCGATAATTCATCAATTCAAAAGAAGTTTTTAAGTTTAGTTTATGTATTCATACATATATACATAAATTCATCCTCACTTTGTGATTTTTTTTATATCAATGATAACGATTACGTTATTTTCTGATAACGGTTTTGTTTCGGAGAAAGACTACATAGTCCAGTAAAATAATGCTAAAATATAATCGAAAAATCTCCCCAGGGACGGAGTCTTTTAGTATCTTTACCTTCTATCTACTCATAACGAAGCTATGAAGTAAAAAATAATTGTATATTTCATGTACTTTACAATATGTTTATTGACTGGACTAACAAAGGTTAAGTCAGAAGTAAATTCAATGATAATAAACGTTTGTCCGAGGAAGGAAGCGTTCTAATTCGTATATAAATACAGATATATTTAAAGTTGCGAACCGAAGTGACACAAAGCCTATCTGCTAATTAGGAGAGCGGGGAGGCTAGGAGGTTAGGGCTAAGATTGGGCCTCGGGAGCAGAGTCCAAGTTGTTGGGGTTCTTGCCTCATTAAATCAGTTCTATCCCTCTCTCTCCTCTCTCTCCCCCCCCCCCCTCTCTCTCTCTCTTCGTCCCCGTCGGTCGATATTGTGGCCGCTGCCGATCTCTAGTCCGCTCTTCTTTTCCGACCAAGGGTTAAGTGTCTAAGCTCCAAGAGCAGGCTCATCAAAAGCCAACGTCAAACCGAGATACGGTGTTAGAGTTTGTATTATTTACAAGAGAGACTGGATAAGAGTGTATAAAATATGCGAGTACTTATCTCTCATAACCTGGTTTTAATATGAAATTATTTCAACACCATATTATTTGAGCTGAAAATATACAGAGCAAGACTTCATGAAAAACCAGGAAACATAGACGTTTACAAAATTACTTTTAACTTTATGGTTGTTACTTTTAATACAACTCATTTTCCCTCACATTTACTGAGATTTGTATATTCTATACAAAGCTGGATGAGGGACCTCCTAAAGTAAGAAATAGCCTAAAATAATGTCAGGAGGATGTACCGATGGGTACTGGTCTCCCTTATGTTTTGCCTTATTTATTATACTTTTTTCTTTTTTTTTCAGCACATTGACTTGTAGCCTTCATTTGAAGACAGGTTTGAATATAAAAAAATAATATCCATAGTCCTACTTGAAATCAGTATTGTAATTCTTTATTTATTAAACGTTTTTTGATGTCTGAAAATAAAGATTATTCCATTAGTGACATTACTGTGATAAACAAATTTCTGTTAATAAGAAAATTATAAACAACTGTGATATGTGGTTGTATTCGCTCCTTTTTTTCTTGGAAAAACGTAAAATATATTTCAGATGTGTATCTGTCAAAATAACTAAATTTGTTTTTCTTCACAAAACACGAACATCTTTTTTATAACACTGTTATTTTATCACAACAAATATTAAAGCATACAAAATTAAGGAAAATTAATAATAAACTAATTGGTTTGTTAATAATGAACTTTTTGGTAAGGTAATCAGTTTGTACAAACAAAACAATAAGCTCCTCTGAAATCCAGGCTGTAACCACAAAGCTATACTGTTTCACATGCCACAGTTAAAGCAAGACAGGATTTAGCAAGTGCTCAGGCGGGCTTTGTGTATATCTACTAAAGTTTAAACATTAATAGCGTGATATTGTTGGTCCCTATTTAGTTTTTGACCCTCTCACTTATAACAGCACTTAAGTTCCAATATAATGACGAAATTAATATGATTTTATCTTTTTAAATAGCCTTTAGAAATCTATTTTACACAGTTTAATGAAAAAAGGAAATTTACTACGTATTGTTAAAGAAATTGCAATAATAGCTTAATATCTACTAAAAAATGTAAAACTTAAATGTATAGTAATGTATAGTGACAGACGTGATGAAGGCGCATGCGCTTGATCATTTGAGAGAGAGAGTGTGTTTTTTTAGTAAAGAGTTAAAAAAACAGGTGCCAAAAAATCATAGATACCAGTGAGCTAATAGCAATATATAGTTAGTGTGTGAACAAAAAACGCTACTGTAAGTGTGTAAGAAGGAATGACACTGGGGTGTGTTTGTGCTCTCTCTCCCTCTGTATATCTTCATCATGAAATATGTTAAATAAAACGGTTTTATGCTCAAATTAGTGAATTAATTAGACATAGATATATAAAGAGTTGTAATTAGGATAACCACTAAATTAGATATCATTACAATAAAGGATTATATCAATTGAGTGTTTGTTTATAAACTATGAAACATTAAACTAACAACCACCGCATGTTTAATTTAGATTAATTTATACAACTAATTTGTATACACTCTTTATTCACTGACAGTTATGGTTATGTCAGAGTAAATTTCTTAAATAAGTATTATTCGAATAGATATATACTTTGAGGAAGATTACAAAAATTAGATTAGTTATAAAATGTTAAGGCGTCAGCATTCGTTTCTCCTTTAACTGAACATTATAGTTATAGGACACATGAAATTTTGTCCCGCTCTGAAATGAACTAAAATCTAGTAATGATTCTCTCGCTAAACGGTTCAATTTATCACTTTTTATATAATTTTTTTTCTTTACATACCGTCATTTTCGGTAATCCGGGACTTCTCTGGTTCCACATGTTTTGAATTATTTATAACCATTTGGGAAAACTAGATAAACTAGATAATCCATATTGGAGTTCTACTCATCATGTATAAGTAGGCAAGTTGTAACAGCAATGGAATCCTTTTATCCTTTTATACCATTGACATTACAACTTGCCTAAATTTACAAGATGTGTAGGACACCAATATAGTTCGCCCAAAGTATTTATCTTATCGTGGACAAAAACCAACTTATCGATTTTTTTTCAAATGGTACATAATTTACTGCATTTTAATAAATAAACAAGTATTATAACTTGTTAAGTTTCATAAAGTAACTATAAATAATTTACAACAATTATTAGAAAATTCGTTTCTGGATACAGATTCCAAGAGAAAAGAATCAGAATTTAGCTCGATTCTTGGAAAACCTCTAGAACCCAGGACAGTAACTGTGACACCAGACTAAACTCGGCTTAATAACTTTTGCAACACTTCCAGTTTAGAATTGCTCCATAAAACAGCCGACATACAGACTGACTGTAGAAGCAGGACGAGTGGCCGGCTAGGGGCGAAGGCTCATTTGTAATTTATACTGTGTGTCTCCGGGAGGGGAGTTCATAATGTATAAGGGGATAAGTGGCTGCCTGGAAGAGTTTATACCACCACCCTATCTCCAGTAATTGGAATATTCCAGGCCGGGTTGGGGTGAGGGGAAGGCCCCCAGCGGCGACCTATACACCAGCTCAAATTTTTCGGTTTAATTTCCGCTATAGAAGAATTTCGTTTTCATCACGACAAATATACCTTGAGAATATCGAGATTTCTACAGTATTTCGTAGAGATTTATAAAAATTACTTTCTTCTTGGTTCCAACAAGCATTTCACCTCTGTAATAGTTGATACATGTGACTCCAACTATTAAAAAATAGCATTAATACCAAACCTATGCATAAAAATCATAAATCTCTACTCTAGGTACACATAAATAACTGATAAACTCCTAGATTTATATTTCCAAATCTTATAAATGAATAATATATGAATTAATATGAATAAAATGAAAAAATGTATTCACACTCAGACCTGGGACTTTTTCAACTCAACCAAAGACTCAAGAAATCACAAATAAATTTAGTTAATAAGGCATTCATTGAATATGTTAACCTTAATAAAAATAAATAAATAAATAAAAAAAAGTAATATATAAGTTAATTCTTTCTCAAATTTAATAAATTTTATTCTACAAACTTTACTTATTTTACTTCCCAAAAAAAAAAAATATATATATATATTTCCCCCCCCCCCCCCCCTCATTTATTGAAAGTTACAACATGTCAAAACTTGAAACGAACTACACATCAGTAGCGCCGCAACAACAATTCTACACTAGATGTCTAGGCCATCTTCTTTTCTCTCGCCCTAGGAGGGTTATCTGGAATAGAATGGGAAGCAAGTTAAAAGACTAGTAGATTTGTGTGGTTATGGTGTTTGCTATGAAAGGATAAGTACCTGGTTTGGGCTAAATCAACAGCATATGGGACATTAAGATCTTTATTAAGATTTTTAATGTTTATTTGTAACAAAGTAAGGAGCATTAAGGATTTTTCGAAGGATTTTGGATAGTAAGGATTGGATACGGGAAGAATTAGAAGGTTTAGTTGAGCCCCAAAGCTCGGAAAGTTTGAACGTTTGTTTGGTAAATGTTGAAGAAGTCGAAAACGACGAGCAGGTTCCAATCGTTTTAGTCTTGTATGTGGATTCCAAGTTAAACGTTTGTCCAGTTGGAGTCCTAGATACCGGATCTGTTCAACAGGGATCAGTGGGATATAATTAAATATAGTATTTATATTTTAATATATTTTTATATCTTATTTTTTATTTACAGTTAAAAATGTATTATACCTTTTATTTAGTGTACCATGTTCAAATTGTTTTATTCAAAACATGTAATTACTTAAGTGCTACAAAATTGTAAGTACTAATAATAATATGTTATTCTAATATAATGAATTTCGTTTTATTTCTTACGAATGCATAAAAAATTAACTCATTTTATGAATTTCAGTTTTTATTTCAATCATTTGCGAAGGCCGGTAAAGGAAGCTGCAGCATTACCTCCAATGAATAGTGGATATATAATCCTATAGATAGCACAGGCAAAAGCCAGTGTTATTTATTTGGGAACATATCGATTCATTAATTAATCATATTCATTCGGCAAACTTCATGAATTGACATATTTTCTTATTTTTATTAACTTTTTTTCAAAATATTTAAAGATGCATTATGGCATATTTTTAAAAATTAAGACAGATGAAGGTAATGCATAAACGTTAATATAATATTAAAAAGAATAAAATAATATTGAAATAATGTGGTATATGAATAAAATAATTAAGGCACGCAGAGATGATTTGATACTGCTTTGAATAAGGATGCTTAAAATAACTTAAAAGTATCAAATTCACACAATATTTTATGTAAAGTTCAAATATTTAAATTACATTTAAACATGAAATGACAGAATATAAAAAAAAAAATAAATTATCCAGCTCTGTCCTTGAATAAATAATGGTATTTTTTAAAAGGTTAAACACCATCCATTAAGAAATAATTTTATACTTTTAACCACAGTATAAAAGGATTTTACGCTTTTACGTTTCCTTACGGTAAAGATACATTCAAAAGAAGGGCGGAAAAACCGGCGACCTACATCTTCCTCCAGAGCAAACAGAAGTCAAAGAAGAAATTATTTTAACGAGCAAATAAAGAATGAACCGGTAGAAGTTACTGAATTGTTAAGAAGTTCAAAGAGAGTGCTTCCGAGAAAGTTTCTAACTTCAAATAATATTAAGGCTACTTAAAAGGAACACCATTCTTAACAATTGTCAATACAAAGTATCTTGTTGGCTAAACTGTTTAATTCAAGAATAAGTTTTATTTTTAGTGTATCTGCTCTTAAAGAACTCTAATTTGGTCTGGTATGATAATTAGATAATACAGTTCAGGAAATAGAATAGAGGTGAAGTTTTCTATTTAAATTTATTTTGACTAAGGAAAAATTCAAGGAACATTTATCATTAAATAATAGGGTTGTGTATCGAGAGAAAAATCGACGATATTTTGAGCTCTGAATATAGATACACGAAATCTATCGATGATAAACATTATCACATGAAAATTCTTTTTCTTTGAAATTATACATATATATATTTTTTTATCGTTATAGCTAACTACGAAAATTGCTGCACCAAATATGTCTAAAATAAATTTAGTATTTTGTTTATTGATAATAGTTTATTTTCATTGTACATATTAAGTTTTTCAGAAGTTAACAACATAACATAAACATATATACATATATATATATATATATATATATATATATATATATATATATATATATATACACACAAAACATATCTATGATATAGGTGAAACCCCAAAAATTTAACCCACCCAACCATTCTCCCTTCCACTATGGTTATATTTCAGGTATCTGTTAGATCTCGTCAGGTGAGTACCAATATTTGATTTCTTGTCTTACATTTTTGAAAACTTTAGTATATATAATCCATGTAACATAGTGCTGATGTGTTGACAATTCTGTATTTTTTAGAACAGAAGATGTATGTTTAGCATTCGAAACTAGTTTTCTGGTAAAATAATTTCAATAGAAGTGGCAATAATTCATCAATCCTAATTAAACATATATGTAAGTAATATTTTGTTATTTCCATTTCCTAATGTGAGATAATTAAAAAGTTAACATCAATTCAACATTGATAGTGTTTTTTATCTTGGTATATTAAGGTGTTCTGGTTCGGAGTAATTGTGGAGCAGTGGTTGGTTCAATGACGTTACCTTTATTTATTTTGCAACATAAATAGAAACACAATTTCAAATGTTAAACATTTAAAAGTTTATAATGAAATAAACAGTAGACCCTAGGTACATATAGTTGATATCAATATTATGAGGTTAGCAATTTAAATCCCACATATCGTCGTAAGTAGATTTTATGAAAAGTAACCATCCCAAAATTTTTTCACTCAATATATTATTTCTGGGAGAGATGTTTAGCTACGCTTTGAAAAATAACCGCTCTGTTGACACTGAAACAGCAACAGTAACATGTTTCCTAGCCAACCTATATGAAAATGGAAAATATGTATTGAAAACATTCCTTTATTTAAACAATGTTATAAGGTTTTCTCACTTCTTTTTTTTTTTTTTAATTATACATGGTTGTATGATGTAATTTTATAATACAGATCAGTCAACCAAATCGATATAATTTTATTTAAGTTTCGGTTCAACATAAAATGTTATACACGAATTGTTTGGCAAGAATATAGAGAAAACGATGTACCGTAAGGTACGTATCTATATATCGTAAGAAAAAATATAGGATTATCGGAAGAAAAATGTCGATATTTCGATATATCGTGTATCGATACTCATTCCCGTTAAATAGAATAAGTATTCGAGACAAATTAATTACTCTCAATAGAAGTTGTTTTGGAATTAAACATTTAAGTGATATTCTATCACACCCAATTATTTACACTCCTAAAATGAAACTTAGAAGTTTAATAACAGGCTGTTGAGCAAGTCAAAGTAAATATTTTGATCAGGTGTAACTCCAACCCAAAGCCCTTTAGATTGGAATCAGCAATCGGATCATTGTACCTTTATTAACTGCTTCTAGGAACGGGTCGCCCCTCCCAGAGCTGTGGGGTTTAATTAGACAGCGCCAAGGAGAGAATTAATTAAAATACGGGTTAGTTTCATGAACGATACCCAACTTAGCCGATTGGTGAAGTTGGTCAAGAGGAAGGAACATGACGCAACGGAAGCAATGGCGATCCAGAGGCTGGAGGTAGAAGGAGAGTTGAGGGATTACCGATGCGCCCTTCCTAATTACAAGTCTCTAGGGGTGTCAATCAAAGAGAATGAGGAACAAGGACAAGAGTCATTATTCAACATCTGCGAGGGGAGATCCCTGATGTCTAAGTACTGATGTCGAGGAGCAGTCACTGGGATCTGCCGTGGATATTGATGGTGTAAATAAGCTCCGTCCCTAATAGGAGTTGATCCGAGAGACGGCCTGGGATTTGCGAGGAAGGGTTGCTCGAGGGGACACCATAAGCAGGGCTCATGGAGCTCTGTTTCCGTAAACAGAACGGGATATTATTCCATGGCAACCTGAGAACCTTAAATAAATTAACTAGGGATGTGTCCATTCTCAGTTGCATTGATTCTTGAGAAACACATTGGTATCGAGAATCAATGATCGAAAGTCGATTACTATCAACCGATTCACACAGCTGACTTTGGCAAAAGTTTTGTGATACATAATTATGTTATTATTAAACATAAAATCTTCCCCTAATTACTAATCCCCCTATACAGAATTAAAAACAAGCCCCATACAACTGCAAGCTAAAGTTTACTAAAGTAAACTTTCATATAAATATCTTTAACAAATTAAAGATATTTATATGAAAGCACTACCAATTTCGTAATCAATAAATGAGGCCTTGGAATGATTATCATCGTAAATAAGAATTTGTGATTTGAATTATAATATTGCTCATTGTCTGAATTATAATTAATAACATATATTACATGCTATGAATAATAAATGCTACTAGCGATTTCCTTACTTATTTCATGAAGTATTATTGTTTTTTTATAAGCTTATTTTTGGAACATGTTATAAATAGCAATTTATTTTTCGAAATGAGAATCGATTTCTTGGAATCCGAAAAAAAAAAAAAAAAAAAAAAAAAAAAAAAAAAAAAAAAAAAAAAAAAATTTTAAAAATAATCTAGAACTGAAAATAGAAATATAATCTAAGAAAAAATTAAAGAATTCAAGAAATTCCTATTGCAAACAGCGAATTATTTACACAATTGGGTTTATTAGTTTTAAATAATTTATTTCCCTATCAATGTTTTCTTTTCATTACCTAAAGCCAAGATAATTTTTCTTAAATTACCATTCTAAACAATGATGATGTATAGAATAAGGCCAGAAGAACCCAGTAGAGGACAGCTGATGATAATAAATTAGGATTAATTTTTCGTACTTCATGGAGAAGAATGAAAAAAAGAGATCGAAAGTAAGATCTTATTTTAAAATTATATATATTTTTTAAGACATTACAAATAATAAACATAAATTAATTACACAGTGACTCCAATATTAATTAATGACTTCATATATATCAGCAACGGTGTCCATAGAACAACCTGGTTTCAGGAAATCGTTTTCAGTAACAGACCTTCAAGTTATTAACCAATTAGTTGAAAAGTCAAGGGAATATAATTTTCCTCTGTATTGTAGATTTCAAGAAAGCCTTCGACAGTATCAATCAGTATCTTTGATAGAGTATATGAGTATCTTTGAGGCAATGAATGGAATTGGCATACCGCATAAATATATAAAAATCATAGAGAAACTATATATTGGAAACACAACTTATATTGAAATGGAGAGAAGGAGCCAAATATTTAAGATAGGCAGAGGAGTAAGACAGGGAGACCCACTATCACCAACTTTGCTCATAGTGTTACTGGAGAAAGTATTTAAAGCAATTGACTGGAGCAAGATGAGCATTAGTATTGATGTAAGAAAACTAAATAACTTAAAATTTGACGATGACATAGTTTTGATCCCAGGCAAGATTGAAGAACTTAAACAAATGCTGGAAGATCTCCTAACTCATAGTTTGGAAGTAGGACTTAAACGATGTTAATGACGAACAGCGTGAAAGAAGAAATAAGATTTAGAGGAGTAACACTGCAGTATGTAGAAAAATTTGTTTATTTGGGACAGCATTTATCTTTTAATAATCGTGCAACAGAGGAAGTACAGAAGAGAATCACCAGAGGTTGGCAGAAATACTGGTCCTTAAGATAAGTAATGAAGGGTAACTTTAAGTTGGAAGATAAGAGAGTGATGTTTGAAAGCTGCGTTCTTCCCTCAGTTTTTGTGGCTGCCAAACCTGGGCACTCACCAAACAGCAAGAATCCAAGCTAAAAGTATGGTAAAATTCTGTTCTAAGAAGCATTATGAACTACAAGAAAAAGGATAAAATTAAGTGTACCGCTATGCGCAAAGAATCTAGAATTAAGGATATAAGCCCCTATATAATGAAAATCAAATGGAAATGGGCGGGGCAATATGCCAGAATTCAGGATGACAGATAACAATTAATTACCTAATTACAAAATATTGTTTGTTTCCTCATGCAATAAAAGGCTTTATTTATTTATTTAATTGCACATTGAATTATAAATTGAAATTTGACAATTCCTGATAAGAAAAGGTTCCGAAAAAATAAAATATTGTTTCTGTAAACGGTTGATTACCTAAAATGAAAAAGAGTCTAAGACAATTTAAGACGCAATTATGTTTTTGTTTTTTTTAAATGCACATGTGTGGATTTGTGTATATGTATTCATATAGATTTAATTTAATAAGCATTATAATAATAATAGTTAGCTTTTTGAGGAGAAAAGGACTGTTCCTTATAGAATAATTACTCAAATAATTTAATAAAATATACAATAGGCACTGAGGGAAAACAATACACATACGGATAGGTGTATCTATAATCTACTCGTTTCCTCAATTTAAAGTTTAGAATTTAAAGGATCAAATTACATAATGTAATAATTAAATTAAACTACCATTACCGCTCCTAAATAGTAGGTCCTAACTACAAATTCTATAAAACAAAAAATTTTTAATCAGGAAACTGTTGTCAAATTTTCGATCTGAACAATACCAACATAGAGCATGTCTAAAAAGCCCCAAAACTTAAAAAACGTGGGAAAAACTTACTTTTTTCATTCAAACCTAAGCTTCTAAACGGTATAGTAGGTTAGGTAATTAAACAGTCACTATGATAAATATACAAATGATACATATCCCATTTATATATTTATATAATTAAGACAGTATTAATAAACTGATTCATTATAAACATCTTATAATAAATTTAGATTTAAATATTAAAAGTATGTTTGAACATTAAAAAAAAATGATAGTTATAACGATGAGATGAATAGTATCGACCTGCGTTCGGTCATTATACTAATTAAGACATAATAACGAATGGGTAAGAGGGACGAGATAAGAAATTGGTTGGCGATCGAAAAGAGATAGGACACGCACTTAATAAGATACGCACCCTGAGTGTACTGGGATCGTTGCGTGTGGCAGTCGACCGAAGCGATATTGTTCCTAGCTACTGTCCAACCTATAGCATACAGTATCCCATATAGTTTGATTAATGACCACATATTTTATCAGAAAAAAAAATCATAAAAATCTGATTAAACTCGATTTAATTTGTAATTAATTAATACACTTGAGACTCGATTAACCAATGTGATTTGGACCTACATATGTTCGTATAACAAAATTACCGGTTAATTAAAACCAAAAACATAAGAGAAATAAATAAGAAAAAATAAACTAGGATAACTGACGTAGTACATATACCTATCTGTTTAATGACATGATTATACTTATTATGTATGCAATAATTATATACATAAGCAACATTATTAAATATGGAAATCAAACGGTTTATGGCTTTAAAAAAAAATTAATTTTAATTTTTACCGACACTTTATTGCCACCACAGAATCTCTCCATTGTCTAGAAACCATAAAATCGAACGATGTTGCATCAGTTTTGCCTTCCAGAAATTGAAGTGTCTTCACCAAACCAGCAAAATCTTCTTCCTTTTCTAGAAGACTTCCCCCATCCCCGTATTCCAGCCCTACCGTAATAATGGTCGTACAAAAGTTGCTTAAAATATTTTTCGGCGATTAAATGTTTTGTGAAGAAAAATAATCATCTATACTATTATACAAAAGGATGAGCAATTTTTTAGTTTTCGATCACTAACAGCAAAATGTACTAAACCAATCTGCACCAAATTTTGACCACCTGGATTTTAAAGTCTAAGGACTGTTTAGCGATAATAAAGCTTACCGATTTTCTGTTTATTAGTTATTAAAAAAAACAATAATATGTTAATAACTGTAAAGTTTGAAAATTAACTGGTGACGAGCGATATTCTACATGAGAGGTTACAACGGTATGGTGTTATATAGAGCTTGAAATTGATAATAAAATTTCATACGTATATTCAATAAATTTATTTAAAATATTTAAATATATGGTGAAACAACTGGATCCCAGTGAAGTTTCGAAAATCGACTAATATGTGGTTAACACTATTCCGCAAAAGAGTTTACAGTGGTGCAACTATTGCACTTATAGTGGTGCCAAATTTTAATTTATTCATCTTCATAGTTCTAGGGAGATGTAGCAATTATCAAATTTACTATAATAATAATTTTAATGATTAATGTTAAGTGGCAGAATCGAGGTTAACCCCACAGTCATATACTTTTATGATTAAAAACTAATTGTAAGATCCAATTAAATTAAATAAATAAAATTATGTCGACCGAAAAATTATTACTAAATAAAAATTTTGATCCTTAACTCTTTGATATCGTGTGTAAAAAGAATTCATGGCATACCTCAATGTAAGAATTTTATCGAGAAACGAAAAGCTCCTCCGCTAGTTCTATTATTTAAGTTCTTTACTCATGAAAGTAATAAAAACAAATAGAAGTCTAATCGAATAGAAATTTGATAGTAACATCTTGCTAGTTCTAGTATTTCTAATGTATAGTTTTTATAGGTAATGGATGAAATAAACTCTTAATTTTAGTATATTTAGCTAAACATACAGCCCTCGTAAAACCCCCACAGTTGATTCGCTTTAGAATCACTTTTTTATGAATAATGGTTCCGAAAATTAAAAATGTGTTATTTCATATTGATAAATTAGCGGAAAAGTCATTTGGCTTTACGAAAGTTATGTGTAACCAAATAAAATATTACAGTAGAAATTAATTGATAAATAAATAAAAATATCGACATACAGATAGAAGTGAACGTGGAGACAGTTGTTCAAATAAAAAAATAAAAAAACAAAATGAATTGATGAAGGATAAATAATATGAGAAAAATGTCCGTACATCAGAAATATTTCTTTTTTTCGTGGTATTTTCATCTTATCTTCAATGGAAAAGAAATAATAATTCAAAACATGAATAATCTCATATGCCAATTAATTAAAACTTCATCTGGGTCAGTTCAATTAAAATTTACTTCTGTCTAGAATTATGTCAGCATTAATTTAAAAATAGAAAATGTCACCCGCTATAAAAATAAATATATTCATAAGAGCTCAATCTGTTTCATTCTTATTACGGATAGAACTCATGTGAATTAGCCGATTCATTTCCTTCTTTATTGTACTAATGTACTTTTACCCATTTACGTTCTAAACTCATTTATCATAATTAGAGACTCGGAATGGTTGATTAATATGATTTCATTTATTTGAATCCTTCAAGCGGAATAGAGCTCGAGTAAAAATATATCTCCTAATAAATGAATCTAAAATTAGGATTACACACTTAGTGATCACTCTGAACATCGGTCATTTGCATATTTTCAGGGAAAATTTAGAATTGTAATTCATTTCATTTCAAAGTGTTTTTTTTATAGGACATTTCTGAACAAGGTATAACTTTAATATAATTTAAAATCTATTAATTTGTAATAGGATGTTTTGTTATTGAAAATGTCAAGGAACGAAACAAAACAGACAGTGCAGTATATTTTTCAAATCAAAACCATTTATAAAATAAAAATTACAAATTTAATGAAAGATAGTGAAATCGTATTATGACAAATTGTTTTGAATATGGATCCTAAATTTTCTATAAAAAATTATTTTCACATATCAGTATTTCAATTTGTCTAAGAATTATTATATATCAAGTGCATTCTCCAACTATTTATATTTGAATTATTAATAAACATAAGGTATGCTGAATATTAGTAATATATATTGTTCTAAAAATAAAACTTGTACCTAGAGGACACTTACAAAAACCAGTATTAAACTCTGTTGTAAAACTATAGTATATGTTTTTTACAACGCTGAATTTACGACGGAAAATTGGAAAGGTACAGACACAAACTGATATCCGAAGTGCTACTGAACGGAGACAAATAGCCGCCTTCATTTCTGACAAATATTTTGATGAATTTGATGCATTAGTGGATCGTGTTGATTATATAGAGCTCAACTATTGAACAGTTTGTCTATAATTCTACCTCTACTTGTTTATATTTATTTTTAATTTTATTTATTTATCTAAGTTTTCATTTCTTCATTTGGTCTCTATTTTTTCTCTTGTCAATCTTTTTTTAAAAAAATATTTATTAATTAACTTATAATTCCATTCATTAATTTTTGTTTATATTTCATATTCATCCAAAGTTAATCCCAATATCATTTAGAAATATTTCATATTATGTATAACTAAACATTTTTGTACAAATATTTATGATATAACGCGTTATGTTGGGAGATGGAACGTGTAGAAATATATGCACCCATTTCAGGGTTACTAAACATGAAATCATCATTTGCTAGTACTATCATTTAGAGTTGGGAAAAATTTAATCATAGCTAAAATTATTTTCTATTTGACAACTAATTTCCTGGAATCAATCAAATAATTTAATATTTTAGTAACTTTTAAGTGAACTATTGATTATACAACTGAAGGATTTTATTATTATTAAATTAGGCGATTAATTACAGTCAAATAGCTATGTTTAAATTTTGCCCAACTCCAGCATCATGTTGGTTCCCAAGGTAACCTAAACAATCTGGATTTCCATAAACTAACTCTATATGATGTAGGTTACATTTACAGGAAGTATAAAAGTGATTCAAAAACTTCAACAATGTCCACTACTGGTACTTTTGCCGTATTAATATATAAACATTATTTGAGAGAACTTCTGTTCATACATACATACATACGTATGAGGATGGTTTACATATATGAATATGTATATCACATAAACACGTAAAGACATATAAAAATAAAAAAACTCTTGGAAACATGCTAAACCCTACTTGTAGAGGAAAGTGGAGCTGGTTTGGGTGACCAAATTCTGAGTGTAAATATTGTATTAAAGTATAAATTATTTATTAATTTTTTTTTCTGCCTATTCTCAACACAATTGTACAATAATATTCTCTCATTTTATATATATATGTAAAACTTTGAATTATAATTACATTGGTTTGTTTGTAAATAAGGGATAAATGTGTAATATATACCACTATAACTTATTACCCTTTATTGTGGTAGATTGTAATATTTTATTTTTAAAAAATGTTCAACCAATAAAACAATAACGCTAGATAACGATTTCTAAAGGAACAATAAAAATTAGAGAAACGTTTCAATTCGTTCTGTAAACGAAACAAGAGTTTCTATTGAGGTCCTTTGACAGATGAAACTCCTACAAGGATAGGTAGAAATGGTGAGAGGGTAGCTTAGTGTAAGGTAGGGAACCCCATTGTGCACTAGCGTTCTTATTAAGTCAACAAGGCATTCCCTTTGAGAAGCTTATGTAACTCAAAGTATTCTTCAATAAAGAGGAAAGTATTCTTTAGAAATGGGTTGTGGGAGCTCGACTATGAAAGGAAGCCACGAATCTCAACGGCAGGAGTCATAGTGAATCGAACTATTCTTATGAATAGTTTCTTTATATCTTTTTATTAAAATTTACAATAGCATTAAAAAACTAACTAACTAGTGAATGTGATTACAACTTTCAAATTCGTTGTAATTGTTATCTTAGAGCGTTTTTCTAGTAAATGTTGAAGATAGAAAACGACGAGCAGTTTCTTGAAGTTTTACTCATGAGGATTCCAAGTTAAATGTTTGTTTAGTTGGAGTCCTAGATAGGGGATCTGCTCAATAGCATCAACAATATTATGGAAATAGTTAAGTGTGTAATATGCCATGGTTTTTACTAATTGCATCATGAACTGTTAAATAACCGGTTGGATACGAATAATAAATCAAGTTTAAAAGTGTATTCTGTAAGATTAAAAAAAAATGAAAAAATAATATTTCAATTAGATAGGAAGAAAGCACACAGCGAAAAAATGAAAGAGATATGGAAGATCAAAAAGGCTCAAAAAAAGTGAATGATTTGCATAGTCCTCAGAGGCTAAATAAATAATATTTAAATATATAATATATATTTCAAATAGTATAACTTGAAAAAAAAAATGAAAATTTAAAACGAAAAAATTAATGTGATGCAACTAGGTAATATTTATATTAATTAATATTAATATTTATTTAAAAAATAATTATTATTTTTGTCATTTGCATAATTTATTTTATATTATTTTGAGTGTTTGATAGGAATAATTGAAAATATGATCTTGTATGAGTATAAAAAATGTGTCAATGTTTTTTTAAAAAATAAATTGTACACTGCCATAATTTATTTTTGGACCCACAAATCCATTTCGGGAGCTTGTAATATGAGCACCTTATGATTTGATATCCTGCTTTCCCTGGACAATTTATCATAATAACTTAATATTTAAATAGAAAAGGCAAAAACTCAATGTGGCCTCTGTGAGTGGGAAGAAAACCGGCAACCCTGCACCACTCTCATTAGCCCTGACCAGCCACACCTCCCTCCCTCCACTTTTCCCCAAGTGCCATCAGCCAGCGCTCAGACTATAACGTTGTTTGTTCATTGGGATTTTAAGTCCGTACTCCAACCAGGTAAGGAAGAACGGGTCACCCTAAAGGTAAGTAATCTATTCTAGCCAGAGTGAGAAGGCTCAGAATTACTTTGTAGTATATGTATTTGTATGTTCACCACGTACTAAATTAAAAACAGACAGGTGGAAATCGAACCCAGGACCTTCCATAACAGGAGCTGTCCAAAGCATCGGTGTATTAATAAAATAAACTTAAGTTTAAAAATTAAAAGATCATTAAAAATTTAAGAATTTAAGTACCTCAGTTTTCAGTAACAGGATAAGAAGAAATTCATTCACCTGAAACAGAAAATAAAAAATAGATCAATATAACAATCTCCTAATATTCATAGACATTAAAATAATAGTAAAGTATTTGATTAAATAATATATAATTAAATGGAAAATTAGAATAACGTATAGTTAAAAACAATTGAAGGTTTCGGTGGATGAAGGGTGTGTGAATATCACACTTTTTTAAAAATACAATAGAGTTCTTTGGATGAACTAGAATAAGAGACGTGAAGAAGATAAATGTAACAAAAAAAAAAAAAAAAATGGTTCCATCTCTTGCTGCATAATCAAGTCTTCCTAATTTATAATAGTGATGTTTCCATTATAAATTTCGAAATTCGATTCATAGGTGCCGTTCGAAAAGGCAAGAAATAGCTAATATTCGATCATACCTTATTGTTATTCTTAGGGGATTTTTAATTTCTCACAATCAAGATTATTTCTTAATTTCATCACATGCTCAAACTGGCTTTCGAGCCTTAATAAACATGCCCTGAAACAACATTCAGAGAAATATCATTGCATCCACCTATCTACTGTGTTTAGTAAAAGGTTTTAGTGGCATTCTTTTAGTAATAAATGAAGCCCTAAACATGTACATCTTCACACATGACATCAAGACTTTAGTAATTATTTTAAAATCTGATGGACTTAATATTTCACCTTTTCCCTCTTTCAAGGAAATATGGGTAATATGGGTAAACGGTTGGCAGTATTGAGTGGCAGTTGGAAGACTATCAAACGATGTTATTAATTTAAAATTAATTAAATTTAAATAATTTATAAAATAAAATAGAATTGACTTCTTAACAGGAAAGGGGTAAATGAAAGTTTGTAAAACAAAACTTTTAGGCATAGATTTTAGTAATATGTCTGTTTACCTAGTGGAACCTAAAAACTATTTAAAGTGATAATGTATTTTTTATATTGCCTAGGTATGTATAATATATTTCTTTAAAAAAAAAAACACTTTATAATTAGCTGAATAATTACAACCATTCTTTAAAATAACAACACATTTCCAACTCAGCCTATTTCTTACATGTCAGCGTGTATACTGTAAGGATGATTACCACTCTTATTGCATTATTTAAATTTTCTTATAAGGAAAAAATGGACTGGAAAAGAAAAATTCGGACCGGGAATCTTCAACCCCCTGGAAAGTTTTAATATTAAAGTTTTTCCGATTTTTCTTACTCGAGAGGTGAGGGAGGGAAGAGGGCTAATGCTCCGCCCCACCACCCGATGTTAAAAAGTGAGCTTTTTTTTTCCAGAAGATTAATCTTTCTAATGGCCTTAATGAGTATCGAGGAGTAATTACCGAAATCGTATCGAACGAAAAAGCAGAGGCTCTGCGGCGGCCTAAAACCGGATTCCGATAATTAGTAGGCCAAAACGTTTAATCCTGTATAATATCTTAAATTCACAAGAAGGTGACGGGAGGATAAAATTAAAGAGGGTTTGCAGACTAAAAGGGCTTTAATGAGAATTTTTTTCATGGTACATAAACTTTAAGAGAAATGAAAATCAAGAATTTAATACATTACCAATTGTAAATATTCGTTTTATTTATTAACAAATACTTAAAATTGTTATCATTATAAAAAAACGAAAATTAAAATATGAAGGATCATGATAGATATCGGAAACAAAAAAACTTGAACCACGGGTAAATTAAGAGCGAAAATCTGGCCGATTTTAAAATAATTTATGACAAGTTGTAGTTGTCAGGAATAGTTTCTTTGTGTGTGTTTTTTTATTTATTTATTTTTTAAACATTATTGACATTTGCAACTATATAAAATATATAGAATATGAGAATAATACATTAAGTAGTAAAATTATTACAAAGATAAGTCAATAAATTTAAAATAAATACCCCTCCGTAGCACTTGAATAATTGTTCTACATTAGAAGGTCAGTTGGCCATCTTCTTATCGGACATTTATATGTCATATAAATAAGTCCTTTGTTATTAATTTGGAGCTTTTAACGCTTGTCTGGTAAATGTTGGAGTGGGAAGATATTAAACTTACAATTTAATTTGTTTTAAAAGTATTTCCTATCATATAGTTTTTTTGTTGTTTTTTTTTTGTCCGCGGAAATAAGATTAATACATTTTTTTTCCCTATTTTTTATTAAGAGGGTTATCATTCACTAAAAAAATTGAAGATACTGAGTAACAAATCAATGTTTGGATTGGGATACAATGCTTATATCTCCTACTTTTTTGGGGGTATTTTTCTCGGACTTAATATATATTTCCTTAATTTGGCTTAGTCTTTTTAAAACTTTGCTCATTAATGGTCAATTAGTTTTCAATCTAAACAACACTAATTGAGATCAGAAGTGCATCTTACAAACCTTGTGTAACTATCCAAATATTTAACCTTTATATAGGGTGATTATTTATTTAAAGTAAGAGATGCAAAAATCAGATACAAGCATAGCAATACTTAATCTTTAGTAAAACTAGTGTCTTTAGGCGAAAAAAAGAACCTCCTTAACATTTTAGATGCCATTCATATAACTGTTTGTTGTTATACACCCACAAGGCTCAGAGCATCTTGGCGTGAACAATCATTATACAATCTACAAGAAAAAAAGGGCCCTTTACCGGGAGCACAATGCTCTAACAAGGCTAGATCTTTACAATGGAAGAGGGTTAAGGGTTAGTGACAATTTAGTCGGCCGTTTTAGTGAAAAGGAGACAATTAGCCTGGAGTGTGTCCTGAGGGAGTCGTTAGCGATCCTTTTCCAGGACCTCTTCGCCTCTTCCTTCAAGAGAATGGGAGAAAAATTGAATTTTTATAGCGCTTGGTAGACCAGGCGAAGGGAGAAAGGAGTACTAGAGAATAACAACAGTAAGAAAACTGTTTATAGTAAAATGTACATAAATGTGGATAGATGGATAAATAAGAAAGATTTTTAAATTTATGTTTTAAAACAACCAGATACCTATCCTTTCATAGTAAACTAAATAACCACACAAATCCACTAGTCCTTCAACTTGCTTCCCAATCTATTCCCGATAACCCTCCGAGGCGTCTGAAAAGAAGATGGCCTAGAGACCTTCTAGTGTTTTTTTTTTTTTTTTTTTTTTTTTTTTTTTTTTTTTTTTTTTTTTTTTTTTTTTTTTTTTTTAGGGCTACTGATGAGTAGTTCTATTCAAGTTTCGCATGTTATTGTAATCATAATCAACTCATTTACTAGATGTATATATTTTATACAGTTGTAAATTTCAATAAATGGATATTAAAAAAATAAAAATAAAAAAAAAAGTTTTAAAACGACTTCTGTCCAACAGTATCCTTTGTTAATATCCCACTGATCCATGTTGAATACATCTGCTCTTTAGGATTCCAACTGGACGAACGTCTAGCTTGGAATCCACATACACAACTAAAACGATAGGAAATAGCAGGTCGTTTTCTACTTCATTAACATTTACTAGACAAACTTTCTGATTTACTACAAAAGACTCATTTACATGACATGATCAGGCCCATTAGGACATAATGAGCTTTGGGACTCCACTAAACCATCCAACTCATCTCATATCTAATCCTTTCAATCCAATATCGTAGGATAAATCTTTAATGCTCCTCACTTTGTCACAAACAAACATATCCATGAAGACTCTAATATTCCATAAGTTGCTGATTTAGCCCAAACCAGATACCTATCCTTTTATTGATCCACTACATAGTACTCTAACTGGACAAACGTTTAACTTGGAATACAAATACAAGCGTAAAACTACAAGGAACTGCTCGTCGTTTTCGACTTCTTTAACATTTACTAGACAAACTTTCTGATTTACTACAAAAGACTCATTTACATGACATGATCAGGCCTATTAGGACATATTGAGCTTTGGGACTCCACTAAACCATCCAACTCATCTCGTATCTAATCCTTTCAATCCAAAATCGTAGGAGAAATCCTTAATGCTCCTCACTTTGCCACAAACCCTTATCCATGAAAACCCGAATGTTACATATGTTGCTAATTTAGCCCAAACCAGATACCCATTATTTTATAGATCAACTATATAGTATTATAACTGGACAAACGTTGGCTCCACTAAACCGTCATATATCCAATCCTTCGAAAAACCCTTAATGCTCCTTGGTTTGTCACAAATAAACGTATCGATAAAGAGCTTAATGTTCCATATGTTGCTGATTTAGCCCAAACCAAATACCTGTACTTTCATAGTAAAATCCACTAGTCCCTTAACTTGCTCCCCATTCTATACGCGACAACCCTCCGAGGCGTCTGAAAAGAAGATGGCTTTAGAATCTTCTAATATAGAACTTTTATTATGAATATTGTAATCATATTTACCAAACGTATTTTACTTTATTTTTTTCAATACAGTTGTAAATATCAATAAATAGATAAGAAAAAAAGAGTTTAAAAATCGTATATGTTCCATATTAAGACACAGATAAACCGATCCTTAATAATTTAAGGATATCATGCTGAATTGGCCCTTCTATGACAAACTTATACCCACTCGAATCCAATTGTCTCCCAACTTTCTTCCCACTCGATTCCAGATAATCTTAAGTGGCCTTTGAAAAGAAGATGGCATAAGGACCTAATGTACAACTTTTATTGAAGAGCTACTTATACGTACTATCTTGACAAATTATTGTATTAATTTTTCCACATATTTATTTAATGTATACGTTGAAAACAGTTGATATTTTTAATTATCAATAAATGAAATTTAAAAAACAAAATTACTAACCTTTCCAGTTAGGTTTCCCGGTTATTTAAGAGTTTAAAATGATGTTTTGATCCACTGATGGAGAGGAGGGTGGAGGAGAAATATGATGGAGAACGACCCCCCACCTGTGAGGAAGTTGCGCCAATATTGCTGGCCAGGTGACGTATCGCCTTAATAAAGAGGCCTAGGTCTTTATTAGAAAAAGCCCGGCTCAGGATGGGCTCAACTGGGATTAAAACCGTCAGTGAGGCAACTAAGACCAGGAACTGCTGCTGAGTATATTCCCTCTAATAGAGAATGAACTAGGATGTCTGCTAGGTTTGTCGGAACGATTAGAAGTTGATTCGTATATCGTATAATGAACAGGTCACTGAGCAATGTAATTAGTTAATTATAGATACAATTTAATCAGCGTAAATTAAATAAACAAAGGTTAGCAAATAATTAAATTTAATTAATTGAATTGTAATAATTGCGGTACGATTGGCAGCTAACGAAAAATTCACGTTCAAGTCCCAACGAAGAAGGAGTGAAATGAAATAAAATGAAAAATAAACTGTATTCTCGGACTTAATGTCTCCTAAAAATAACAACAATGCACAATTACAGGTACAATTGCCTGGCAGTATTATTTACAAATTAAACGCTACAGTAATTACGGCATATATTGTTGACAGGAAAATAATTACATAAAATACAATCGTATTTGAAAAGATAATATAATTCTAAATATATACATAATTATTTACATAATTATTTATTAATTGTCTAAAAGGTGCAAAAATAAATTATTTTTAAATGAAGTTAGGGAGTGAGTAGGGAATTCCAGAAGGAGGTAGCACAAATGATGATGGAATTTTCAAAGGAAGCAGTTTTATGTATTTTTGGGAATTATACAGGTTAAAAGGTAAGGATCTAGTACTTAGGAGGTAGATAAAAGAACGCAGGGTTAATAGGTCAAGAATAAAAGAAGGATTTTTGGTTGATAGAGGTCAATATAGGAAAGTATCCAGAAAGTATTGCCGTCGGAATTTAGGAAAAAGCCAACCAAGCTCAGTATATCGGTAAGTAATATTTGACCGCCTAGGGATCCCGAAGATAAATCTAATGAAACAGTTCATCAGTCTCCTCAGTTGTACCAGATTCCGTTTAAATGAGTTGAAAATTTCTGATAGTGCTTGTTACGAGACTTAGTACCAATAGCAGTTGAAAGCCCGTCTAAATAATTATTTAAAAATTAGTAAATAATTCTTTTATTATGTGATACATTAAATAGAGGTGAATAAAATAAAATAAAAATCAATTCCAGTAATGATTAGAATATAAATATTAAGTAATCGACAGCTTACAAAGATCCGAATTTATAAGATAGTTTTTAAACAACTAAATAAGGTCATCATTCTTCGTTCATTTTTCTGACAAAAGAATGGTTTGGTAGATAAACGTGATATGACATCTAACAAAAAAATAAACTTAAAATGTGTTTGTGTTACATAACCCTTTCATCCAACAAACTCTTCAAATGTTTTTCAGTTTATTAATCGTGCTGTAATGAAAGATCTATTCTTGGTGAAGATATTTGACAAATAGTTGTAAAAAAAAGTCTTTAATAAAAAAATAAATGAAATATTCGTAACTTTTCAATATCCATCCGTTTTTTCTCATAAGTAGTACAGACTGAGTTGTATTGTCAATCAGGATTCTTTTTCAAAGATAAAAGAACAGGGATAAGAACTAAAGTCGAAACTACTTGATGAGGAAAAAAATAGTTTAACGAGAACAAATAATAGAGGTTCTAATAACTCACTGTTGGAAGATTTCAAATTATTATAATTCATAGACATTTTATAATACGGTTGATTTATATAATGCAGAGATTATTCATTGAATTTCCTTGTTCAGGATTAACAAGGAAAGTTCAGGATTATCCATAACATTTTAGAGTAGTTTTCCTTGCTTAATTTTATAAAAATTAAAAAATAATTTTTTCCAAATTTTTTTATTTCTGATTGGAATTATCAATATTTTCTCTTTTTCTTTTATATTCGATAGTACTATTACTAATGATTTCTTTCTCTTATAGGGGTGGCGTGGGAGAGAGATATTACATCGATTTGCTATTTTCTGTAGTGTTCCTCAATTATTTGGAACAATAGAGTCAATTATTTTGTTTATCTAATTTTCACCTTTTAAATCTGAAGTGTTTATTGTTTATAATTTATTATAACTTTATAAATATATAATAATTTTTCGTATTTTCGTAATGAATGATTGAGTAGGTGCATTCAGATAATAACTCTCAAATTCAAACTCGTACAGCATGGCTTACATTTGTCTCACCTTCAAAATTTATTTTGCAACTTTACGGGGAAAAAACACACATTTATAAGACATTTTTTTTTTTTTTATATCAAATAACATTAAATGTATACCAATATATTATATCAGAAACAATCAATAAATAATTATATTCTTTATTTAAACAAATTTCATTTTCATGCATTTCGATAATTCTCATTTTAACATTTAAAAATAAAACTAGGATTTTACCCTAACACTGAACTAGAAGCTTAAGGACATTTTATAAGATCCATTGGCAGTAAATTATAAAAAAAAAAAAAAAAAAAAAAAAAAAAATAAATAAATAAATAAAAAAAATAAAATAAACTTTCATTTATTAAGATAATAAAAACAATCATTTTGAATAAGTATTATTTTAAAGTTGGCCAATGGTGTCTAAATCCAAAAAAATATATATATAATTAAAAAAGTGTATGTAAAAATACATCAGGATCGATTCGTTAATTTTTGTAAAAATTGTTAAGAGAAACGAATAATAATCAATAATAAGTCCATAAAAAAAAAAAAATAAAATAAAAAAAATAATCAGTCCATAACATCTAGTTCCTTTAAAAAATATTTTAATTCTATTACCCCCTCCCACAATTATTTAGCATTTAATAAATCATAAATTCTTTATAATATCATCAGATTGAATTTTGTTTTTTCTATTCTAATATTTCAGTAATGTATGTTACTCTCATCATTGAAATTATGTTTATAACTTGATATAACTATTACAAACAGGACCAGACTATTATGGTAAAGGTTAGTAGATAATAAAATATAATTTGTAATTTGTAAAAAAAAAAACAAAAAAAACTTAAGGTTTTCAGCACCAAAAAAATAATATTTAAACAGTAATAGATGTTTCTCACAGAAGGATATAAAACATACAAGGACACTGGTAGATAGATTATAATTCAAATCTATGGTGTTTATACAGCATCGTTACGCTAATGTGCAGTTTTAAATCTTAATTTGTAAAAATTAATTACAAAGAAATGAGTTATTCATTGTTGACAACAGAGCTAGACAGACGGATGTATCACTTTAATAAATAGAAATACACAGCTCGTTATACCAAGTAAGGCACAAGGCCGATTCAACCGGTTATTAGACCGTATATGGCTGACTGTCGTGATTAAGCCACAGGTGATAAAACATACTTAACTCTTCATCATTTATGATTCTTAGTAAATATATCTTATTGAATTCAAATCGCTATAATTTTCTTTAAAGAGTGGTTAAATATGAATTGCGAAAAAACGGAAAATATACCATATTTTGAAATAAAATGTAAGGCAGACAATTCATACAATTAATACAGGTTTAAACTTAAAGCTGGAATTAACATAAATAAGAGCATTCAAAATTTTTGTACTCCATTTTAATACTAATAATTTACAGTTATTTATTGCATTTAAGCAATCGCCATATATCATATTTTATAGCTATGGAATTATTATTTATTTTCTTATCTAAATATTATATTGGTACATGATATATTAATAGGCATATGAATGTTCATATAATATTTCAATACAATAATTCCATTTTTATTATATCCACGATGAATGCTTTATATGCTAAGAATAACAGTTATTAAATTTACAGTTTCTGAATTACATAAGAGTGGAGTAATTATATAAAGTAAATATGTAATTTTATAAAGTTAAGATCAAATCACTATTAAAAAATAGAATAAAACAAAATGAATGTCTGAAAATGGCTGCTGCCAATGATCAAATAAACTCCCTGTCTAAACTATCGCAACACAGTAAAATATTTGAATTTTAAACTGGAGATAAACAAGTTCTATTAAAGTAAATAACAATATTTCTTCCGATAAACAAAAAAGTTAGAATACTTATTTTTTTAAAATTTTCCGTTTTTACAATTTTACAAATAACAATTTAAATTTTTAATTTATATTTAATAAGAACTGAGATTCTTCCCGAATCATCGTGGCTTAAACGATTCATTATGAATAAAATTAATTGTTACAAATAGACTAAAGAGAAAAGAGAGAACAGACTTGAGACAAACGATAGACGAACATGGACTGAAAGGAAATTTGAAATGAGTATACCAAAATCATTTGTTGGTAAACAGTGAATAACAATGATTTGTTATCCCTGATGTCTTTCATTTATTAAATAATATTATTATACATATAAACCAAGTATGGATTGAGGTAGAAACCAAGAAAATCTCGAGAATTATGGGTGTTGCAATACTTTTGACGGGGAGTGTATGTATGAAAAAATACCGATAGATTTGAATTTTTCGTTCTAAAATGATGACGTAAATTATCATTAAATAATACAAACATTTTAGTATTATTAAGTTGTTTTGTTTTTTTGAAATTAATACACCAATTAACTAATTAAAAAACTATAATAAAATCAGTATTATTGTAGTAATCATGAACAATTGTAAATAATCAATTATTTAATTGATTATTAACACTGAACGGATTTGTTGGTAAAATTTAATCAATAAAATAGTATTTTCATATTTTAAATGTCAATGAAAATCCGCAGTGGGCAGATAACTTTTTTTTTTTTTTTTTAGGCAACCATATATCACATCAATACTGGAGAACGTTACACGTGAACGTTAATCTCAAATTATTTTTTTTTTTTTAATATTTTTTGTTGATAAATACAACTGGTCAGCGTATTTCACCCACTGGAATCTATTATTCCTTATATTCGATCTAAACTAAAAATAAAGGAATACAATTTTAAAACTTTAGATTTAACTATACGAAACGGTTTGAGATTGTGAATAAGGATATAAGAAATGAACTACCTAGAGAAATTAGAGATTAAACCCAAACAGAAAACGGAACTGAGGGAGAAAATGAGAGATAATAATTCTGGAATAGAAATCGGATAGTTTTGGAAATATAGCAAGAACCTGTCATTGGAAGATGTAGAACAGTATAGTGACAGACGTAACAATAGAAAAAAAAATCACTTATCAGATATCCATAGTTCATAAATTAATTAATTAGGCATATAGAGTGAGCCGTTCTAATTTAAAAACATACAAAAACAGGAAGGTGATTCACTGGAACAGACAATTTAGCTAGCGCTTTTTTAGGAACGACATATGATTAGTGTATCAAAAGTATTTTTATATAAATTAAACAAAATCTTAGGATTTATAAAGTCTAGTAATAATTCTAAAATTCATGAAACGAAAATTAAAAAAAAAAAAAAAAAAAAAAAAAAAAAAAACTTCATTCTGAAATATACTTAATTAATTAGGCGTATCGGTGGAGTCGTTCTAAAGTGCTGATGAACACTCTCGCTCCAATTAAGGGCAACTGATTAAACCCCAAGGAATCGTTAGTGGGGCTATAAGAACCGAATGTACCAATTTCATCAAAGACTTATCTGAGTTGAGCATTTCATGGATATCCTGTTTTAAAGAGAATACTTCATAATTTTAATATATTTAAAGCGTTTTAACAGTTTGAATAGGAAAAAAATTAACTTTTATAACTGAATATTGGTATTATAATTTCATTAAGGTAAAATACAATAAATACTCAAAGTACGGTATATATTTACCAAAGTAAATTTTTTATTTACCTTTATTCCCCGATCCCAAGCTGATAACTCTTCTTGGGATATTTGTCGAAGAACTCTGGGATATCAAATAATACTACCGCAAAATTATCAAATTTCAACATGGAACATGTTTTACCCGTGGCCTAGTTAGTCAAAAGTGAAACGTTTTAGGAGAACGCGAGACATGCTCTAGCCTGTTGGAGTTGGTCGGATAGGAACTTTGACGATAGTTTTCAATCAGAAATTTTATGGAAAATATTTTTTGTTTTCTAACATTTGTCACTAGTACCTACAGTTTAAGTGAAATATTGGTTTGAATGAAAAAAATCACGTTTGAAACTACTATTTTTAAGACTTTTGGAAGACACCGTTATACTGCTTTTCAGTTTTAAAAAATGGAATAAACGCAATATCGTACAGCTTAGATTAGTGATTTAAAGATAGAAAACAGAGTACCCATAAATAGTATAAACATACATAATTTTTTTTTTTTTTTTCTGATTGGAGGTACAAGCCACTAAGTGCAATTTATTCAAATTCGACAAGAAGTCTTTGTGTGTAGATATTATCATTTCCCATGAGCATAAAAAGTCACCAATTGAATATAACTGCTATATATACACATTAGAGAATAAGAACATTCACTATATCACTATCTGAGAAATTTTTAATAAACATATTCCCGTTTGAATATTGAAACGGAAAAAATTAGATTCTGTTACTTAACAAACATTGTTACCTCCATGCAGACGATATATATATGTGTATAAGTATGGTTATTATTAAAATAACAGAAAATATATAATTAATAAAGAAATTAAACTGATATATTGAATATATCACGCAGTGTTTCAAAACGCAATTCTTACAGGACCTCAACAAATAACATCAACGAATTTTAAAGAATGGTGCAGGATCATTTCAGAGAGTAAAAATCGAAGCTTTTTATTTCTCGCTTAGAAATAGACATTTCATCTAATGACCTAGCCATCCAACGGAGGAAGATAGTAAAAGGCAGAATAAGGAAAGAGTAAACTGTTAGTCTGGAAGTGCTTTATTACCCGGAGTATCGTAAAACTAGCGCTGCGAGGCCAGGGGCGGTAGTTTTAGGTGTTTGGTTATTACACGACTATTTCACTTACAATGTTCAACATTTATGACGTTTCTCACCAGTTACTACCGGCCATATGGGAAACACGAATATAGAAAACCGGCTGAGCGGGTCGTCAAAAATTTCACTTGAAATAATAGTTAGAAAACAGCTATGATTGATTAAACATAAATCATAAATAAGTGAAAGGATTAAAATGCAATATTTATGAGTTGCAGTTAATTATAATTGCCGGACGAAATGCCACATTTTGCATTTTAGTGTTAGAGCTTTTAGGACTGTCACTGATTACTGTTCTTGTATAGTTTGTGAATTGGCGTAATTTTTTTCTTTTCTTTCTGCTTTACAAGGTCAACTTGATTCCAAATGGTTTCTCTTTCTTTTATTATGTTCTTCATTTTTCTTTAAGATTTGAAGCAAACACTTGATTTAGGACTTTTATATGGAAATCAAATACAGTTTATAAAGCTGTAATATTCATTTTCAATATTAAACAATATCCGTTTTATAAACTTATTAAATTTATCTGAAATTGGCTCCAGTATTTATTTTCAATCTAACTGCCTCCCAACCAAAATAGAAATAGATCCTGCAGATAGGAAGGGTACAGAAAAATGCACATATACGGGTTTTCTATAAGTTGGAATGGTGTCTCGAAAAATAGATTTGGAAACTTAGAAACCATACACAATCCCAATCCCAAGGAATTTAAAATAAATAATAAAATTTTATTTATTTTTTTTTTTTTAACAAGAAAATAGATATATTAAGTAAGCCAACTGAAATAGCATTATACGTTCTAATATGTCAAAAAAATTATTTACGTGACTTTAGTACAGAAACGTTCCTTCAAATTACACATTTTGTTAATCATAAATAATTTATTTGGTATAGTAGAACGTAGAATGCTATTTCAGTTGGCTTACTTAATATAACCATTTTCTTGTTTTGAAAAAATAAATAAATAGATTCTTCTGGTTTCTGGATTTACTTTTCAAGACACCGTTTTATTCTAACACAAAGAGAATCCGTGTACACGTACGTACATTTTCCTGTACCCTTCTAATCTGCAGGATCTAGTTTTAAGTAGGTCTGTCAAACATAACTTTCCTGCAGAAAGCTTCTACGCAACGATACAAACGCTCAAAAGAGCTCCTTATTGTCCGAAGGTTGTTACTTCGTCTATACACAGTAGATATAACGTGCTAAACTCGCATTTAATCTAATAAATAATAGAATCTGGGAGTTAGAGATTGGATATAAATCAATACAAGAACTAAGCAACAAGAAATAGTCCCTAGGTTCTTGAAGGTTTAAACAAAGTACATACGGTAAAGTTTGACTTCAAAATACTTTATGAATTTTACAATTTTTTGAAGTTTTAATAATATGGTTTTTACCATTGAAACGCTTGTGGTACTAAGGGGAAAAGAGTGGCATAAGCCAGAAACGGGAGGGAGACCTTAACCGCTTGATTTACCTGTTGGTGTTCGAAGAATAAATGGAACGCTCCGGTAATAAAAATTATATGAGCGATATTCGAAGTAATTTAATAAAAAAGTGAATGGAGCATGCAGAAAAACATAATTCCTTTTATCTGGGTTCCATTCAGAGACTAATATATATGTATGACTAATACAAACATGTTTAACAGCGATATCCCAGTTTTACATATATTTTTCAATCAAATATCCACTGGAAGCCGATACACGTGCCACTATAGCGGAGACAGAAGCATACAATATCTGAAAATAGACAGTCATAAACTGTTTGCTCTGCTGTCAGTAGGAGTTGCCTGTTAAGGAACTGTGTTTACTGCTCTACATACAAACGACAAACAGTTTGGGCCTATGAATTTACTGTAGAGAATTATCTAACATTATTTATTTTTTTAGAAATTAAAGCCTGTATTAATACAACCCATGAGGGGTCTTGTCGGTTCCCTAATTGGTTGAGTTGTACTGAATCTTGATCTTGGATTGATTCTTGATTAACGGATGTCTCAAGAATCACACGCAACTGACAAATTTATTAAAAAGCCTGATTTTCACAGGTTAAGGATACCTACATTATGAAGGGAGTGTCCTTAGAGGGTCTCTCAACCTCAGGGTCGAACCACAGATAAATTAACATAATAAATAAATATCTGCCTCAGCTGGATTAAAACTAGGGCCTCAGAGATAGCAGTGCTATGTCTTAATGAGGTACTTCACCTCCTCAAGGTAGAGGTACTAGTATGTTAAGTAAAATAAGGAGTCAGTAAAGCGCAATCCATAACTAGAATGTAACAATTATACTTTAATCATAGTACCTAGTTATAAATCTTAAACCTGGTCATCCAGGAGTGTTATATTAATCATAATTTGTTGTTAATTTTACTCTCACGACAACACCGGCTTGAGTACACATTAATAAATCATTAGCTTGAGATGCAGAGAAGGAGATATTAAAACAGAAGGTAAAGCATGAACATTTTTGTTTTTATAGTTGTTAATTTCTTATAAAAATAGGCCGAAGGAGTCATATATCAATAAGACAGAATAACAACAAACAAATAATAATGTATCTATGATTTTGTTTGTATAAACATTTACCTTAAAATGGTAGGAAGTATTTTCTTTCATATTTAAAATGAAAATATTACATATTCAGGTAATTATTAAATCTCCTAAACAGATCCAAAATCCTAGTTTTTGTTGTCTTAAATCCATCGGTTTGATGACACTAAGACAAGCTACTTTTAAAAGCTTACTTAGCACTAGCAATGTGAACACAGAAAAATAGATTGGTGACAAAACCGTTCCTTGTGGGACTCCACATCAATATAACATTGACTTGAGAACTACTTTTTAATCCAGAATAGTCGCTTTGAGCATTCCATATCTATTAAGTAATCATTTACTAGATAAGGTTTTGGGATGTGTTAACACTTTTTCTCATATTAACAGGGAACGAAATAACAAAAGAACTAGACCTAAGAATACGATTAGTTAAGATAAATGCAAGGTTCTAATACAGAAATATTTGGGCAGGGATATTAAAAATAAAACTTTTTTTTTTAAATTAATGATACATTTTTAGAAATAGGATTTATATTTCTTAATTTAATATTTTATAGTCGAAATGCACGCGATTCAGTTCTTTAGTAGAGAAAACGTCACGGAATTCATATGAATAAAAATATAAAACAGGTTCTTACAGACTTGTAAAGGAACCTGACCGTATTAAATTAAATCTTCAAAGATATGTTAATTAATAACGGAATGTTTTTCTGGAAATTTTTAGATCGAATTTTTCAGCTCAAGTTAATCTCTTTTTTTGGGGGGTATAATGCATGTAGATTAAATCTAAATGTAAGCATCATCGAAAACTGAATGATATTATATCTAATTCATGGAATGCGAAAAGCATTAAAAATAAGTTTTTATTTATTAAATATAATAGAAGAAATAATAAAATTTTTAAAAGCAATAAAAATTGAATGCTTAAAAAACTTGGTATTATTAAGTATTTATGTAAATATACTAAATCTGTTTTTGAGTAAATTTTTTCTGTATTTATAGATATTTTAACTATTGTTATATTTATTCCTTTCCGTACGTTGTATTGTAACCATTAAATTTATCTGTGAATAATTTAGTGATTAAAGGATCCAAGGCTATTGTACATTTAATTGTATATAAAATTAATTAATGAAAAATTACGCAAAATTGAATTAATAAGATATTTTATGCTATCTAAATGTAACATGATTTTAAAATAATTGAAAATAATAATGTAAATATCTTTAAAGTTTGAAAATTGTTTATTATATATGAATAAATTTTCATATATAAATAATTCATATGAAATATAAAAAACATACACTTGATCTTATAGCGTAATGGTTCAATTTCAATTCATATAAACCTTAAATAAATTTTTATATAAAATCAATATCATCCGTCCTTCCTACGCTATAAAATTCCGGGAGTATTAAAGACGCTAAGAATCAATAAACAACCAACAAATCAATATTCTAATATTTTAAACACAAAAAGATAACCAACAAAAAACATTTATCATATTTTATAACACTTATAATTATATTATAATAGAATCATTCGAAGGCATAATTATTCTAAAATTTGAATAATTGAATGGCCAGAAATATTAGAAAAAAAATCATTAAAATAATTCCTGAGGTTAATGAAAGATTGACATGATATATTTAACTTATTTAAACAAATATAACAAGAAAAAGGAAAAGTTATAAAGAAAGATCCTTTTCGCTCATCTCTTAAATGAAAACTGAGAATACAAGGAAAGTGAAAAGAGGAAAAATAGTGGAGGGGCTTTCTGTGAAAAATACCCGAGCTACTTTACACTACGACTTTACTAGCAGAGTAGTCCAATAGCCGCTAAGATGAAATAGCACTTGGCGTTTTATCTCTCTTCTTTCCTTCTTGAAAACAAAATGGATTATATTTTTATTCTTTCATTAATAGCCATATAAATCACTTGTAATTAATTTATTCCATTTAATTGAAGCTCCTGAGTCTATAATATCTAGGAAGATCTATAATAGGTTACGAAGAAACTTATCCATAATAATCTTAATATCTTATATATTGCTGATTTGGTCCTAACCAGGTACATATCCTTTTATGAACTTCCAAGCAGAGGGGTTAGGATTTTTAATTTTATTTTGTTTTTAAGTTTTAAAATTCTTTTTGTAACGACAAAATTCTAGAACCAATTGAAGATTAATATACCTAGTTTAATTAATAATTAAGTGATATTTGGCTACACTGGTGATTTGAAATATTTTTTAAGGTATCAAAAAATATTTCTGTTCTGTCGTCCAAAAACTCCTTAATTTTACAAAACTTTAATTTCTCGTATGTCTTCGATGTTTTGAATCATTGCGTTGTGGTCCCTTTCACGATTTTTTCATTATAACAAGTTGGAATTATTGTGGTTTGTTGTCTCTACCTCGCCCGATGTTTGATAATAACGGAGCACCATACAGCAAAGTTGGACGGATTACACAAAGCAGGGTAGTCCAACCTAGTCATTTGTAAGAAAAAAGAAATTTGTAGTTTAACTCGCCGTGATTCTATACAAAAGGTGAAAAAATTATTTTCTCAGAAGTATTCTCTTCACCCATATAATTGTTTCCATTTAAACAAAATTTCAAAACCAAAAAATAACTCTTAATTTCTCAAAAATAACGAGGTTTGGGGGGGGGGGGAAACTATAGACCAGTGCATACATGCTTGTTAGCAGTATATTGAAGGGTCATGGGGGAAAAACCATGGTAATCTAACCATAGTAATTAACTAGCCAGTATGTGGAAATAAGGATAGTATTCTTCAGTGGCTATTTAATAATTTTTTTATTTAATTGAAATTTACAACTGTATATACAAATATATTATACATCAAGTAAATATGATGATAATGATAAAAATGACACTTCACTTGTTTTTATAGCAACTACCCTTTGGTAGCAGCCATCTTCTTTTCAGACACTTCGGAGGGTTATCTGGAATGGAATGAGAAGCAAGTTGGGATACTAATGGGTTTGAATGATTGCGGAATTTGCTATGAAAGAATAGATATCTGGTTTGAGCTAAGTCAGAAACGTAATGTATATTAGGATCTTGGTGGATAAGTTTGTTTATGACGAAGTAAGGAGCATTTAGGATTTTTCTATTTACCAGATAGGTCTAATCACAGTCATGTATATTAGTCTTTTGTAATTAACTGGGAGCTTTGAATGTTAGTAAATAGTTTAAAAGAATTAAACTAAAATTATGTTATTGATAAGGTATAGTTGACTGTTAAGTATTCAGAGAAGTAGATTGTTGGGGTATGCAGTCATAAAGATACACAGCAATTAAAAAATAAATTAAAAACTTGTTTTTTTAATTGCTGCCTATCTGTATACTGCATACCCCAACAATCTGCTTCTCTAAAATTATGTTATATTAATTAGAAAATATCTTTTCATTCATCCATCTCCTTCCAAAATCTCCTTAATTTTTTTAAAATTCTAAATCGATGTTGTAGTTCGTCGTAGTGTAGTGAACCTCAAACGATTTTCCTTTTTATTCTATTTTGGAATGATCTCTAAAAAATGAACCCTTTGGGAGTGTAAATTCGGATATATATATATATATATATATATATATATATATATATATATATATATATATATATATATATATATATAATGTATACAATTAAATACATTAAATCGAACTTGTGTAGCCATAAAACTAATGACAGTAAGTTAAGCACTTGGTTAGGTCTTCGCTGAAGGGGGTTGTAACCTTAAAGGGGAATAAATTATGTATCTGTTTCTAGCTACCCTCATAAATATTGTATGCACTCAACTATCTCCCCTTTCCTTTAGGTTCTATTTTTCATCAAGATCTTAAAATTTATAGCCTGCCTTATCCCTTTCAATATAATTCAAGAATCCTCGATGAAAAAGAGAACAAATTGAAAAATAGAGGCCATCTGGGGAGGAGGCTGAGAGGAGTGAAATATAGGATGTGATCAAAGGCTCTGGAATCGGAGAATGAGCAAAAGCGATTTGAATAAAGGACTTTGAGAGAGGAGTTGATAAAAAGGGGTGGTGTTGATTACCGGAGAGCCGGCGATAAGTGGGTAGAGGATTAAGGAGGATAAATCCCCTTTACGGGAATCGATCCTCATCCCCCGGCACGAAGGGGCATAATGAGCCAAAGGTTGACGCAACTGTCGCGACCGCTGGTATGGTAATAGATCAGCGGCAATCCTGGCAAAGGTCTTCTAACGGGACCCCACCTCACCTCAACTTCATCGTCTTTCTCTCTCTCTTTCTCTCTCTTCTAATGGCTTTTGTTACAGTCGTTCTCATCTTCATCTCTTCTCCATTACTTTCTAGAGCAACAGGACTTTTCACATACTTCCATATAAATAAAAACAACAACGTATTCTAATCAATCTTATATAATGAACTTCAATGATTCATTCTCACACCGAGAGTCCCATGACCAAAATAAGACGGTAAGTCACACTTCTTCGCGAAGACACGTTTTTCCGGCGTTCATTGGGTAACTCCAAAACTATTAATCCCATCCAAAATTTCATTTTTTCAACTAGAAGCTGATAAAATTTATTATTAGATCCTATGTATGAAATTTAGTTCAAGCCCCGTTAAACACACGTGACAAGTATTTTACCTACCTAATTGTTTTTATTAATAAAATGTTGTAAATAACATTTATAAATGAAAATAATGCCTACTACCAGTGTACTTTCATTCCAACTAATAGAATTTTGATGCCTACAAATAAAAATTTATATGCCTATTACTGGTGAAATTGTACATCAATCCTAAGAGGGGTTAAAAGACTTATTTCAACAGTTTTTGACCAATTTAAAAGTAAAAAAATTAAGGGTCTTTGTGATCTGTTGACAGTTATTATAAACAAAAAAAAAAAGAAAGTAAAATTGTAAACATATTATATCATGGAGTCCTGAAATGTTCCCTTGAAGTGCCTACCACTAGGTCATTTTCCCTAGTAATCTTGTAAAAAAGAAAGAAAGATCAGAACGAATGAAGCAATACTGGGCTGAAAGAAAGGCGCAGAGTATTCAGAACTGATTGGACCAACGTACCCCAAAGTCGGGTAAAACAAAAAAAATAAATAAATGATCCCAGAATCATAATCAATGGGAAAGTGAAAAATTAAAAAGCAGCTTAAAGATTTAAAAATATATTTCCAGCACACAAAACGTGGATTAAAACAACAGCACCCTGTAATAACTTATTTCACATTAATTCCAAATATTAATAATAAAGTCGAGAAAAAAATAAAAAATAATCATGATGTGAAAAAAAATAATAAGGAATTTTTTCTTGGTTTCAATTTCGCGAGAAATATAATGTACGAAGTTATTTGGATACCACGTGTATTGACACAAAAGTATTTAATTACAATTAAAAAAAAAAAATATTTTAAGAAATTCTGATCCTTAGAACTTTAGATATGATTCCAGTAAATTGCTAATACTCCTCAAAATACTAGGAACAAAATAAACATAAAATTCCTCGAGAGCTCTGATACTGATTCGTTGTAAAAAAATGTATTCACCATTTTGACGATTATCACGTTAAGAATTCAAAATCAAACATAAGACAAAAATTGTTTAGTGATTTTTTTTTTTTTTTCAAGGATATTTATGAATGATTTACGTGCAGTCGGAGCTGCTAATCTGCACAAACAACATTCGTGGGAAAATTAACAGCTGTGTGAACAAAGGCGGCATAGAATAGTTTACTCAGGCCTTAAATTTTAATTGTTTCCCTCATTTTCTGCAATTAGCTTTATCTTTTCTTCGAAAAATTTTCAACAATTTATCTCTTTTCCAATTACAACAATTTAACTCTTGTCACTATTAACCATTGAATCTGTTTTTAGGTAACACCATAATTTATAAATCATGAAATTATGTTATTCAATGTGTAGAAGGGAGCTGTTATGTAAAATCTTCCAACATCGCCTACAAAAAAGTTTTAACAAAAACTGTTTTTTTAAATAACACAAAAGAATAAATTATTTCAGCGGGTTTGTTAGTTAGGAGTACCTGTCACGAGTAAAAGAATCAATTAAGCAATGCAAATATTGGAGGTCTTTTATTTATTCAAAGCACACACGCACACTCATCAGGTATGCACAGCGCATCTTGTATGCAACCAGCGTAGTCAGTTGCAGAAATAAATTTTTTTCTATCAATCCCGCATTGCAATACTCGATTCTGATGATTGAACACGAATTAATTATATACTTAAAAGAAGATATTTTTAGATTAAAAGATTACGTAATAACTTAATTACATGTTTATCATCCTAATACTTTTTTATTAGTCGTGAAAGCTGACTAATCGGCTGGTTTGGGAGTCGGCAAACCACGTCGACTAGTTAGCGATTTTTTTCTATCTTTATTATTTATTTATTTTTATTTTTATTTTTATTTTTATTTTTTGTAAATGGGGCTGGTTCCTTCTCATCATTGTATATGACGTTAAACCCAATAAACAACAAATAACAATATAATTCCTGATTTTCAAATATAGCTGGTAGATTTACCGTAAACAAAGTTAAACTCTAATGGAAGCCGAACTGATACCTTCCTAAACTGTTTAACGGGCTTGATCAGAGGAAAACGCGCACGCAATTTCACTACCTAAATTAACAGAACTCAGAAACACTTCATAGCCATGGGTAAGTTTTATTTCGCAATATATTAACCATGTAGTTTCAATATTTAGATAAGCTATATAGTACTCGTAAGCTATAGTAGAAAAGAAAAATTGATATTGCGAAGGAAAAAAATGTACTCTGGAAAACTTGGCAAAACGAAATGTAATTCGATAAGATAAAACAAATCTAAATATTTACTTAACTATTTACATATTAGTGGAAGATTGATTGTCTCAAAGGGGAAAAAATAAATTATGTTTTAAAAAAGCAAGGAAAGCAGCTTTACTAATAGGAATAGGTAGGAAATTCCAGAGGAAGGTAACAAGGATCATTTATCAAATTAAGCAGTTCTATGTGAGAGGGTTTGCAGGTTAAAACGTTGGAACCTTGTGTTTAGCAGGTAGATATAAGAACACAGAGTTGTTGACTTAAGAATCTAGGAAGGTTTTTTGGTTTTTAGTGATTGGGATAGGAAAGTGCCTAGAGTATTGACTTCGGAAATTAGGAAAAAGCTGTCCAAGCTCAGAATATAGGCCAGTAACGTGTCACCGAAGATGAACATACTGAAAAAGTTGAACAGTATCCTCAATCTCATCTCGAGATCACCAGACAGACCCCCATAAACCAAGCAACTATAATTAAGCGAGGGAAAATAAGAGAGGGCACAAGAAGTGGATGGGTGAGTTAGGGAAAGGAATCTAGAAATCTATATAGCAGTTCAAAGATTGATAGGTGTTGATCAAAGGTAAGTCCTAAGTTTTTAATAGAGTTTTGGAACTGAATGTTGTTTTAGGATTTCGCTTGTATTTTCATAATTTTTTCTTTTATAATTTGCAACCAATAACCTCTTTTATTCATTATAAAATTTGAATGACCACTAATATATCTACAAGTTCAATTTATTTTGAATCGATTGTACATTCATGAAGTCACAAATATAAATGCTTTCATTATTCCATACAATGGCAGATGAGCACTCAACAATGTAACAAATTAAGATAGGTATAACGGATGGACAATTAAAATATTATAATGCCCCTGAATAACATAACTGCCAAGTTTATGGCACTTGGCGCTAGGTAATAAAGTATAAAAGCGATTAGGTTTATACAGTGCGACAGTTTAATCGTTGATTCCCCGCCGAGACGAGGACAGCTATGGTCAGGTATTCGCGTAAAACTTTTATAACCACGCCAGTAAATTCGCTATAAACCAATAGCCGATACTACTGTCCATAAACCTGTAACTGTTACATCAAAGAGATACGTCCAATATACTGGCGAGAAATTAAAAATTGTCACTATCCGGGTGCTTGTTGGTTGGAAAATTAAAATAGTTTTCCGAAAAGAGACTGACTGAGGAATTCATACCTAAATTGATAAATTTAAATTTTAATAGGATCATAAGAAAAGTAATGTAATCTTAGATTGACTATGTTAACCCCGAAATAGAATCCAATTTTATAATGAAGGTCGCAAGAAAACTGATTAACAACATAAAATTGAAATATTAAATTTTTTTTTCATCGATCAGATCTAGGATATAACAGTAAAATATTAATTATGGTTAAACCGTGGACATAAAATAAAACTGTTTCAAATAAAAACTTGAAGATTCCCTTTTCAATTCACGACAAAAAAAACGTACTACAAACAGGATGGACAGGTATGGTTGGGGATCCCTATGATAACTTCATATAGTAAATAAAATATTATTGGATTAAATTTAATCATATTTTTGTTGTTTTTTTTTTTACTTTTATTGTTGTTTTTATTTTTAGGTTAATTTAAATGTGTTTAGAAATTTTTTTTCCGAAGTCTGTTACCTCCAGCATGAAGTTTTATTTATGAGCAGTGATGATGAAGAAAATAAACCGTAATCTCAAACTCGAAGACCGGTTCTGGTTTCCAGGTATCGTTTTTCATTAGCAACTTTTTAGTTACCGAAGCTATAAACAGGAAACCAGAAATGGCTGATGATTACAGGTTATGCGAAAATTACTGAGATATTATCTATACGTATGAATTTCAATAAATCATATACAGGTTTCATTTTCCACCGATTCAAATTCAAACAGCAATTTTTTTCTTGGCTAAATCACAATTAATTATTAGTATTTTTGTAGTTAATCAGGCTTAAAAATACATACATACACTCGAACAGACGTGTAGTACGCACATAACACATTTTAAAAAAAAAGTTTGAAAAACATTATGTGGGATTAAAACGTATAGAGGAAACTGTGTAAATACGGGCACCCCTCCCTATGGAGCCTTTTGCTAATACAAGACAGCAATGAGCAATTGGAACCATTATTTCAAATAGTGTGGATGCAGTTTAAGTAATTGTGCAAAATGGTGTTTTTTCTTTAATTTATTTTTTTATATTTTTTAGGCTTTAGCTGGACACCATTGGCCACAAAATGGTTTTTATTCTGGACTGTAAACATTTGAGAAAAATGTGAAATAGATTTCGTTTCATGTTATGATGTTTATTTAAAAATAATTTCACAATGATATGTGGAAAGCGGAGATGTTGAATCAGAGAAGGAGCTGGAAAGCTACATTTTGAAGCAAAACTTTAAATTACATGTGATAGTGGCCATCTTTCTTACATGGAATTGGTGTAAATATGGAACCCCATTTCCCCTGGAATTTCGAAATATCTCTTGTTAGAGATCACAACTTGCATATTTTGTGATGGAAAGTTCTCTGAAGACACTCGGGGAGAGGTGTGGGTGAGATGTTCCTAAATGTAGAAACTTAGATCGTGCCGGGGATGAAAGAGCCATTGCTATAAATAATTTTTTTTTCTGTAATAAATGAGCTCTCTATCGTTTAGTATTGTTTTATCCTGTTTTAACTATTTCTTGTATTTTTTTAGAAGGGGGCACATATTTATAACCTAATTTTTCTGTTGCTATTTAGAAAGCATTTTGTAAATCTTCGTTGTCGAAATGAAGTAACTGGTATTAATCATTGTTTTGCCTTCTTGCATTTAAGAAACTAGTTATAGTTGTTAACGAAAGACAAAAATCCAAACATTTCCAAAGAACAAAAAATCGAAGGTATGTTTACTTGTTTGGTATTACACAATGAGCACAGATGGTTGTTAGGGTAGACGCGGGTATACTACTACTTCCGTACTAAATCTTTATTTGGAGAAAAAAAATTGTAAATTTTAAAAATTTGCTGAAGTGTTAAAAAAAGCGTTGCATAAATGTTTTTAGAATGTCGTTACAGGTCAATTTTTTCTAAAATGGTAGTAGCGTACCGGCTCACCCCCTCGCCTTCTCAAGCTGCGCCTTTCCGACGTGATCGTAAATTTTTTTATGCAGATTTAACGTTTAACATCTCACTTTTGAAAATCCGTTTGCACCTTTATTTACAGTTTATTATCAGTTGACAATTTTTTAATTAGGTAATTTTAATTTTTAATAGAATCTGTAAACAGTTCTTTTTAAAGTAAAATAATCTATATGTTTAGTTTGAGAAGCTTAGTGACTAATAAAATAATTTCATATAAAATTGAACTTATTTTCGAGTTGATCAATCACCTTTGCAGAGGCGACTTCAAAATATTTTATTCACTAAGTAGGTCACCTAATACCTTTAATCTCAGGCAACTCAAGAGGAAAATAATTATGAAGTTAAATTAGTTAATTATTATATTTAAAAGGGTAAAAGTTAAAGGGATTAGGGTAATTTATTGCTGTTCATCTTGATTAGCCAATTTCGAAGCGATTCATCAAAGGTCGTAAATTAATTCTAAAGATTCATTAAAAAAATATATAAAACATTTAAAGAAGGGTTGTGATTTTAATAATAAAAAAATATTTTTTTACTCTTAGTTTTTTTTTCTTTTTTGTTTGAAATTTCAATTCAAATAAAATTTTATCTACAGTGTCAAAGAGTCGCAGATATACGATAGACGGAGTATCCAGTGACAGTTGTAATCTACGACAGTATCTATAAAACAGTTCCCAGTTCCGCTATCAGGAATAGAAGAGATAAAACTGTATCTGGCAGAGGTATTGCAGGCATAGGATCACCGCCAAAAAGACTTATAGTAAAATTAATACGGGTCCATTGTATCTTCTATTGGTAAAACAGATAAACTAAGAGTAATAACGGTAAAATGACGGATCAAATCACACTAAATGTCATTCGACATAAAATGAAGTACTGTCAATAAAATTATTTCCAGGATATAACTCTCTATATGGATGAGGGTAATACTCGTAAGAGGTTTGCTGTTCAGAATTTTTGTTCTTATAATTTTCTTTATAAACTACAATCTCGTGGAATAATTGAAAAGAAAAAAAAAAAAATTATGGTTCATTGGCAAGACGACATCGATATATTTAATTTTTTATTTCTTTGCTAGTTTAAAATCTAAAAAATAAAAACATACTAAACTTAAATAACAAGAAACTGCTCGTCGCTTTTAACTACTCCAACATTTACTAGTCAAGTATTCAAAGCCCCCAATAAATTACAAAAGACTTATTTACATTACAGTAATTAGACCCATTTGGACATACGGAGTTGAGCTTTGGAGCTCCACTAAACCTTCCAATTGTTCTCTTATCCATTCCTTGGAGTACAACATCCTTCGTAAAATTCTCAATGCTCCTTAATGATATCAGAAACAAACTTATCCATAAAGATTTTACTGTTTCATATGTTGCTGATTTGGGCCAAACTACTTAAACTTTATATAAACTTTTATATAAGTCCTACTAGTCAGTAGTTCTTTACATGTTACTGATATGTCATTGTAATCGTTTTCCTCAAACTTATTTGTTTTATACAGATTATTTTTATTTTTTTCTTGATTTCCCTCCTATAGTAACCCTGTAAGGGGGGCGTGTATTTAAATATCTGGACATGCTCCATGCAATTAGCAAATTACATGTATCTAACATGTTTAGTATTTTATTAAATATGTAAGAAATAATGTACATTTAAGCTTTTGTGATGAATTTTAAATAGGTAAAATGAACAATGTAAAAAAGAAACAAAACAAAAATAAGTGAAAATTTCATAACTAACACAAACATGAGTGAATAAGCACAAAACAAATAAAAACTACACTAAAAACATTTATGAGCTCGGCTCCACGTCATTGGTCGTCTTCTTCACTTCTTTGAGATTTAAATCACATTTTTCAAACTTTTTCAAAATATTTTGAGATAATGGATTTTATAACTTGTGCTCCTCTTGTTGTTGATGAAAAGTCTGTTGCTTTAGTCGGGCCCAGTGTTAAATACAGTTGTGAATATCAATAAATAGTATTTTAAAACAAATTAACAAAATAAAAGTTTATAATACCTTAAAAAATAAAATAGAAGCAACTTTTTCACTGTATATTACAATATGATAACAGAACAAAGGGGTTGAGTACATATGTATTAAATTTAAAATTTATTATTATTATTTTTTTTTTTAAATAGATGCACATAGATTTTCTAGGTTATGAATTAGTGAATTAATAATATCAGTTTAATTAAGTTAGAGTCTTAAAATGGTACAAGAAGAAAATTGAAAAAAAAAGAACAGATTCGGTGTCTCGTACAAAGCCATTGTTGAGTTTGTTTGGCTATGAGTAAAAAAATATAGATTAGTAAAATGAAATTAAATATTTTGATTTAAATCAATAAATGTAATTTACCAGGCATAAATAAATACAGGAGCAATAACATAAGGTACATGATTCGGGCAGAGCTCACGTCCGATGAGGATAATTGAACACAGTTTCCTCTGGAGCTGACATCGCCATTAGCGGCCTCTGTCGGAGCCATTAAAACTTGTACGCTGTTTTTAATCCGGCTGTTGGCACCCCTGCTGAGGGCTACCTTCCAACGCCACCTGTATCGAGGGGGTGAAGAAGGGAGAGGGGTTGCGGACAAATGTTCGGAATGAGTTGGGTTATTGAAGTCAAACTTCTCTTTCAGAAACACGGTATTATTCGTAATTTGATCATCAAAGGTAAAAGCATTGGAAGCGGATAAATCAAAAATATACCAAAAACAAGAGATAGTCAACATTATAATGGATTTTAATTTAATTCATTTATGAAAATACTGCAATCAAATTAGTAGGGATGCAACAAATATATCAAACATTTCCATGTTAAAAAAAAAAAAAAAAAAAAAAAAAAAATGTTATTGAGTTCATGAAAGCTTTGAAATTATCCAGCCGAATTAAATGATTAGGCATTTTATCATATAGCAACAATAAAGAATTATTCTTAAAAATGAAAATTGTTCGGTATAATTTTTATTATTTAAATTCTACAATATAGTTTTTTTTTAATTAAACAATAAAGGTTATAACCTAATTTTATTATTAAAATTTTACTAGAAGATAATCTGGCCACTAAGCTGGAACTGTTGTCCTCAAGGAAAAGAAAACAAAGATTACGGTAAAAATATTTTAGGGAGACAATATTCACTATACGATGCCAAATATAATAGAATAATAATCTTTATTCTGGGACACATTGTCTAAAAATAATAAAATAAAAGAAGAGTAAAATGGTATCATTATATTGTTGAGTGATACAATAATGATACCCCGAATTCTAACTTCGCTATCCGTTAAGACGAAAATAACCAATTCAATAATGACTCAGGAGTGAAAATAATAAATCAAGTAAAAAACAGTCTAAAATTAAATATTTAAGAATCATTATAAATTAATAGAATGGTTCAAAATCAATCCTGAATTTCATTTAAATGAACAGATCAATATTTAGTAATATCCCTTTTTAAATATCTTTCCAATAGGAACGGAAAAAAAAACTAACCAGCCATAGCAAAAACTCAAATGTTAAACCTAGCTTGGCCCTTTCCACCTGGCTTTCCACTCTTGATATCTATCAGAAGTCCGTTTTGCCTCCTCAGGTGGGTACCAATATATTTGATTTCTCGTCTTAACTAATTAAAAACTTTGATAAGTATAATCTACGTAACAAAGTGCTGATGTTTTGAAAATTTTATAATTTAGGACTGATTTCAAATTAAACTTAGAACTGTTTTCGAATAAAATAATTCCAATAGGATTAGAAAATAATTCATCGATACTAGTTGTAAATTATTCCCCACTGCCTATTGATAAGATGATATTGATAGTATTAGACACTATCAATATCATCTTGCAGCTCAATAGATTTCGTGAATATCCTGGATATAATAATTAACTTATGCAAACAAAATAAGTATACTAAATATTTCCTACAGCCGAGGGAGAAGCGCTGGGATCTCTTGGGACCTGGCTTGTCCCCCCATAGGTCTGGTTAGGGGATCCCTCAGATGTGTGTATGTTGTAAATAAAGTATGAATGGATTTTTTAGATTAAATTTAATGTTAATTTATTTTTTAAATTTAACTATTACATATTATTGTTTTTATTTCTATATCACTCGTTTTATTGATTATTTATATATTTTTTTCTTCGCTTAATGTATTGTATAGTTTGAAGTACTTTGTTTATTTATTTAGTTTTTCTTTACATTATTTATTGTATTATATATTATAAGATTCTTTACATATTTTTTATTTTTTTAATCTATTCTTTGTATTTATTTCTTAATTTATATATTGTGTGAATGGACCCAGTTAGCCATCCATACTACTTATTGCCCACATTGAAGCAGATTGTAACACTTTCTCAATAAAATATAATTAAATATATATTTTAAAAAGAAATAGGAAAAAACGCAATACATGGAAAAACGACCAGAAAATGAATCGTATTTGATCACAAAATACGGTAAAATCATACAAGTCCGGCACTTTAAATACCTTGGCGAACACATACAATCCTCTGATTTAAACAGAATCGCCAAAGAACCGAGTCGTAAAGCTGCAGAAGGCCTACATATTAACATAGAATCATTACAACAAGAAGTGCATCTCGACAAATGCAAAACTGAGACACTATCAAACAGAGTTTCTTCCGGAAGCCACCTATGCAGCAGAAACAATGGTCATTGATGGGCACACCAAAATTAGCGAAATAGAAAAACAAGAAAGAAAATTTTAAAGGAAAATATATGGAGCAACCAATAAAAATGGACTTTGGATGAAAAGATCTCAGAACGACCAACACTATAACATAACAGCAAAATGACAGATGTAATAAGAAAACGCCGAGCCAAATTTTACACGCACATCTACAGGATGGTAAGCTACGGATTGGCAAAGAAATTATTCAACGTTATAATGACAAGCAAATTTGGCACATAATGGTTAAAGGAGGCACAGAGGGACCAGCAGCTGATGAATATACAAAATTTTGAAGATCATAATGAATGCCGCACTAAAATCAACAACATGACATTTCAACGAACACAACAACTAGGAAAAAAGTGGACGGAAGAGCGGAAGAGGATACATTCTGAAAGAATAAAGAGAATCGGGGAGGAAAGGAGGAATAACCAAAAATGAAGTGACTTCCAGTTCAATCACTCTCCTCAAGGGGAATATTCGTCATAATAATAATAATAATAATAATTAAATAAATATATATATTTCCTGGGACAAATATGGTTATTATCTCATACGTTTACAACGGCACAGTCAAATCCAAGTTTTGAAGACATCCTTTAATCCCGATGAGCCATATAAGATAAGGCCATAAAACTTCTTCTAAGAGCCTGCGGGCCATAAACGCTAAAAGGCTTAAAATTAAGCCCTCCGAGGGACCAAGATTTTGGTAAGGTTCAATTAAATTCTATTTAAATGAGCTCCTGGAAGAGGAGCCACTCTCCTTTGAAGGCCTATCCTAATTTGATGATGTTCCATCTCCCCTGTTTATCTTTCTTCTTCCAGCCTGATTTTATTTGTCGGCGGCGGAGTTGTTACCACCCGCCGTTTCTTGTCCTTTTACCCAGGCTGTAAAATGATAATATCATCCTCCATAACGTTTATTATTGTTGTTAATAAAAGGAATTTATGCCTGCTCGTGACTTACGAGTTCCATCAACGGGATGAGGAAGTTAGAACCAAGTTATGATATGAAGCTGTAATTAATTTTCCCCATTGGTTTCGTAAGAACATCTGGGAATCCAGAACTCCAATAATAGCCTCATATAATATACAATTTATAACTACCCTCACAGAAATCATAACCTTAGATTTTAATTTTGGTTTTCATTTTCAGACTTAAAAGACAAGAAACTGCTCTTTATTAATAATTACAAAAGACTTATTTACATGACAGTAATTAGACACATTTGGACATACGGAGTTGTGGGGCTCCACGAAACCCCAAAATTCTTCTCGTATCCAATCCTTACAATCCAAAATCCTTCGTAAAATCCTGAGTGCTCCTTATAATGCCACAAACCTATCCATAAATATATTCATGTTCCATATGTTGCTGATTTGACCCAAACCTATCCTTTTATCAAACAAAATAATGACCTTCATTGCATCCCAGGCAATCCAATCTCAAATCTTAAACCTCCAAGAATGGTTTCAAAAATGGAGAATTGAAAAAAAAATCCAAATAAATCCTATCAAATAACGTCATGTCCTACAGTATCCTTTAATGATATTCCTCTAATCACTGTTGAAGAGATCCGCTACCTGGGACAAGTTTTGGACACACATCTCACTGGAATCCATATACAAGACTAAAACGACAAGAAACGGCCCGTCGTTATAGTCTACTCCAACATTTACTGGACAAAAGTTCAAAGCTTCCACTAAATTACAAGAGACTCATTTACATGACAGTCATTAGACCTATGAATTAATTAGACCTTAAAATCCAAAATCCTTCGAAAAATCCTTAATGTTACATATGCTGCTAATTTATCCCAAACCATATACGATCCTTCCACAGTAAACTGCTATCCCACACGAATCCATTAGTCTCCCAACTTGCATCACAATCGATACCCGATAATCCTCCGAGCCTTCTGAAGAGATGGCTTCTTATGTATTACTTTAATGACGTTCCATTTTAACTATTTTTCTAAAGTTTCTAGTTGGATATAGTGCATTCAGTTGTAAATATCAATAAAAGTTTTTAAAAAAAAAAAAAATTAATTTAAAAATGTTTCTAGGAACTGCGGAGGACCAAGCAGATTCCCACTAACCCTAACATAATAACAGCAACATATGCAGGCGATACTACAATACAATTCTTACAAGATATTTAAACATGAATCAGGGTTCATTGAATCTCCAACATTACTTGTAACAGTTACAAGCCTGGTTTAAAAAAAGGAAAATCAAACTGCCCTCCACAGTTTATATTAACAATATTATAATTAACACAGACTTACAAATTTCAATATTTCAGACCAATTTTCGACAAAGGGATGACATGGGGCCCACATGTAAAATAGAAACAGCTAAGCCTGAACAAATGATTGAGACTTTTATATTCACTTCTACATAAACGGTCAAAATTGAAAATTATGCAAAGGCTAAATAATTGTAGTTATTTCCAAAAAACTATGGATGTATGCCTCAACAAGTTTCGAATTTTGCCACATACCCTTGTACATGGTATAACATCACATATCGACTTATACAGAAGACAAACGTTGCGGGCATATTAAAAATTAAATACAAACCTGTCAGAGAAACATGTAGAAAATACCCGAAGGAGCAGGTTACGAGATCTACTCGGATAATATCATTTAAAAATCATGTTAGGTGTCACGGGGTAAGTGACAGGATTTAAAAAATAAAATAAAATGCTTGAATGGAGTTGGCCAACGTAACAACATACAGTCTTTTATTTTATACTATTGTATTTGAAAAATAATAAGAAAAATAGTACGAGAATACATCGCTGGAATAAAACGTAAAATAAAACGTTGATCTGTATTTAAAACGTAAATAATTTTTAAATACATGATTTCTACAAAAAATCAACAATGAAACGAGATGACTAAGGATAAGAAGTGAATCAATAATTCTTCTTTTTCAGGAAACAATCATTATAACTCGTGTATTAGGGTTTCCTATCGTTTAATCAGGGGAGACTTAGCGGAAAAGCCACATCACTAACTCTGTCATAAAAATGTTTATTCTTAGAAGCCAGTCATGGGAAAACTACTCGTGATAGTTTGGACATAACTAGAACAATGGCTAATTAACTGTAATAATTTTTACCCTTTCAGGTCATTAAACTTCGTATTGCAATGCAATTAAAAAGAAAAATATTTCCAGTTTAAAAATACAATCTAAACGAATATTTTAATAAAAAAGTGTTAAATATTTTTATATAAATGTATTTTAATAATACAGCCGTTCATAATTTCAAAGTTTTCCTTACTGCCAGTAGAAAAATTGGGATCTCACAAGTAATGACGGTAAAAAAAAAAAAAATAATAACAGAAGAGTTAAAATAAGGATCAAAGAAGTTTTACGCCAAAAGTGAAAATGAGAAATTGAAAAAAAAAAAAAAAAATCCATTAGGCTTAATAAAAACTCAACAGAGATTTACTAAGAAAGCTTAAAGTATACGAAAGCTGGAAAAGAAATTTCATTTTATCTAATTATTTCGTAAATTTTCCAAGAATTTACAGAAACCAAAGACCTCAAGTTTCTTAAATAAGTTTCCATTTTTTTATTTAAATTCATTACAGGTGATTTTTTAGTAGATAGTTATACTTTTGAATTCAGAAGTTTAATTACTGTTTTTAGTATAATAAGAAATCTTTTGGGTTTAGAATTAAAAATATAAAATTATGATTTCAAATTCTAACAAGGAATTATTAAATAACTGTAAGAAAAGACAATCGCGTTTCAGTCTGATATAATGTGTTGAGAGTAAATTAACTAATGATTATTATCAGACGAACAATTTCATCCATTCGACTCCAAAACCGACCCCGAAATTTCCTTCAACATCTAATTTCTTTTGTTGATTTCAAGAATAAGGTTTCAAGTGATATGAGATTAAGAGACTTGTTCTACTATGATGAAAAATAAGAGGGTAAACCATAGTTCCTTGAAATACCTGCCATATATCCTATAATTAACAATAATAGTAATTTACAAGAAAAATATGAATAATGATATCCAAAAATATTTTATATTTATGAGCATCATAAATTTACTAATTTATTTTAATTACTATTAAAAAAAAAAAAATTTTCCTTGCTGGGAAAAACAAGAAATCATGGTTATATCAATACATAATTTACTGTTTTCATGTCTCCTGCTTCTGATTAGGAAATATTCGATTCGAGCAACACCAACACAGATGAACCGTATCACAAAAGCAACATTAAAAAATTGTAGGTAAAACGTTACTTCTTTCATGTAAGCAATATAGATAGCTCCTAAACAATAGGGACAGATGTTATATTACAAAAATTATTCATTAAATTTCAGATCAAGTCATTGTCGTCAAATTTTATATCCGAGCAACTGCAACAGAGCTAGAGGCAAAATGTAACATTTTGAGTGTGAAAACAACGTTACACATTTTGAAGGTGAAAAAAAAAAGAAGACCCCCAACCCAAAGACATTCATGTCTAATAAAAAACATTATGAAATCAAAATTGGACCGAAATACACAGATCTCTAAGCTTTTTATTTTTATTTTTAAGTGTACCTTTAGGGTTTGTTGGTTTAATAATTTTTGGTTGTTTTATTTTTTGTTTTTGTTGTAAATGAATATTTTAGCATAATACATGCTCATGTATTTTTCTTTATGTTTCTTTAAGACAGTTTCCTAATCAGATATATAATCGAGAATATTTTTTTTCTATATAACATTTTGCGCTAGGATTTACCATTTAGGAGCTATATTTGGTTTGAATGAAAAAGGTAACGTTTTTACCTATAGGTTACGGGTAGACATATCTATATTTTTTTCCAATCACGGAGAAGTTATTTATTTTTTCATTGTCTTAAGAAGCACAGGAATTGCAATGAAACACACAATCATTAATTTCGCTAGCGCTTAGATCTCATAAAATTCATTGAATAAATAAAATTATCTAAATGATTCAGTACAATGAAAGTATGTTCAAACAGTTAAATAGTAACTAGTAAGAGAAAGTATAAAATACAGCTCTCTCTTTCTTATTGAGATAATTATAAGAAAATTATCACCCCAGGTGACATATGGTATCCGCACAAAGCTTTAAAGTTTAAAGCTATTTTATAAGTTAGCGGAGCGGAAGTAGAGGGCGCACTATATAGAATATTCTCTTTGAAACAGAGAAAAGTAAACGATTAAAAGTAAATATAAAGGAAATGAGTTATGCGACAACGTGCTTTGTTTGAGGTTTTCTGGGGCGGAGCATGCGGTGCACGGGGACACAAAGCGACCTCATTGTCTTCGGCCACAATTGAACTTGACCGACTGGAGCGGTTGGCCGTGTAATGGACAGGCCATGACAAGGGATATATCCAGCCACTATTTCATGTCAACGACATTAGAGCAAGCCGTATTTTATTTAATTAAAACAGCTCCAGATAAGTAATTAAGTCCTTTTTCATCAGCCTCCAGCTTTGAATTTTCTTCTTTCTTCTTTTTTTCAGTCGGGCGAAAATAATAGTTCTGAAGGGAATATTGGAATTTTCTAAATTCTAGTATGTGCATAAAGACAAAGGAATTCTTACATGCCCACGTGTGCCTATTAAATGATATTTTCCAGGCCAACAACTTTATTTTTTATTTTATATCCCTCTTATTAAAGAATGAAAGCTCTTCGTAGCTTATTAAAGATTTATAACCGTATTCCAGAAAATATGGTATTATATTTTTTTTTTTGACACAGTTTAAGCATCGTTTTAAAAAAATAATAAATTAGCAACCAATAAATCAACTTAAATAAAAAAATTTGCAAAGCAATATTTTTTTTCAACCACATCCATTTCCCGAGTTAGAGGTATTAAAAAAAATTGAGATCTGTACTTCCAATATTCACATAGTTACAAAAAAAAGCTTTTTAACGTACCCCGCCTCTTAGAATTTCACTGAAAGAAAAAAAATAAATACAAGTTGTAGACATGTGCTGTCAGAGCACTATTAAATGGATGAGTTGAGTCGATCTAAAGACAATTATGTAAATTTTAATTTCTTCATATGGACGGTATAATTAAATGTAAAAATTATTTAAAATATTTCAATATTTTGTTGACTGCCAAGATGCTTGATTAAGGAAAAAAATCTATTTTTTTTCCATTCCGTAATTTCAAAAGAATTTCACTGAATGAAAAAAAAAAAATATAAGTTGTAGACATATGCTGTCACAGCACTATTAAATGAATGAGTTGAGTCGATCTAAAGACATTTATGTAAATTTTAATTTCCTCATACATGTGGACGGTATAATTAACGGTAAATATTAAAGTTATTAAATTATATTATTTAGTTATAAAGTTATTATATTATATTATATTATATAATTATATTATATTATTTAGTTGTAAAATTATATTAAATAAAATTAAAGTGACTATAATTAAAGGTAAAAATTAATTAACTAAAATTAAAGTGAGTATAATTAAAAGTAAAAATTAATTAAAGGATCCCAATATTTTATTGACTGCCAGGATGCTAGATTGGTTAAATGCACCGCCTTCGAGGCACAGAGAACCAAACTACAGAGGTAAACAGAGATCTACGTTCTAAATGGGAGTGTTTTCCATCAACCAGTATCGGCTGACAACTTCCCGTATTACTAAAGTTTTGTGTACGGTTGGAAAACTGAAGTGGGGATAGATCACTTCAATCTCGGAAGAAGGGGCTTTAGCCTTGGGGTTTACCCCAGAAAGAAATGATGCTGATGACAACCTCATCAACGAACAAAGACAAAAATTTTAAATATATGTTCTAATGTGAAATGCTGTATGTGAAGTGTAATATTGAAATGTTAATTTTGTATTGTTAAAACTAGCAGTGATGGCTACTTTCCATCCCTGCAAAACCCGTGTTGCCGAAGGGCAAGGGAGAAAGATAAAAAAATCTATTGTTTTTCTCAGTCAAGATTTTTTAAAAAATTAATTGTAGTTTTAGGAAAACTTGATAAATACATTTCACAAGTAAAGATCTAAATGCTTCTTAGTGAGATGGATTGCAAGCATCGGGTGATCCGCTGATTGCCAATTTAAGTGAGGGGTTTGAAACCCTTAAGATGTAACTCGGAGACCAGCTTTCCCCTTAATTCAGCAGTATCGTCTTCAAAACCACTCCTGTAACTACTGAAGTGGCTGCCCATAGAACCTGCTCAGTGCTAACAAGTACCACTCCACCGGCAGGGGCCGCAACAGATCCACGGGAATATGCAACGCTCGGCAACGCTGCACGGACCTCAATGGACCGCCGTTCAATGAACTGAGTCGACGGATAGAAGAAAAAAATTGATTACGCAATGAGGTCGCTCCGCTGCGAGGTGCCTCGCTTTCTCCACAACCTGATTTATCTCCTGGTGAGTTTATTACACCTCTGTGTAACTCAACTTAATGACTTCCTTTATCGTTATTTTATTTATTTATTTTTTTTTTAACGAGAGAGTCTGATACATTAAATTGGAAGCTTATGAATCGTGTGTGCTTATGAATACTGATGACATAGTGTTTTATGGTCTAACATTAAATATATATATATATATATAATAAATAAATCAAATTTGCTTCAGTTTTATATGATTGTAAAACTAAAACAACAGCTTTGTTTTATTTTATTTTATTTTTTCACGGAACGGCCTTAGAGGCTATCATTATTTTCAATTCTTTTCATACCCCTTTTCTTTTCCCATATTTTCCTCGGTCCACACTATTCCTTTTCTCGCATCTCTCTTTCCCACAAGGACCTTAATTTCTTTTAGTCTTTTACTATAGTCATCCCTATCGAAACAGTCTTGGTCTGTTATTTTCAGCCTCTCAGATTCTTGCTTCATCTGTTTGATATACCTCCAGCTCTATTGTATCCTCTCATTGGATAGAAGATTTCTCTATAGTCCAGTCAATAAAGGATTATAGAGTGCGTTTTCTGAAATCCAAAGTTTTTCTTCGAAAACATGATCAGGGTACTTAGAAAGTAAACATAATAAAAGTCCTGGGGTTTTCGGGCCTGGGAACAGGAAGGGGGGGCGCGAATGGTCCCTTTTTTTTTTTGGTTTTGCGCTCATATCTCGAAAACACTTCGTTGTATTCAAAACATGACTATTTACTAAATTACAGTTAATTAAATTCTCTACAACTTTGCAATATACACATTTTTAATATTCTGTACCGTTTATGAGATATACGCTTGGCAAATGTGAAGAACTTTAGTATCTTTGTTTCACCAAGAAAAGCTAAAATTTAGGTAACTTTTGACGGGTTGAAGATAAATTGATATATATGTGTATTTTGAAGGAAATTTAATTTTCTACAATATTATTTATAAAGACTTTTGTCTAAGTATTAACGTTTTAGAAGAAATGGAGGGAAGTTAAACAGAAAACGTGAGGTGAAATTTTTTTTTCTCACAAAAATATTGAAATTTTGAGCACAAAACAATAAAAAAAGGGACCTTTCGCGCCCCCTCCCCCTTCCTCTTTCCAGGCCCGAAAACCCTAGGACTTTTAATATGTTTACTTTCTATTTACCCTGATCATGTTTACGAAGAAAAATCTTGGATTACAGAAAATGCACTTTACAATCAATTTCAGGCCTTCATTGACTGGACTATTTAATCTCTTAGGGTGCATCCTCATCATATGCCCGTAGAACCTCGATCTTCTTATTCTTATGTTGGTTTTCCAAAAATTTCTTTATTCATTTCCTTATTAGGTATCAACCTATAGCCTTCTTGTATCTTCTTTGGGTCGTAAATTCTTCTTAGTATTCTTCTTTCTATCCCTAACATTAACGGGTCTATTTTATTATTTAAAAATTTAATCAAATGAAATTAAGTCTGATTAAAGGATTAAAGATTATTCTTTATAGTCTATCTAGTGAGCTGAAAATACGATTTCTACTCACTCCCGAGAATAACTGACTTCTCTAGGAATCGAAAGAAACTGGAGAGATAACAAAAAGAATACTAACATTTTTTCAAAGCGAAATAAAGAAAAAAAAAACAGACACTAAACAAGAAAATGAATGCATTCCTTGTCAAGGGGCAGGCTCATAAAACCCGAGGCCGTAAAACTTCAAAGGACTAAAAATTAGCTCGTTTATTTGATCTGTGAGCGTACAATAAACTTTAGGAACTGAATTCTATCTCCAAAGGAGACTATGTTGGAATGGAGGACATTTTGAGAATTAATTAACTGAAATTCTGGTAAATTTTTAAAATATAAATTCTTTGCTTATAGTTAAAAGAAAAAAAATATATTTACGACTGTATGGAAAATACATACAGGTTTAAATAAAGATAAGAAAATTTATGATTTATTGATAGCATTCCAATACAGTAACTAGAGAAAAACTCAATGATTTCAGGAGAACAAAAATAATGTTACAAATTTATAGTTAAAATTTTTTTATAGGTTTTTTGGAGAGCTGAATCTTATGGGAAACGTGCCTTGTCTTTTGGCTAAAGTTTCTCTGATTTAAAAAAAATGCAGGAAATTTAATGCGGTTAATTTTTTAAAAAGGCTGTTTTGTTTTTTTTCAAGTCAACTCAAAAGGAATAGGCAGTTTACTAGTTCACTAGTAGCTGCATCCAATTACACCTATTAAGCTCTTACCATAATTGATTTGACAGACAAAAGAAAAAAAAAATTAATTTTTGTATATACATATATGGATACATTTTTTTTACTGCTAATATTAGATGTTTAATATGGTTCTTGAGGTTCAGTCAATAAAATTACAACTTATTTTGGTGACTTTTCGAAACTAAATTGTTCCCCCAATCATAGCCTACAGTAAAAAACATGTTACAATAAAATTATAAAAGTTACACAGATTATTTCAAAATTAAAACAAGCAAGAATATAAATATAAAAACATGCGAAGGAAAATATAACTACATTAAATATAATTACAAAAATATAATAAAATATGGAAGAGTATGAAACTACTTACAATGTTACTAGTGGATATGCTATCTAGTACTGTATACATTCTAAAAATCTTCTACTATATTCACTACATTTGGGATCAAAAAACTAAAAAGATATAGCATTTTTCGAACTTTAAAAAAAAACTTGTTATATTATAAGGTCCCATAGTAGTACTCTTTTAAGATATTTCATAAGAAGCCATTAAGACTAATATGGATGAATTAATTTTTTATATTTAAAACGAATTTTACGATAAATTTTAGATATTATGTTGTAAGAATTGGGTGGTTTCTATGAGCGATTGAATGAAGTCCAGTATATCAAGCACTGTTTATCTATTTTTACCTAAACAGTTATGATTATAATAATTTACAAGTTTTTGTAATATTTCTTGTATTTAAATATAGATATCTATGAGTATGCTTGTGTAATGAAAGAAAAATATAAATAAAAAAAACGCCCTTGACATTTAACAATTTCATTTCATAATAGTACGTAAATTCGAACTTTCCATTCAGCAAATAATAAAAGAAAAACAACCTTAGAGGGGGGAAACTTATTCTTATTGAATTCAATAGAAGAATAAACAAGATCAAATCTTCAGAGGGAGTTCAAAATAAGCTATTTGCCGATGGAGGAGGGTAAAGGCCATTGTAAGGGAAGGAGATAACGAGAAGTTTGAAATGGAAATTGGCATTCAATGGTTATTTTGTTTTGTTTCAGGATGAATCTATAAAAGCAAATAGACTAAACCATTTAATTTTTGCTACGTTCAATCATATACAAATCAACTAAATCGATTGCGTACATTACTCACAAGGGGACGTTTTGACTTGTAACTCGACAGATTTGAATGCCGATTTTTGTGTGGGTAGTAGAGACCTATAATAGTGCAAAACTAGAGTTATAGCCACCAATGAGTATTATGAGCGTAGAAAAAAAGAAAATATGGAAATCACGTATTTTTTTTTCTTAGCTCTCAGTCAAGATAGAGAATTGATTCACGTTAAATTGTAGTTTGGTATGCTATTTAAAATAAAAATACTTTCGTTATGCTCAAGATCGTATTGAGATATCTTAATTTATATTTGACCTCGGAATTGTTTATTCACATCAGTTTTTGTCCACTAAAATCTAAAGTAAACCCAATGTAATAGGTATGGATAAAAATCAGAATATACGCTGAATCGTGTGATGCTATTACCATTGAAATCGGTTAAATAAAGCAGCTGTTATAGCCTCTAGAAGTTGTTGATGAAATATCACCTTTAAAATTTTAACGAAAGGGGTAAAAAATAAATATTTTTTTCGATTTTGATAATATTTTACATTTAAGAATTTATTGGTGCGTTAAATCGAGATTTGAGGTCAGTTTTTCATGAAAAAATTTTTCCATTGATTTACAGTGGATTTCATTGCAATTTTGTCATTTTTTTGGAGTTTTTGTGCACCCTAAGGCCGGCATAACGAAAGTATTTTTATTTCAAAATGCGTACAAAACTTAATTTAACGTGGAACAATAATTTCTCATCTTCATTAAGAGCTGAGAAAAAACGTGATTTTCATATATTTTTTTTCTCGGCTCTCATTGCTCATTGGTGGCTATAACTCTAGTTTTGCACTATTATAGGCCCCTACCACCTACACAAAGATCGGCATTCAAATCTGTGAGTTACAAGACAAAACGTCTTCTTGTAAGTTTTTAGTCTGTAATTTTAGTGAACCACAATAAATTTACCTAAATACAAATAAGATCGAAGAATATTGTGTATTATGGAAAAAAGGATGATCCATCATTCGTTCACTTGTACTGTTTTGGGATCGTATCTGCTCATTTCCAGAGGCAATTCTATTATGCAGTGATAGAAATAAATAGAAAACACTTTTTAAATACAGCTATTAAATTTATTAATAAAGGAGATTGTAGAAGAAAAGGATGAAGAACCAGCTGCTGACTGGCGGAGGAAGGTTGCTGGGCAAGTAAATGTCTGCCGCCAGCAGATGTGAAATATTGGCCAATAAAAGGTGTAATCTCCTTCATATTTTTATGAGGCTCTCATATAGTCTCCTACATCTCTTTGGATTATCGGGCCAATGGTTCAGATCCTATAACGTACTGATATGCAGTTCTTTCTATCAACAGTAGAAATTTTATTACCCGGGGAGGAACTCCACAATCTGCTCTTGGTCGTTCATAAAAATGATGAGTCTTGATCATATGTATATATGTCATAATATATAAATTATGACATAATATGTCATATTATTCATGTGAGATAAAAAAATTGCAAAATAATATGTCCTACAAAATATTAATTTGTAATGATGAAAGTATTAAGTGAAATAAAATTTATCCAGAATCAAATATTTAATGTGATAATTGTTAATTGATTATATTGAATGCCCAAATCCTTTAGATACAATTATTGAAATTTTAAAGGAAAAAATGAAAATTCTTAAGGAAACAGAATGAAAATTATAGGGTTCTTAAGAATTTGACACATTGAGTAGGATTTACATTATATGATTATAGTGAGTTTTATATAATGATCGCTTCAAACAAAATATTTTTTTTAATCTTCATTCTTTTCTGTTAACGTTGATAGTAAAAAATAAATAACTATGGGGTTATAAAAATACTATGAAACAAATGGTTTTAGCCATATAGAGGAAATCCCAGCGAGAACTTTAACGTAAAAAAATAAAATAAAAATAATTAAATAAATGGATTTAACGGGGTTTGGCATATTATAACAGACCGTTTAGAACATAAAAGTAAATTAACTACGGTCAGAATTGAGCGAAATTTAATCATCAATCATGATTAAATTTTGTCCAACTCTGAATACAGTAGGATAATGTTTGGTGTAAACTTTCTTGCTTACCTTAAAGTATAGTAATTTAGGAAAAATTACTGCAAAGTTCAACTTTATTGAACTATTCTTTCTTAAATTATAGTATGAATATTTCCGAATATTTAAACATAGGATGTTTAAAAATATACATATATGTGGCTGGTGCCATTATACAACAGAGTTTGCAATGTTATAACTACTAAAACTATATGTACCAAATTTCAAACCATCTACTTATCATGATATATATTTTACAACTAATTTTCTGGAATCAATCTAATTTTACCATGATTAATTCTTTTAGTTTTGGTCGAATTAAAAATTATTACCAAATTAAAGGTTGATTCCTTGATTTTTGATATGGTGCGTACAAAATCATGGGACTTGCGGTAAATTTAATTTGTTCTCTCTCTATGCATAAATATCGGTAAGTTTTCAAAAAAATATCCTCAAACAATAAGTTAATGACCAGCATAACCTTTATTTTTGTCAGTGATAATAGTAGATTTATCTATGCTTACAAATGGTTCCTCAATCCTAAATGGTTCATACCTAATCAGCACAATAGTACCAGGTCAAAAATTATCAACACTCTTTACTTATGAGAGTGTTATTTAAATAACAAATTAATTCATGGTGTTCACATATAATATTTAAACATGGTTATTTATATTAAAATATATGGTGGGGAGGATGTTGCAGGGGGGAGAGACAACACTAACAAGCCTTGAGTTCCAGCAAATTGTCCTTTCTGAGACAAACCCCTAAGACAGGAGGCAACAAGGCACAAACAACGAAATACAGAACAGCAGAGAAGAGTTAGTGAAGTAGAGAGAGAAAATAGCCAGGAGCTATTCTGTTCACGGTCGAGCGGGAGTTTCCTCTCCCTTTGTGCGCGGCCGATGTACTCCGGCTATGGCAACCCACTGCCGGCAAATTGGTTCCTCTCTGCCATCTTCTATCCGTCATCTAACTATACAGCACCACCAATAATATATCAAACACTGATAATAATGATATTCAAAAATAGTATTTAAAAAAAATACATAAAGTTTCGTAAGTAAAAATGACAATTTAAATTAAAATTATATCATAGATTGACTGTGGAAACTATTTTAAATTAATCGTTCAAAAATCATATTTTAATGAAAAAAAAGAAAAGAAACATTTTTTAAAAGTGCACCGTAAATCAGTAACATTAATAATAACAGTATTTACAACTACAATCCGACGCGGCTTCGCTCATAAATAAATAACTTAGAACATTTTATAGATAAAAATCGTGTATTTAAGTATGGAATTTAGCATCATTTCTTCAATGACATTTTCACGCATGGAAGTAATTTTTTTTTTTTTGTTTAAAACATTTATTTAAGGAAAGTATTACAATCTGCCTCAATGTGGGCAATAAGTAATATGGATGGCTTAATGGATCCATTCACAAAATATGTACAATATGAAACAAAAAACAAAGAAAGTGAACAATAAATAAAAGTGAATAATAAATATAAATAAGTAAAGTCTCGTAATATGTAATACAAAAAAAAAAAATTAAAAAGCAAAGTACCTCAAACTATACAATACATAAAGTGAAAAAATAAAAATTAAAAAATAATAATAATTTAAAAAAAAATTAATTTAAATCTTAAAAATACATTCGTTCTTTAAGAAGTAATCTTAACCTGATTAAAATTGCATTGTTTAGGTGTTTGAGGTGTGCGTAAATCATAATTAGACAGCCTCCCGTAGAATGAGTTAACAACGAATGAATATCCTTCCGCCATCTTAAAACAGTTAAATAGTCGAACATTTTTAAAAAAGTGTCCTTTTAAGGTCCACCATCTTAAAATCGTCGAATATTTTAAAACAGTATCCTGGACGACAACAATGGCGGAAGTTATCCTTCGGATAACTTAAAAAAAACGTTAAAAACATATTATCCTTAAGGACGAAAAAGCTAATTCTAATTGTGGATGAAGAGAGTGGCCAAGGATGTCCTTCGGCCTCAAAAAATCGTCAGATCCTGGCAGATCTGTAAAACAAATAAAATTAGGCAGACATAACATTATCTATCCATTTAATTGGATTTTAATTTATAACCATTAAAGTATATAACAGTGTGGCTCGTTTCTGGCATTCAAGCCTATTTAATTAATTATCATTACAGTAATTTTATTTATTATTATAGTAAAATTTAGTATTACAAACCTTCATAGAACTATGAAGATGTATTTAAAATTTGGTACAGCTGTGTCTAATAGTTTTATCATTGCCAACTCTATTGCAGAATAGCCATCGGTCGATTTTTAAACTGCATTGGGATCCTCTTGTCTCTCCATATATTTATAGAGAATTGAAAATAAGTGCATTTTATCATAAATTTCTAGCTCTATATAGCACCGTAACTTTGTTACCTCTCTCGAATGGTGCTTGCCATCTATCGGTCGATTACCAAACTTCACTGCACACCACATATTTATCGCTTTTTTTATGGCATTATAATTGAAAATCTTTAAATTTTAATACTGCTACATCTCCCTTAAACTAAGAAGATGATGCGGTTAAAATTTCCTTTTATATAATATTATAGAGTAAATATGAATGTAATAAATTAACATGTATAATTGAAAAATCAATGAAGTATACAGTTTCCAGCCTTATTTCCTCAATATGATTAATACAGTTTTTTTCAATGATAGGTTTTACAACGATAATGATTGAATAATGACATTCTACGTAATAAAATGAAAAATTAACGTTGTCCGAATAAGGAAAAACTATAACCGCCATACTTAAATTTTATGTGATCCTTTACGATAAAACTTAATTTTAATACCAATTATTATACTAACAGTAGCTACCTTTTATAAAAATAAAAATTAACTAGTGAAATTAATCACCGTTATTATAGGTGCATTAAAAGTTACAATTAAAATTAAATATTAGATAAGCTTACTAACTTGCACTTTCAGCCTATAGTTATAGCTATAGTCACTATAGCTTGACTATAGTAAAATCTTTCAGACTCACCTGAAAAAAAAAAAAAAAATTATAAGTATGAACATATATACGTAAAATTAATTTAAGGAAAATAAAACCTCCTATTGATATTTTTTTTTTAAATAACAAGAAATTAGTAAATGTTACTCAAATGAACTATGGAATTTGATTGAAATTTGAGGCATAGTTTGAATATATATAAAACTTCCAACCGATTTCTTTATTTTCTAAAAAGCATTAAGGCTTAATATGATAAATAATTGAAATAAGGGTGCAAATACGTACGTTTAGAGACCTATTCTGTGACTGCATTCTACATTAGGTATGTTCTATGCTGTATTTCATTCATGCAATTGTAATCAGCAAGTGTAGAGATAATTACACTATTCCAAAAACACATAAAATATATATATATATATATATATATATATATATATATATATATATATATATATATATATATATATATATATAAGTTAGCTGTTTGTAAGATATAAATAATAACTTATAGGATAAGAGTCTTAGTAGGATTAGTAATAACATCTCTATAAACAAACCAAATATATATATATCTGCTCAGAAGCCACAATAAAGTCAGTTATCATTCTATACTTGTGCCGTTCACTCTGTCACCCTAAACCCCCACCCTTTTTTAGTGTGTTCAGTCAGTCTAATCATAACTTATATATATATTCACACATACACACACACTCACTGTGTAAATATAATCAAGGCAGTGAGGGGAAATTAGTGTAAACATTGCAAAACCAATTTATTTTAAAAAATTAGAAACGGGTCCGGAATGAGTTGAAAATGTAATAATTATATAAGTGGCTAAGATTAAGTGGCTAAGATTAATTAAATAATCTTCAGAAGAGTATGAAATAAGTTAGAAAAAATTAACTAAACGAAAAATTTTACCCATATAATCAAACGTTTTTCACATAGTTAAAATTCGTTAAAACCTTCAAATACATACATTGAAAACATTTGTTTTTTAGAAATTTCAAAAGGTCTTTTTACGACGAGAGTTTGGGAACAAATTAAATTTATAACGTGGAACTGAGCAACATTATAAAAAAATTGAATAAAAATATTTTAGAATTAATTTTCCTTTAATTATACAGGAATCTGTAATTCTAACTTAAAAAAAACTTTTCTATATAACGAATAAAATTAAGAAATTTTGAATATATTTATAGTCTAAAAAAATATTATACAAATCTTAATCGTCATAATAAAACACCATTAATTAAAGTTAATAAGAATGATTATAGACAATTAAACATGGGGAAATAATACAAGGGCTGAACTGTTTCGCTAAGTAATATTCATCAGGGAAAGTGTTGTTTAAAATGAAACAATTATGGATTCTCAGAATCTCTTTTCAAAATAGAGAGAAAATTAATTTAAAATTTTGCTCCTTTCTTCTTGGGAAGATAACTCATAAACAGTAAAAGAGAAGTTCAATCTCATTAAGTACACATACAGCTGTGTAAAAAAAAAAACCCAAATTTTTTATTAGCGTTGGGGTTTTTTTGACACGCTCTAGTTTTGTCGGTGTTACTCGGATCGAAAATTTACCGACAGTTTCCTTATCAGAAAATAAATGGAAAATATTTTTTATCATATAACATTTGTTGCTTGGACCTACCGTTTAGGAGTTATATTTGTTTGAATGAGAAAAGTAGTTTGCCTAAATTTTTTTTAGTGTTGTGGCATTTTTTAGTGGAACACATTCTAGCTCTTATGATGTTGCTAAGATCGGAAATTCACAGAGAGTCTTCTGATCAGAAATTTAATTGAAAATATTTTTTTTTTATTATACGATTTGTCTAAATAGGACTCATTATTATAGTCCTCATTATAGTCCAGTCAATGATTGCTGAAATGAGGGGTGTAGAGTGCATGGAATATGCGATAATTTTTGACTTCATTGCTTCGTTAGGAATAGTTAGAAGGTAAACATACTAAAAACCCCCGCTACTGGGGGGTGAGCTAACGGTGGGGGGGGGGGAGAAGTTCCATTTGTTTGGTTTTTCATTAATATCTCGAAAAATGTTGACTCTAGAAAAATATGTTTCGAATAAACATAAAAGCTAATTAAATTTCCTATAAACTTTATTCTACATAAATGTGTTGTAGTTCTAACCGTTTACGAGATATACGTAATTGAAAATAGGTGATTTTCGGGAAAAAATAAATGTCACCTCACTTTTTGTCAAACTTTTGCTTCTATAACGTTCCACAATCGTTTCTCAGAAAAAACGTTAGAATCAAAATTGTAGAGCATTAAATATAATTTAATTCCATACATACGTTTCTGGTATTTGCTTCAAATGTTTAACAAAAAGTGAGGTAAACATTTTTTTTATTTCTAAAATTGTAGATTTTTAATAACGTATATCTCGAAAACCGTTGGAATTTCTACGAATAAGTATATAATTAATTTTATAGGAAATTTAATGAGCTTTAATTTTGATCGGCTACATATTTTTCTAAAGTCAACCGTTTTCGAGATATTATTGAAAGACCAAAAAAATTAAACTTCTCCCCTTCCCCCCACCGTTAGCTCATCCCCCAGGAACGGGGACTTTTAGTATGTTTACCTTTTAACTATTCCAAACGAAGCTATGAAGTCAAAAATTATCGCATATTCCATGCACTCTACAATATGTTTATTGACTGGACCACTACCGTTTATTGGTTTGAATAAAAAAAGTTTCGTTTGAAACCCATACTTCCTCTCGAGTTAGTTTGTTTCGAATAGAGAATAATTCTTGATTTACTTTAATTGTTGATTGAAGTAATTTGATTCTTATGATTCTAAAATGTAAACTGGGAAAGTACATTATTGATAGACATATCTATGACCTATTGTTTTCCCACTCACGGAGAAATTGATTTTTTTTTTTTAGTTTTATTTAAATTTATTTATTTCAGTTTATATATGTATATTAATTAATAAAAAAATATATTTACTTATGTACGCAATAAAATAGTACTTAGAATGACTGACTGAAAAAAGTGGATCCTTTCTATACATTTCTATACATTGAGGTTATTTTAAAAGAGACCTTGAAATCCGTTACACAGAGATTCAACTGTACTTGATAGAGAACAACGTGAATCCTATTTCATTCCCAACTCAATTACATAGCAATTGCGGTCAATTATTCAACCAAATAATTCCATTTAGCTGATAACTGTTCCGAAACCTATTCAATATAAGGAAATCATTCCCGATAATCATATACATTGAATTATTCCTGGCGCAATAATTTAAAATTTAGTTGATTTAATAAGTAAATGTACTCATTGTTACAAAAAGTGCATGAAACTGTACATTATTTACAAGTGCCAATAAATAAAAGGCAGACAGCCTGGCCCGGAGCGAATGATAGAAGGGACAGAGCAGTTGGGGTCAGCCCGGCGTGAACAGCTCACACCAGTCTATTTACATAAACATTCGGGGGCTGGCGTTTCGATACATCTAACTAGCCCACTTGCCAATATATTGTTTATACATCAATTCCTCCCAAATATTTACTTTAATGTTGTTCTTGATTAAATGTTTACAAAATCCATTCGGAAAAACGATATTTTCTTTTTAGTTATAACCAAACGCCTGAGACACGTGTTATTTATTTATTTGTAAGCAGGGCCATGCCCTGTACAAAAGAGTTCGGTTGTTTATTATGTAACATGAAATAAAATACAAATACACAATAATATAAGAATGAACTTTAAATATAACTAAGAATTAAATACAAAGAATTTTTTTTTTGTTTTTTAATTTATTGAAATTTACAACTGTACAAGTAAATGTGTTGATAGTGAATACAGTGGCACGTAAATAACTTGTAAAGAACTACTCACTGTAACACTTCAATAAATTCTAGACTAAAAGGTTATGGAGCTTACTATAGAAGGATAGATATCTATCTGGTTTGGCTAAATCAGGAACATATGGGACATTAAGATCTTTATGGATAAGTTTATTTGTAACAAAGTAAGGAGCATTTTTTGAAGGATTTTGGATTCTTAGGATTGGATATGAGAAGAATTGAAGGTTTAGTTAAGCTCCAGAGCTCAACTCCGCATGTCCAAATAGGTCTGATAACTGTCACGTAAATGAACGTAGAACGTTTGTCTAGTAAATGTTGAAGAAGTCGAAAACGGCGGGCAGTTTCCTGTCGTTTTAGTCTTGTATGAGGATAACAAGTTAAACGTTTGTCCAGTTAATGTCCTAAATAGCGGATACAAAGATAGATTGAAATACAAAGAATAAGAAGTAAATACAAGTTTTTTAATCTAAATAATAAACAATACCTAATAAAATAATTTACACTTTTTTTTTTTTTTTCATTTTTAAATCTTTAAAGTTTATCAAAGTTAATATTTGACTTTCCCTTATTCCAAATATATACATGCCATATCTCAGACAAATAAGTAAATACATGATACTGATATTTTACAGTTAATAGAAATATATTTCAATGAAAAAAAATCTGATTTTAATTATATTCATAATAAAATATGCCAGTTATTTTATTTTTTATTTTATTTTGTGGAATAAGTATACGGAATCCTGTCATTTGGATCAATGCCGAGGTAATAAGTGTCACGCAGGCCATTATAAATTGGGCAAGTATAAAGAATATGTCCGAGGTCTTCATTAGTTTTCAAATTACAAACCATACAGATTTCCTGTGGATTAATTTGTGTGATTTTATCTGGATTGGTTATTTTTATTATTTCATAGGCATATATATTATTCTAACTATTCTTATGCTAAAAAATAATACCGGTGTATATTAAGCCTTAGGCCAAACTTTTTCTGGATTTTATAAGTTTATTCATATATCATAGGAATAAAATCAAAATGGTTTAGCCTGACAAATATATTAGGGTGAATTTAGGCTAGGACCAAGCCTAACTCCTAACCCAGTGACCTTTAGAAATATCGTTATTTAACTTATCATGTACGTATTTAATTATTTCTGATTATATATAAATGATTGAATTAATACTGTATGTTATGTGTTTATTTGTGTTTGTTATCGATTCAATATATTATATAATTATATTATTATTATTATATTCAATATAACACATGTCAATTGGCTTGTGCTATATTGAATATAATAATAATATAATTATATAATATATTGAATTGAATGTTACGTAGTGGTTATTCACAGATAAAGGTACAACGAAGTTGACATTTCAAGGAGGAAATCTCGCTGACCAGAGCTTCAATTCAGCCGATGTATTCAAGCTTCTGAAATCATTCTGGAGAATAACTCAATATATATATAATTATTATTATTTTTTATTGATTTTTTTTTATTGTCCTTTTTCAGCAGTTACGTTGTAGTTCCAATACTTGATCAATATTAACAAGTAAAATTATGAATAAATTAAGATAACAATTATTAAAATAATTCACTTGGAAAGACAAGAGCAAGGAGACATAAATGTAGAGATAAGATATACGGTTGAGAACTGACTTGTGACCCATAATAGAAGCATTTGGAACCGTTCAAGGATGAAATAAAGCAGGCCTAAGAAAGTCTTTAACTTTTTCCTGACTTAAAACTTTTTCGGCAGAGCAGTTTCTAGGTTCTTTTAGAACACGTGAAGAAAAGAAAAAGAAGAGTGAGGGATGAGTGTCAGCTAGGCGTCAAACTTCTTCACACTCTACGGCTCACTTATCCTCTGGAATAATTTTTTGTACGGTCGCCGGCTGTGGGACGTGACAAATGCAGATAACCCGCCCATAAAACACCCTTGTCTCATAAAAGTCAGAGACAAATTATCAAAATGCTACGTATATCATTTTTAATAGCCCAGGAAAGAAGATAAATCGAATTTGGATAGTGTAAGAAATAAATTATCATAAAATATATTTATTACAAGCTCATTAAAACATAAAAACGAAATCGTATCAGTAATACTTAAAGTAATTTATCAACTGCTACACGATTCATATAGTTACACAGTTAGGTAACATACCTGTCATAACAGAGCTGCATTGATAAACCAAGCAGATATAGTTGAGACCTAATAAACAACGCTACTAATACACTTGATAGATAAATATGTTTATGTTAAATATACCCCATAGTTTTATCGATATAAGATATGAGGTTTGGATATAGAATTCATTCTGTTGCAAGTTCGCAATCAGGTATTATTTTGGTAAAAAATATTTTATTTTTTTTCACTTTTATTTTTAAATCCACACCTGTCAAAAACATAATTCACAATAAGCGAATGTGCTGAAATCATAATATAAAATAAAAATTAGAAAAACCATTATGGACCTACGCATCAAAAATTTATTGAACTGCTAAACAGATACGCATAAAAAGATTGCTAACTTTTAAATCCAAGACATTAAGACTAATAACACAAGCACCTTGGTATGTTAACTTTAAAACTCTACACAATGACCAACAAATACCAACAGTCATTGAACAAATACGGACACACTAAAGACTAATGAAAAATTAAAAACAGACCTTTACATGAAAAATTAAAGGGACACCCAAAAAAAATAATTTAATTTGTTTAAAAGTTATAAAAAATGAATAAATAAAATAAACCAATTCCTAATGAATGCCTTTTAATTCGACTAATTATTATTATTATTATTTTTTTTTTTTTGTAGAAAATGTAAACACACTTATAAACATTACGAAATATTCACAAAATTAAATAGGTTGTTAAGAAAAACAAAAATATCACTTTTGGTTTTAAATATAAAAATCCCTCCAAAACAGTTAGAGACTTTAAGATGCCGTGTACCACCAAATTTGGTTAGAGACACCATACTTGATACTTGAGAACGAGTCCTTGTACAGATTTGTCAGAGATAGTTACATATGAGTTATTGAAGTTAAATAAATAGTCAAGAAACTTACTACATATATAAGTATATTTTCTAACACGTGGCTAAACTGCCACAGACGCACAATCATAATTATAAAAGGTGTGAATAAAAAAATTGAAAGAGAAAAAAAAATTGTTTGTTTATTGGGGTATAACGTCCTTTTGTATTACAACTAGGGCGGTAAGGAAATATTTCTTTAATTTTATTTTTTTAAATTTTAATAACAGAGTTGAAAAAATTTAATCATAACTATTTATATATATTATTAAATTTTAAAACTCTGTTTATTATAAAATAACAAGTTACAAATATTCGATTATAAAATAAAGTCTTGTGTGTTTATTAATATAAGTTTATATATAAAAATGCTCGCTTAAATGTAGAAGTATATATTTAACTCAGAATCTTTATGAATTGAGTTTTTAATTTATTATTAATGTGTGGTTATACAGTATAAATCTATCAATAGTTCTTTATTTATTAAAACAAATTTCTTTCTACACCAACTTTTATTTGAATATAAGTTGTTAATACAACAAAAAAGTTTCCAATAGAATATCACATGTTTATGTAACAGGAAAGGGGGACATTATTGAAAGTAGGGAGTCGATAAAGTGTAGCGACGTATTGTTGTCTGTATCCGCTCCAGGGAGACATTATACTTTCATAGGGCAATCATCCGGTTGACATTTGACATACACCGATCTAAGGAATAATAAATGCATGCTGAATTCATCACAACACAGGCAATGTGAAGAGGCGATCTGCTCTAAGTACGAGCAGGAGCTATGATGCCCTCATGAGCGATGCCACTACCTGCCTCAGGTAGAAGAGTTCCTCAAAGGAAGACCTTTCTGGGAACGATTGTCCAGAATCGTATAGGAACAATTGCAAGCCATGATGCCAAAGAAAAGAATCTCTCCTTTCTTGGTTAGGGCGTTAAAGTACTCTGTCAGTAAGAGAATAAAAAGTACTGCACCACAAAAGAATTAAATTATTTTTTATTGTGGTTAAAGAACTCCAACAATGTCAGGGAGGATGGAAAAGTACCAAAGTACCAATACTACAACAATGCAACTACATAATTAATGACATATTTTAATGTTTCATTAAAATATTTAAGGCAAACTAGCTATTATTATAGAACATAGAACTGAATTTCTCTCTGAATAATACCAGGACCACTTTGATCACTTTGATGACTGAATAACAATTTAAGTAATATGGTTTTGTGTAATATTAAATATCTAAGACAAAATTTTAGTCATTTTATTTGTAACTCAGTAAAATAATATGAATAATGATATATTTTTTTAATACACCTGAACACTAGAAACGGACGTGGACTCTAGCCACTGGAGGTCCGGACGTGTGTATTCAAGAGGAACAGTTGTCAAAGTGAACCGATCACCCACGAAGAATTAAGTTCCGAGAACGTCCAGGTATCGTGACGTTCTTCGTTTTGACAGAGGATATCGACTTATTCTGACAGATGGATGGCAGTTTTGAATGGAATTTTGAGCACTACTTCCCGAATTCCTATTCCTCATTGAGGATATTCAGGTACCATACCCGCAGTCACGATTGCTTACAATTTATATTTCTATAAAACGCTGTAGTTATATCCTATAATATGTCAGATATGAGAACGATTCTAATAAAATATAAATGACTAGCATCCCCACCGTGGCTTCGCCCACTCTCATAAGTGAAGAATTTGCATAATTTTAACTAATAATTGAAGTTTTATTTATGTATCGATAAAAATCTGGTTTTGTAGAAAGCATGCAAAAAAAAAAAGAAAACTAATGAGGCATGTGAAGAAGCCATATTTCGAGGTTTGTGGTAAGATATAAAAATGTACCAAAAAAACAAAAAAAAAACAATAATAATTTAAGATATTAATAAGTAAACAGAAAATAGCATAATATTTAACACGTGTAAGTTGATTGCTATGAGATAATTTACACTAAACAATGCAGTTTATAAATTGTTATTTCAAAATTAAATATTCCAAAGGCTCCCCTAATAACATAAAATTCCCTAAAAATAACATAAAATTAAAATAAAATGGTTGCATTAACAGGCTGCATTTATTTTATTTATCTTGATCATTGGCAGACATCGCAATACCTACTAATTCCTTAATGTTTCAATTGCGAATACCAAGCAGTGTTGATCAAATATATAAAAACAGTTCTATTACTAAAGAAGGATAAAATACACATCCACCTTATATGTTAGCTTATGTTTTGGTTTTTTTATCATAAGGGAGATAACTCGGTACATCACAGTTATATGATTATACATCACAAAACTATCGCCAACAGCAGCGGTATCGATATGTGACATTGAATCGACATTGTATTATCGATTTTCCACATCAATACTTTTCTTAAGACCGGTGGAATTTAGAATCGATTTTTGTAATCGGCGCTTCCCATATCATTTAAAAATCACATATCATTTAAAAATTTATTTTCAACATAGCTCTGGCTTTTATGATGTAGAATTCAGAGAGCATTATAATTACCCACTTGAATTCACCCGTCTCACAACTCGCTTCCAACTCTCCCAATCATCCGAGGCGTCTGATAAGAAGATGGCCTATGGACTTTCTAAGGTATATTTTATAAATATGCAACAAATGGGTAGTTTCTTCTTAATTTATTGACATATTGTTACCCGCAGTTGGGCAAAATTTAATAATTATTCGATATTTGAAAAATTTCTTGGAATCAATCACCTGATTAATCACGATTAAATGTTTTAAGTTTATCTTTTATTATGATTTAGTTCACTGAAAAATTTAATCATGATTAAATTATATGACTGATTTCAGGAAATTAGTTGTCGAATATTTAATGATGATTGAATTTTGCCCAACTCTGATTGTAACTTCTTTTCTCAGATTTACATGATGTATATATTCCACCCGATTATAGATATCAATAAATATATAAAAATAAAATTCTTGATTAATGCTTTTATACAGAAATGACAGATAGAGTAAGGTAATCACATGGTAATAACCCAGAGGAACAATTATTCCTGGATCAACAGGAACTTGGAGGAAGTGCCGAATTAGGGTACATTAAGAAGTGAGGATAATTTTGGTTGAGTAATAGGAGGACATTTATGGCGGCTATATAACTTAAGTTTCCAACGGGTTTCTTAATCAGTTGGGCAACTTTGCAAGAGTCGCATTACAATATAATGTGGACCTAATGATGATAATAGCCATCTTAACGGTTCCCTTTATCACACATTGTTCCAACTTTCCAATGCCTTCTACCTCTTAACGTAACTTACAATGAGCGTAGGTAAGAGATAAAGTAAAAGGGCAAACGGATGTTTCAGAAGTAAAATATAAATCAATTGTAAAAAAAAAAAAAAAAAAAATGGGGAGGGGGAGGATTATATTACTGCGAATCCCTAATTTTCAATCTTGAAAGAATTTTTTTTTTGGTGTGGTTCCGTACTAAATTGTTTTAAGGACAATGCAGTTGCGAGGAATTATTTTCTTTTTAATTTTTTTATTCTTATAAAGCATTTATTGATATTTAAAACTGTACACATATACTCCTATATACAATAAGTAAATTTGAGGAAATTATTACAATGAATTGACAATAACAAGTGAAGAACCACTCACTAGTAACACTTCAATAAAAATAAATAAAAATCTATATAAGGGAAGCAAGTTGAGAAAATAGTGGATTAGAATGGTTATGGAGTTAACAATGAAAGGATAGATATCTGGTTTGGGCTAAATCAGTAACGTATGGAACATTAAGGTCTTTATGGATAAGTTTATTAGTAACAAAGTAAGGAGCGTTAAGAATTATTTTTTTTAAGGATTTGGATTGTAAGAATTGGGTACGAGAAGAATCAGAACGTTTAATTGAGTCCCAGAAATCCGTATGTCCAAATAGGTCTGATAACTGTCATGTAAATGAGTTTTTTTTTAGAAAATACTCATATAAACAGAAATGTGTGTGTGTGTGTGTGTTATATACTCATATATAACAGAAATGCATCAGGTAAATGTTGAAAAATAGAAGTGGTGTAGCAATCTAAATATCTATATGACAAAAGATCCCGAAACAATCTATTTATCAGGTACCTCCTAATATTATCGGGAAAAGATTAGTGAGCAAGAAGAAAAAATCAAGAATCAAGTATGCTTTGAAGGTTATTACAAAAGGAAATAAATACAGTTGTATAAATTTTTATTAATAAGTTAACTATTATTTTCAGCATTCTTGTTAGTTAAATCTTTTGTAAACTTGTTGGATTTAAATATTTTTTAATATATTTTTAACTCATTTAAATCATTATAGTCATGCAAGAAAATGATATTATTGTTTATAATTACTCAATTTTACATACACGTATTATACAGTTTTGTATACAATAAAGACTCCTGACAAACGGATTTATCCATGTAAAACAATGTTATTAATTTAAATACAATATTTAATAAATTAACGAATTATAATTTTTTTTTTTAATCCTTCTATTTATAGAAATTATAACTGTACAAAAATACATCCATTAAATATGCGGTATACAATGCAAAGGAATGACATGAGAAAAATTTGTAGAAGAACTACATATTGGTAATCTAATGAATTATCTACAACAAAAGAAGCTCCCGAAACCATCTTCTTTTCGGACACATCGGAATTTAAAAAATTAATTTATGTATGGGATATTAAGGTCATTGTGGATCAGTTCAACATATTATTAAATTTAACACTAAAGATAGTGAAATCTTTTTTTCTTCGACTACTTCAAAGATAATAAGTAAAGCTTAGAACTCAAAACCCTAAGAAGTTAGGGATAAACTTAAAAATATATATTTATCTATAGTTAGGAATGGTAAAAAGGTAACCAAAACAAGGGATCTACTTAACACATATATGGTAGTCTATGTGCGCTGTTAGATAAACCACATGATTAGAACTCATGCGAACCGTTCAAAGTCCACCTTATCTGAGGTGTAGGCAACTGTAGGATCAGCATTGTACAAATATTGAAACGAGATAATGTGCGGCAGGAAGTGACCCCAGTCGTGACAACAGCTGCCGGTCGAGTAGAGTCTAAGCTCCACTATCTATGATGGATTTAGTACATAACGGGTTCCATTCTAGAAATAGATGAATATGCAAACGTACATCTAAGTATAGATACTCCATTCATATCATTCTTCGAATAGGGTGACACATAGTCCATGACACCTATTTAGATAACATGATGTAAACTAGAACATCAGGCGAGAGTGCCTGAATGTGTACAGGTTATCTTGAATTTATAAACAGAACCTGAAAAATAAGGTACAAGAGAATGTCAGTGACCTGATAACAGCTGTTTACTTCAAGTGGACTGATTAAAGTTGTAAAGATAACATCAAAGTACACGATTCGATTGCACTATCAATATAAAAAGAAAATATACTTAAAAGAAAAAAAAAAACACATTAAATTAATTTTAGTATCGAAATCGTATATCTTTTTTAAAAACTTGTTTAAATGTAATTAATTACCCACTAAGACGACAGTAATTAATTATCCGTTTCATAAAATAGACTTAGAATACTAAGTAAGAAAAACACTTGTTTACCATTTACAGAGAACCACATTCTAAAGCGGCAAGGACGTCTGAATGCACGCAAAAAAAGCAATGCCACGGTCAATAGCAAGTCCGAACCGGTCAGGCTGCTTCAAATATAAGTATCAACGAGTAAACTTTATTTATTTAACAATTTCAATACAATTCAATTTTAAATAAAATTCATATCCTCTGCCACAGTTGAAAAATAAGGAATTAATTGAAGGGTTCCTTTAAAAATCTTGATTAAAGATACGAAAAATAAATATCCAGACACATCATCATAAGATATTTCTAACAGTCCTTAATAACCCATAATTAAAATTATTTTAACAATTACAATTATTTTACAAAAATTAGTTCAAAATTTGTGTATAACATGAAAATAATAACATTTTTTTAAACTATAATAATTATGAGAAAAAAAATTGTTTTAATTAAGAAAGAATAATTTATAAATGTTAAATTAAATACACAAATATATACATCTAGTTTATATACATCTGGATTTTGAAATGCCACGGCTTGCTAATAATAACGTTGAAGCGTCAAATATTTCGAACTTTTCTACGTTTCCCCAAAATATCTGCTGAACGAAAAGTTCTAAAAAAAAAAAAATGTAATATTCAGAATTAGTTTAGACTAAATTTAATAGAATTCGAATTTAAAATAACCTTTGTAGTTTAAACAGAGACTAAAATACAAGCTTCCAAACTTACGGAATTCCCTCATAATGAGACAGAAATTGTTGTTTTTCTTTACGGATTTCGTCTTATACATCCTTAACAACGGACTTTTAAAGGATGCTTCATTATGAACGATTTTATAAATGAGTTAGTTTGTTATTGACCAAACACAATAGAGTGTCGTCATGGCCAATGCCTTTATACATAAATAACTGACCAAAGCATTTCTATACAAACATATTAGTCTATTGGTGTAAATAACGAATGTTTTTATTTCCTTTAGTTTTTTAAAAATGTTAATAACTAACTTTTGATGGATTTTTTTTATTCAGTTGGCTAAACAGACCATGTAGATTTTCGGCCGCCTTAACCAGCCTGCTCCACATCTGCTTATTTTGCGCCATTGCTTCCACTTAGTTGTATGTTCTTCTGGTGTCACCGTTATACAAAGCTGGGGTCCGCTTTTACCATAGATTTTCTTAAGCTGATTGAAGGTTTCTTAAGAGGGAGGATTTTACAGAATAGGGTTGTTAGTCCTATGCCAAACTCTCAACCTAGAGAAGCAGGAGCGCTCAGTTCCCTGTGACTTCCAGGGCTGGACGGTGTATCGGCCCAATGTGGGAATCGAACCCCCGCCGTAGTATCCAGAGTACCTGGACTCTATGGTGTTACCTGGAGGTCGTTCACCTTATATAATTAAAATACAGTATTAACTATTAAAAAAACATTTGCTTTATTGAAATCTCTGGTCAATCCGACATTTTAGCCCCAACCTTTCCCCTTGGTAGAGTTGGGCGATAGTCGATAGTTAGCACTATCGATAGGCCGATACTATCGGTTGAGAACTATTGATAGCTATTGATAGCTATCAATAGTTTTTCGATAGTTTCTTCTTTTTTTTCCAAAGCTATTCAACAAAGAATTTCAACTAATTTAATTAAATTCAATTATCTACTTACTATTTGAAGTTTGCGGGCTTATAAATTATAAGATTATGGTATAAAGATGAGAGAAAAAACTAATTTATTTTAATTTTAAAAAAGGTATTTACAATTTACATGGTTACAATAATAATGAAAAAATCAAATCTTCAGAAAAGAAAAATAACGAAGTAGTTAATTTCAGGAATCAAGTGTGCTGCTTGAGCCACATATTTTCCGAAAGAAAAACTAGCATATCTGCTTTCCATAGGCATGCCCTATCGATACATCGATAGTAACTATCGACTATCACCCAACCCTACCCCTTGGTCCCTTAGGGGTCGGATTAGTGAGGTTCTACTGTAATTAGCTTTTAAATAAATCTAAGACGTTTTCATATATCTTGGTTGAAGAAAATGCGGACGTCAACTCCTTAGAAAAGAAAGAAAATGTAATTTTTACCCGATAAAATGCAACATTTTTTGTGCCAGTCAGGTTATTTCGCAGGTAAGATACATAATATATAGACGAAAGTAAACTAAACTGCCAAGTATGGAAGTATGGAGGGAAAACACTCAAGATGCTTTTTACAACAAAGGAATGAATAACTTAATAAAGCACTCGTATATAAATTTGAGAGTAACGTTCCAACAAAGATTATGAAAACTCCATTTTTTTTTTTTTTTTTTTTTTTTTTTTTTTTTTTTTCCGCTATGAATATACAGTGAATAATAAAAAATAGAATAAATGATTCATGGCCGAGAGGTGACTAGCCACCTCTGTCAAGGTGAGGAGGCCCTCCATTGAGAGCAGTTTAAGGATAAGGCTTATAAGAATAAATGAATAATGAAGCTATAGCCGAGAGTGGAAAAGTGTAATCTCGGAGAGAAGATTTCATCTATATTATAATGGGATCTTCCTCCCTGCGAACAAAGCTCTACCTGCCGCTCTGAGGGGCATTTCAATACCTCGGCCAAATGTGAAGGCTAGTGCCTGAATAAAAAATAGCTTGAGGGTTGGTGGTTCAGTGGTCAGTTTGCCGGGGCCTCGGGCTCTCTCTTTGACTTTCGGTTTTGTTTTGTTTTCCCTTTAAACTATACCGCCGCGTTGGGAGGTTAAAAAAATCTGTATATTTACCTTAAACCAGTATTTTCCGTTGCTTAAAATTTATGAAAACGTATAGCAAAGTTTAAAAACCACACTAATCAATTTTTTAATACATCATTGTTAGTACAGTCGACACTATAATTTGACTTAGGTAGACATGTTGGCATAGAAGGATCAATACAATTAGGATTGATAAACTAATTACCACTTCTATTGGAATTATTTTATTAGAATACTAGTCTCGAATGCTAAACATTCATCTACAGTTCTAAAATAGACAAAATTTTCAACACATCACCACTGTTACATGGATTATGTATACCAAAGTTTTAGAAAATCTCACTTGAAGAGATCTGAACAAACTGGACGATCGGTAAATCAAAGAGTTTATATGTTTTTTCAAGAACATATAAGAGCATGCGATAATAAGACCCAAAATTCCATTTTCGCAGTCTATCTAAATGAAAATAACCATAAATTTAATAAAAACTCGGGAGTAAAAATATTATATCAAGTAGAAAACAGCTTCAGATTAAATATTTATAAATCATTTGAAATAATAAAATCGTTTAAAACTAATCCAGATTTTTGTTTACATGACCAGATAAAGATTTCCAATAGGCCTATTTTAAATTTGTTTTCAATAGGAACGAAAAAATCCAATGAGTCATAAGGTAAATCCCATAGTAAACACCAAAAATTATAACCTACCTGTCCCCTTCTCCTTTCCACGATGGATATATTTCAGATATCTGTTAGATCTCCTCAGGTGAGTACCCATGTTTGTTTTCTTATATAACCCATGTGACATAGTGCTGATGTATTGAAAATTTTGTATGTTTTCAATTAATTCATCAATCCTAACTTTATAATTTGATGTTGAAAGAATGCGACAAAAAAAAAAAAAAAAAAAAAAAAAAGCTTTTGAGTTATTGAGAGAACGAAATATTAAGAGTTACTCAATGTATATACGATGAATGGCAAACAAATTCCACCCAATTAATTTATTCTTATTTCTCGGTTAAAAGTTTCATTATTTTTAAGGAGTACGAGGGGGTAAAGGTCTAATGTGATTTTGAATTTCTATTAAATTATCTCTAGTCAACTTTGCAGTATGTGGTCGAACATTGTCTTAGAGTAAGAACCCTTTTCTATATATCAAATTTAGACCGAATTTTCAAACTTGGGACTGTCAGCGGTCTAATATTGCGCAATAGTACCCCGACTTAGGATCTTAAGAGTGCACAATGCCATTGATTGACCAGAAAACAATCAGAAATACCTTCTTCGGATAAAGATCAGGTTTTGGAAATTGTTTTAGTTCTTCATCAGCTAATAGCTGTAGGTATGATCGCCGAATATTGTCGTACAATAACAACTTTTCAGTAAAAAAATGGATAATTTTTTAATCGAGAATGTAAAGATGAAGCTGTCGTCAGTCGAGTAATATTATTCACCTTAGATAACTTTTGAGGGACCCATTTATCCAGTGTTTTTTAATAATTTTCCTATTTGATATAATTATCTTCAGGCGGTTGCTTGTGAAATATTTAATTGCTTTCCTATTTCCGCACATGTTTGACGTGGATCAATTGATTCTCGAATTTCCAGTTCGTTGACAACTTGAGGTCTTCCATCTTCAAGCACGTCATCGCCTTGACGAAATTTGGAAAACCAAAATTGAGCTTAACGCTCAGGGAGTACCTTTTAAACAAATACGGAACTTAATTTTCGAGCGGCCTCGGTTGTCTTCAACACTCACCGTTTTAATATATTTTTTATATTCTTTCTTGAAACTACCTGATATAATACATAATAAAAAATGATGATTAACGGAATCTAAAATGGTAGTCAATTATTTTATGTAAATTAAAAAAAAAAAATGTTAAACAACCGATTATCCCATTTAAATTTATTACTTTTATATAGATATCAAAAAATATTTATATCCTTTTCTAGCAAATAAAACTGGAAAAACGGAGACGAATAAATGATAATTTATGGGATTTCTATAGAATTCATAAAATTGTATTGTCGGATTTCGCAAATAATCGAATGATAATAAAACCACGTCCATAAAAAAAGTATTATAACTCCTTATCATAATATTCTTTGCCATAAAACCTTAACGCTTTTCCCTTGAACTTAAAAAGTGCAATCGATAATCAGTTTTCCAATGCGATAAATATTTTATCATCTAAAACAACAGTCGATAATTCAATTCGTTATTAAAAAATATGTTAAAAACTCAGTAATTTGTTTTATTTTATTTAAGAGATATTAATGAATAACTAATGCAACAGAGTTTTAATTAATTGTACTGGGAAAATAGTGAGAAAAATAGTCCACTAATTTATTAATACGTATTTATATAATATGAAATTCACAACATAGGTAAATCATATTTCATATATATATTTATTTATGATAATTTTATCATCAATAATAAGTAACTTGTGGTTAAACTTTGCAATTATTTTAAAATTATATCAAACCTATTTCATTCCGTTTATTATATTTAAGTAAATCATAATTTGATAAAATGTGTTAATTATTACTTACCATTTTTATAATAAATACTCCCTCAGAAACCGTTCTTTAACTTTAAACGAGTTAAATTTCAAGCAAGAAGGACGATTAGTCGGCCGACTAGTCGGCCAAGCCGATCGTTGCTCCCGTTGGAATTCGGGTAACATCGGTAATGTTCGTGGGGCTTCGTTTATCACTTTATAGCCGCCTGTACCTGTTGTTACAGGTTTTTATTTATCACATATTTTCCTTCTGTTTTTAAAACGAGGAATTCAATCATGCCGAAAAATATATCGAGTTTATGAACCTTCTTTGAAGAATCGGAACACGAATTGCTAATAAAACATCTTACATGTAATTGAAAACAACCGTGTATTTAAGTAGCTAAAATAGCAATTAGTATTTCTATCATTGTACAATATTATTTTTTTTTTTTAAATAGTAGCTTACGTAAGTTCTTATTTATAAATTTATAAGTTATCGAATTTATTTTTTTCATATCATGATCATTTCTAAAGTTAAATAAAATTAAAAAAACCTGTAAATATCAGGTAAAGATCTAAAATAATGATTATAATCAATGAATGCCATGTTTTAATTTTAATCAACCTATTTTTAAACTTAGAAATATAAATCGGTTATTGTTTTCTATTAAAGAAAAAAAAATATAACTTTAATGTAAAATATATATATCACCGTTGTATATTCACAACCAAAAGTATACATCAATTTTGAATTAACAAAAGTTTCACATCAAGAGGTTCAAGTAGAGATTTAAGGAAAATCGCGGCAGAAGCAACAAGTGAAGGCCGAACAATTACCTTTCTCGGTTATTTGTTTGTTTAAAAATACCTCACGACTGATAAAACAGCCTGACAGAGCGTTGTCACATTTATTTCACTAAATCCGAATATCTCTCTCAACATGATCGTACTCAAATTAATCGCCATGTTATACTTGAAGATTGTATGTACCTGTATATTGTACAGGAATTAGAAAACAACAGATATAATCAGAAATTCTATCATTATTTTTTTTTAAACTTTAAATTAAAACTGATTAAAAGAAAGATTAACAAAAACATTTTCTATTTAAATAATCACGCTGTTATTACCTCAAATATCCGGATTCAAATTTAATTTCTGACATAACTACGTATTTAACCGCCGACATCATCACTGTTTTAACAACTAACCACATATTTTGTTTTCTGTTATTAAACTATTTAAAAAAATGCAAAATCACTGGTCCCTTGCTTGGTCATCACATAACGTTTCTTCAGTCAACGATGACATTTTAAATCCTGAGGCATAAAATGCAATGGCGGAAAACTAGATAGGCATGAGTGGGTAGAATATATTAGTCTTGAAGGCAAATGCGCTTTTTTTTTTTCTTTGAATGGATTTATTTAGAACCCATAACGTAATTCGTTAAAGGATTTAGTTTATATCCATATTTAATTTTTTTATAAAGAGATCCTTGATATGTCTACCTATAATCTACTGATGTTATATCTAGAGCTTATGATAAGGAAACCATCGTCAAATTTTTTATCTTAGCAACACCAACCGAGCTAGAGTGTGTCAAAACTGACTTAAGACCAAACGCTTAAAAAATGTAGGCAAAACTTGACTTTATTCATTCAAACCAATTTAGCTCCAAAACGGTAGGTTCTTGCAACAAATGTTATGGAACAAAAAATATTCTCCATTACATTTCCGTTATGCAAACTTCCCGCAAATTTTCGATCCAAACAACATCAACGGAGCTAGAGCCTGTCAAAATATTACATTTTTGAGTGTAAAAAAACGTTACACTCTTGGTTGCTATGACGACGCTTTAGGTAACACAAGAACCAATAACCCCTAACCAAAAGACATACCTATGTCAAAAAAGTCATTCATTCAGAAGTGGGCTCTACAGGCCTTTCAGAACCATGACTTCTGCTAGTGCTATCACTCTACTCTACCGCAAGGCTTCTCCTATGTTCAATGCCTGTCTTCTTCAGGTCACCTTCTACGTCCTCCAGCCATCTGAGACGGAGTTTTCCTCTTCTTTTATTTACCCTATGGTCTCCTAGAATGTAATTTCCAAGGTAACCATGTTTGGTCTATCCTTTCTACATGGTCCAACCATCACAGTCTAATGAGTTGAGTGACTTTTAGAATGTCCATTTCAGCTTTAGTACATTATAAGATGAACTAATCCTCCACTGATCCTCTACTCAGATTAAACCATAAAATTTACTTAGGACTTTTCTCTCCAACTAAAGCATCATTTCGCATTTTATGGTCATGGATCATTTCGCATCCATATCAGTCTCACAATTGTTTTAAAAGCAGACACTTTACCTTTCTGTATGCACTTTTGCAGTTCTGCATATGTATAGAAATATAAACAACAAAATAAAAATATGTAATATAACAACGCAAATTGATCAAATTTGGCATTTTTACCCTCAATTTAGTAAATTGAAATTATATTGGAATTTCATAAAATAATAAATATCCTTCCAGCTGCTCTCCGCTTTTAGAACGACTTCACAATGCTGTTCGTCGAGGATCGCTTTTCCCTCCGGATAATGGCTAATGGTAGAAACTGGCGCACCTTCCAGACTCCGGAAGATCCGTAAAGGGCAAGAACCTGGGAAGGCTCCAAGATCACCGAGACATCGCCCTGCTTCCCAACCGGTTCTCCGACTCGCCCGCTCCCTTTCTAGACGAGATTATCTCTTCTGTGAAAAATTACGCCGTTTAACACTCAAGCAATTTAATTCGTACCTCCAGATTGAGTTGTTAATTAAAAGGTGGCTAGATTGGAATACTTTACTTGGATAAAACGTTGTGGTAATTGGATTTATATATATATTTCATATATAAAACACAACATTAGGACTTTTAATTTAATCGTAGGATACAAAACATGACTGAAATCTACTTCGTTTTCATTTATATAGGAAGTAAATTTGTATTGCACTAACTTGAACGCTATCAAGCTCTGCTTCATATCGCATCTCAGTCTCATCCAGGGTATGGAGGTTGTGAAAATAATAAAAAAAACTACATTTTTCCATAAGCATGTATAATGTATAATAATGGGTTCACATATTCATAATAACCAATTTACCATTTTCTCGTCCGCGGCGGGCATGTTTAGACCACTATACATGAAGGTTTTTGGTGACTCGTAGATTGAATGGTAGGCACCGGAAAATAATGAATTGAAAGAAATCAAACCAAACATCGGTGGGTGGGCCTCATCCTCAAGAAAACGTAGAAGGGAGGAGGTAACTATCAAACGGCTAAGAATTGAACACTGTCGATTTACGCACGACTACCTGATGGCAAGGTGAGATCCCTGTCAGTGTCTCTGTAAAGTTACTCTCACAGTGAGACACATCTTCAAGGAGTGTCCTCAGTACAGGAGAGATATGGATAAATGTAGTGTACCTCGTCAGCTCTGTATGGCCTTAGGCGATAGTAAACAGTACATTTGTAGTACAATAGAATTTATCAAAAAAAAATTATATTATATACTGTTATTCAATGTTCATTATTTTATTCATTTATTAAATTTTTTCCCATTATAAATTATTTTTATTTTATTTTATTTTTTATTTATTATTATTATTATTATTTTTATTTTTATTATTAAACCAGATACCAATCCTTTCACAGTAAACTGCACTCCAACAGGAATCCATTAGTCTCCTCATTTGCTTCACATTCGACCTGATAACATACCGAGGCGTCTGAAAATAAGATACCTTCTAGTTTAGAACTTACTGAAGTGCTACAAGTGAGTAGTTCTGTACAAATGATTTACATGTCATTATAATCATTTCTTCAAATTTACTTGATGTATATTGATCTACAGTTGTAAATATTAATAATTAGTCATAAAAAAAGATTATTTTTTGGTTAATCCTATTTATCTTATTTTTTATTTTTTTTGGTTGAGATCTATGTAATGTTGTTAGAACTTTATTTTTCCTATTCTATGGTTATTGTTACTATCCAGACAGTACAATCAGGTCCTAGTACATGGGCAATAACAACTGACAGCAGTTTGCGCTTAAAAACAACAAGAAAATAACCAATTTACGTTATTGATTTCATTAATAACTAAATTATTAGTTATTAATGAAATCAATAGCGTAAATTATTAAATTGAATTAAAAATATAAATTAACAATAAAAAAAAAAACAATTACAAACTATGCCAGCACACAATAATTATATTGAGATATTTAATTTTTGATATATATGCTATTAACAAATATATACTATTAATAGTAAACTGTTACTGTATAATTTAGCACATACATACATCTAAAATATATAACTATGCTATAAATGAATATTAACTGCAAAAACATGAAACATTGTTTTAATTTCATTATAACTCGTGATATGCTAAAGAACTAGTGGAAGAAAATACTAAACGAGACAGAGGTGTTTTTCCAGGTTATATCAAATTCTCTAAACATTTCTGGATGTAACCATAACAGGGGACCATAACTGTTTCAGGGAAACAGGAGACATAAAATATGGTTTAAAATAATACCAAGGTTGCTCCATAAACATGGGTTAGATACGACAAACAGTTCCCCTGTTGTGTGTGCCTACCAGCGACCTTCCATCCCATTTCCATTTTTCCCTTTTCAAATTAGTATTCCCTGGAGGGAAATATATTTTTATGTATTCCTTGCCCCTTTTCCCGAAATATGATATAAACTAAAGAATTCAGTGGGGATAAAATACATTGAAAAGGTCGATCGGAAAATGCTTACCTAATACCATTCTGTTCTAGAAAAAAAAGTCGAAATATGATAAATAAAAAAATATATTCTAAGTGTAGTATATTACTTTTAGATCGTATGATTAGTATATATTTAAATAAAAATAAGTATAACAGACAATTTCAATAAGCAAGTAAATAATTATACTTATGATCGTTAACTAACAACTAACATTAAAGTTTAATAAATTTTATATGTACTCTCATGTAAGCAAATTCTTTTATAAATTATATAATTGTAATATGTATATATAGTACTTGAAGGTGGTCATATTTAATAGAAGCCATCCACGAGTGACATATCCAAAAATTATCTCCGAAAAATCGAAAGGAGCTGGATAAGAGATTTGAGGCAATGATTTTTTATTTAATTCTAACCCTTTAAGTCTTCGTTGAATACAGTAATTTCCTAATAAAGAAAAAAAAATATTATGTGCATTAAATTGTAAGACTGAGCATTTATGACACAGTGACGTGGGAGCAGAGGTTCCTTACTGACATTGTACAACCTTGATCACACTATCCAATATTCAAACCGAATCTATTATCGTTCTTTGAAATTTCTTCCACAGCGCTATTTTGGGGATCATCATTGTCATGGACAAGAAGTCCTATAGTCAAGAAGTCTTCTCATGTTAAATAATTCCATCATGCCTATATCTTTATTCTGTACGTTCGATTTTAGGTTCCATAAGTAATTAACCTCGGAACCAAAGGTTAGGCATTGCAAAACAAGATCTAATGATGTTGAATAAAACCAGATACATTAGTTTATAAAAACAAAAAAATAATTACTTTTAAGAACGAAACTTCTGTCCCAATTAAAGAAAATATTTAAATACATGTCCGAATCTATCATTTTTTTTTTTTTTATTCGAGCAAATACGTGCATTGCATTTGGCCCGGGTAGGTGGATGAACCAGTGGAACAGATGAGAGGATGAACAAAAATCGACATGTTGATTATTATATTCTTTCGAAAGAGGTAGTGTTCTGGCAGTTTAAAAAAATGGATCTTAACTTACACATCTTGTTAGCACCCAATGTATCACTTGCTGGCAACAGTTAAATACCTTCAAGTAACAATTTTTAGTATTAAAAAGAACATGTAAAAATATGAAGATAATTTTTTTATTGTTGAGTCTGTACAGACGTATTAAAAAGTAATCCAATACATATGACATTAAATTTTAAAAAAATCATTAATTAAACAATACGGCGAAGGCTTTTGTTGATATAATGTTGAAACAATCTCGGTTTTCCGAAGATACTACAGCTAATTTTGAGGGTTGACCCCCATATAAATAATTCAGTCCAAGTAGACACTCCTCCAACCTCAAGGAACTTCCTACTTACTGTTTCAGCGACACAGGGCTGTGCGGAGTGAATACGGAATTCGATGCCGTAAGGTCCCGAACCCTCTAACGGTCTTGGTACATTGTTCCCAATATTCGGAAAATTTCCAAGGATTTCGCCAAACTTTGTAACTTATTTACAGATCTACATTCGCTTAAAATTATTTATGTATTGCTAAAAATCATATACGATATGGATAGACAAAAATATATCAATGATATTAATAGAATAAAACAAGTTACATTACCTAAAAAGTTTTAGAAACGAAACAATTTAACTTTTTGATGACTAAATCTAAAGAGAAACTTTTGTAGCTAAAGGAATATAGAATGTTTTCTTGTTAAAACATTTTTGATGTACAAATGAACATTACCTACCGCACAAATAAGTGCAGCCAAATTGAAAAATAAACTTAACTAATAATGCATATAAAAGGAACGATATTTAATATAATTTATTCTCGTTAGTTGGCATAATTTAATGTGAGCTTACGAAAATTAATTTTTAATATTAATTTTAATTGAATTAAATATATCAACATTCTTGGTTCCAGTAACAAAAAATCGAGAATAGATTCTCCATACCGATATAAAATAAGTTGCTCTAAAAAAATAATTTATATCAGAAATAAAAAACAAAACTAAAATTATTAAGCATTTATTAGCTCCAACAGATGAGGAGCATAATTCCAAAACCAGCCAAGTCCAATTTCCAGATTTTTTTTTTAATAGTTTATCTGCCATACTATCTTTAAGTGAAAGGTTTTCTCCCAAAACTAGTTGAATTACATTGAAACGGCTGTACAAAAAATAAGGTCTTTTTCTAATCCTGCCAGACCATTCATTACTTTCATCGAACAGCTGTGAAAAAATTTCAAAACTTGACTTGGCTGGATTTGGAATTTTACGCCTCATATTCACACCTCATGTACAAAAAAATAATTCATCCAACTAATTCTTATTTAATTTTTCTAAAACAATACTTATTCCGATATCAGAATAAAAAAAAAAATAATAATAAAAAAATGGTGCTACTGTTTTGCTGTCTTGATTTCATTAGTGCTAAAGCTTTGGCAGTCTGATATTGTAATGAGATTTTTCAATATCACAAATGCAAATACATATCATTAGTTTGAAGTTTATTTTGCAGGACCGAAATTGTTCAAGAGAAATGTTACATGAAAATCTGCCATTAAACAAGACGAAATATATTTTGTAATAACATTTTTAACATTATGGAGAAGGAGCGATATTATATTAATTACATAATTGTCTATAAAAAAAACTATCAACAGCCAGTTCCTTTCCGACTTTGGATCATTGATTCACAAAATCGATCCTATGCTCACGAAAAATAATAATAGATACATCCCTAGATAAAAATAATTATAACTTTCGGTCTTAAATTAAGTATATTATTTTAATCAACAAGTTTAAAATGAATAAAATAGATTAAGCAATACATTTACTATTAAATGGATTATACCTGCTGCGAGGCGATTTATTCATAATTATCCCCCTTCCTCCAACCTATACCTAAGAAGGAAAGTATTCCAGGCATGCTTAATTTAACAACGAAAGGGTATATACAGCCCTCATATCCAGTTTGCATTCCGAAGAAAATTTACCCCCCCCCCTCTCCCTCCAGACCCCACAACGTCAGGAATTCGGAAAATTAATTACTATAAAAGTGCTGGGGGCCTTGAGTCTGCTCAGCGCACCACTAGGTATTTTAGCGGTGCACTACTTGTAACAGTTCTGCCTTCCTCAACTACACGGCTCAAAGAAAATTTTTTAAAGTTTAACTCGTAATCCTAAATTGATGAAGTTATAGCTTGAAATAAATAAATAAAAAAAATTAATAATTTTTAATGATTTTGATTCTGCATGAAAAAAAAAAGTTTAATTTTTGTGGTCGCTAGAATGTGAGACTTTTAACATAAAAAAAAAAAAAAAAATAGCGCTAGAATCATTATGAATCTTGGAAGAGTGAAAGGTCTGCTTCGAGATTCTTCAGGCTCAGTAAGTTTATTTTCAACTATGAAGGACGTTAATTAATTCATTTTTTCTAATCCAGATGTTAGGAGAATATTTTTTTCTCTAAATTTGTTTAAATACACCAATAATAAAAATGAAGAAACTGCTCGACGTTTCCTAGTACTCCAAGATTTACTATACAAGCGTTCAAATTTCCCAACAGATTACAAAAGAGTTATTTACATGACAATAATTAGACCTATTTGGACACACGGAGTTGAGCTTTGGGACTCCACGAAAACTTTCAATTTTTTTCGTTTACAATCCAAAATCTTTCGTAAAATCTTCAATGATACTTATTATGTCGCAAACAAACCTATCTATAATGATCTTAATGTTAAATGTTGCTGATTTGACCCGAACCAGATACCTACCCTTTCATCCAACTACATAGCCACTCGAATCCTCTAGTCACCCAACATGCCTCTAGAGCTTTGGGGCTCCACTAAACATTTTAATTTTTCGCATCCAATCCTTACAATCCAAAATTCTATGTAAAATCAGGGCTTCTTATTATTTTACAAACAAACCGTAAAGATCTTAATGTTCCAAAATGTTGATGATTTGGCACCAACTAGATACTTGTCCTTTCATAGTAAAATCCATACCCACTTGAATTCACTAGTCTCCCAACTTGGAAACAAAATTAAATTGTTTGGAAAGTTGATTGAAATAACCGCATTATCACACCTGTAAGTTATACCCTATTGCGCATTGAGATTTTGTCAGTTTTCCACTTAACGCCTTGGCCTTTCCTTCGAACACTAGAAAAATGTTAATTATCACGGAGAGTATAATTAATGATTGAGATTGCCGGGAGAGCGAGCTGATGACCTGTCAATACTCCAGAGTCCCAAACCCCACAGCTCCTCACCTAACATCTATTATAGCTGGGGTCAGTGAGTTTCTCTTTAATCCCTGTCCCACTATCCAGCTTCTATCGCAGCCTAGCTTTCTTAACCTCTGATCTAACCTCATTCAATAACATTGTTATAGACTTTATTGACTGGATCAATTGCACTTGGAACTTTCTATAACTGAATGGATGAAAGTGTGCATTTTCTTGGCAGGTACACGTCTAGCATGTAAAGAGGTATAGCTTGACTTATAAACATATTGTATAATTCAGTTTTTTTGACAGCAATCACTAAATGTTAAAATCACTAAATTACATTTTACATTTAGGGTCTGGAGTTGTACTTTTTCTTAGCCAAACATTGTGCAAGGTAGTTATTTTGCCATAATCCGATTCAATCGACCGGTTTTTCAACATTTAAGGGAAACCACTCTCTCGAGGCTGAAAACCTAAAAGAGGTTTTCCCGATCACTGGATCGATCCTCGGTTGATAAAACAAAATAAATAATTATTTGCCTCAGCCAGATTATAATTGGAATTGGAGGTAGCAATGTACCTTACCCACTGAATCCCCTGAGTAAATAAAACAATTTATTATATTAGAATAATTAAGAGTGAATATTTTTTGAGTTGATCGACAAAATACAGAAGGCGCAGCTTGAGAAGGTGAGGTGGTGAGCCGGTAAGCCACCAACATTTTACAAAAGTTCAGACCTCAAACGCCGACTAAAAAACATTTATGCAACGCTTTCTTTGTGTCAAATTTTTCAAAAATTTGCTGTTTTTTTTTCTCCTTATAAAGATTTAGAACGAAATGAGTAAACCCTTTTGAAATGGAGCATTTAATCTTCGGTACCTGTAATATTTATATTTTGAATTAATATTAATTAGATATAATATTAGATTTTAAAGGCCTTCACATTTGATAACGGCGTCGAAATATCATACTCACTTATTATTATTATTAATAACGACATGGTAATGATTTATGAATGAGAAAATCAAAGAATACGCGAGGCTTGTCTAGATCAGTCTGAAACCTGTATGAGGATGAAAATAAATTTATGAAAATTATGGATTGTTAAAATAATATAGGCAAAACTGTTCAGAAGAGAGGGATTCATTGCATACCTCAAACATTTGTACAATATTAATGGAAGATTCTACAGAAGAAACTATTACGAAAAGGTTTAAGTAAATAATTCAATGTTTAAAAATTAAGTTTAAACATATTTTAGTATCTATGACTAAAGATATGAGACTGCCTGCCTAGTAAGTTAATGCGTTTTCAAGTTTTTAATTTTCTAAATTACAAAAACTACCTCGTTTTTGTGAGAAACCTTTCTTTATTTAAAAAAAATAAATAAAAACATACAAAGATAAATTTGGCTGGAAATACCTTTCGATTCCAGAAATCAGAGTTGTTATGCAATCATATGAGTAATAAAAAATTGCTATTACTAACTTTAAGGATTGATTACAAGTAGCCTATCTCGTTACAGAACTAAAGAACATTATATTTAAATAAGAAATAAATCCCTTACTAACAATCATTACGAGCTTATGGAACATAGTATGATAGTAACGTCATTTTATAAAATATAGGACTGCAGTTTAGTATTCACAAAACTCTTAACAAATTTTTCTTAAGAGTGAAGGTATGGAACGGTGTTATGATACCTTGTGATTATTAAAAATAATATTAGTCTATTGAAGTACTCTAAAAATGATAAAAATACTAGAGATAAATAGTGTAAGGTTTGAAAGTCATATGAAGTGGTTTTGTATTTGAAAAGGCCTTCAATTTGTTTTACTTTCAGTTTATGCTAATGTCAATTGGCCTTGTATGGGATTCATGCCCACAAGTTAAAGAAGTAAACAATACAACAATTATGTAGAAAAGAATAACTCTAGTGTTGTCATCATAAAAGAGGCAAGTAAAAGCAATAAGCATCGAGCATATAAAACCATTCTTTCTTTCAACTAACTAAACTAAAATATTGCTTCAGATTTCAAAATTATTATTTAATCTTATTTAAATTATAAGCAATTAATATTAAAAAATAAACTTACAAATATTTGCTCTAGAGGTCATTTAGTTTATTTTCGATGATTCTTACCTGAAACAAAAAGTGAAAAAGTTTAGTTTTGATGTTTTATTCACATTTTTATTGTGATAAATATTCATGTTATTCACTGCAATAGACAGAGTGCCATTACATCTTATTTAATAATAATATTTGTATTCTGGTACACTGTAATCGATTTGTGATTACATGATCTTCATGAGATTCAATAAAAATGAAATTTTAGTCAGAATATTTTTCTTTTTCTTCACTCATTGGCTCAAATGGTTTAATAAGTAGTTACTAAGTAAAAGTATTATTCCAATGAAAAATTGACTTGGGAAAATAAATACAATAACACAGCAATAACTTTTCTATATTAGCTATAATAACTAAATGTTCTATATTAGAAGGTCTCGAGGCCTTCTTCTGTTCTAACGCCTCGGGGTGTTATCAGGAATAGAATGCGAAGCAAGTTGAGATACTAGTAGGTTTGTGTGGTTACGGAGTATGTTATGAAAGGATAGGTTTCCGGTTTGGACTAAATCAGCAACATATGGAACATTAAGATCTTTATTAATAAGAACCATTGACGAATTTTCAAACGAGTTTTGATTCTGAGGATGGGATACGAGAAGAATTTGATGGTTTAGTAGAGTCCCAAATCTGAACTCGGTATGCCCAAAATGGTCTAAATACTGTCATGTAACTGAGTCCCTTGTAATAAATCGGAAGAGCATTTGTCAAATAAGTTTAGGAAGTTAAAAACGAGGATTTAGTCTTGTATGTGGGTTCCAAGTCTGGTCGTTTGTCCAGATGAAGTTCTAGGTAGCGGATCTGTTTAACAGGGATTAATGGAATATCATTGAAGGATACTGTGGGAAAAGAAGTAGGTTTACGACGAAGAGTAAAGGCTATTTGATGCGTTTTGTTTGAATTTATTTTAATTATTCAATTTTGACAACATTTTTGGAGGTATTTTATATGATATTGGAGTGTTTGGGATGCTAGGAAGGGATCATTATTCACTGATAAAACACGTCCCATCAGCCTATGTGGTAAGGACAGTGCTAGAATGAGTTGGGATGTCAGCTGTACCATGTAAAGTATGGTACCTTATTTAATATTTTAAAAAATAAATAATATTTTTAAGTTGAGAAATTCAATTATGAGAAAAAATATTAAAATATAATTACTATGAAAAAAAAAATATGTCGGTTTCGCGAGGAATGCAAGAACCGAGTTCCTATGTCAAGAGTATGACTTATGATTTCCTTTTTCAGCAGAGACGCACTCTCAGAAAAATATCTGTCAGCACGGCCTAATCATATGAGGTCACCAGTCGAGATCTATGAGCTTCGGTTACATCATTTGAGGCAAAGGTTCGCTCTCTGGTCGGACGTGTTCTGGCGACATGATATCGATAACATAACGTAAATGATATATTTAATTAGGAAATATGTGCTAACACATATTTAAATAAATTATAGTGTATATTTCAAGATATAGGAGTATATCTTTAATTATTTTTTTTATTATTAATGATTTATATCACAAGAGATATCGTAATCATTTATTTATCAGATAATATAAAGAATATTTCTTGTTTTTATATACAAGTGGATACTCGTAAACTCCCCGTCAAAAGTATCGCAACACATAGAAATATTTAAAATTTATAACATATTTTTTGTTTATAATAAAGAAAGGTTTTAAAGTATATAATAAACATTCCTGAACTAGACACAAACAATTTTTATTACAATAAATTACAATATTTCTTCCAATAAACGAAAAAGCTAAAAAACTTACTTTTTAAAATTTTAATTTTCTACAATTTTAACTATCAACTTTTTAATTTAGATTTAATAAGACATATTGCCCCATCTGGCTTGAAAGACTGCCCTACTAGTCTTGGCATACTTGTAAATAACGAAACGAATGATAAACATTGACTGAAGGAAATTTGAAAAAAATAATCTAAAATTCCATCGTTTGTTATTAACAAACGATCCAGTGGGAGAAATATTGTGATAAAAAATATAGGTCTATCTAATTAGTAAAATGACTTTGCTCCTATTGTAAGTTATCATGCGAATCATAAAATGGTACTGCATGTCATGTTTGTTTATAGCAAGTTTGATTAATTTTTAAAATAGTTTTATATTGTTTTTTCTACGAAAAATTGAGGGGAGTTACCTCCTTTTTACAGATAATTCTTCAGTTCAATTATTGTTATCTATGTTTTTTGTTTATTATACAAATAGGTATAGAATATATACTTATAGTAAATATGTAGGAAAATTATGACAGTAACTAGTAAAGGTAGTTACTATTAGTAGCCCTTCAATAAAAGCTCTGTATTAGAAAATCCTGAGACCATTTTCTTTTTTTTTTTGGCACTTTGGAAGGTTTAATTATTATTTTTAAATTTAATTTATATATTTTTAAAATTTTTATTTAGACTGACACGTTAGTGCCATAGCAGTCTGCCAATTTGGCCCGTTTTGAAAATTAGTTCATTTCAATTAACATAATCGTATATCATACGGTAGGTGACAAACGATTGAGAATTAATAATATGTCTTAAGAATTTCGACTGAAAATATATTTTTTCTGAATGTGCCTATTGGCGGCACTGCAGTTCCAATCAATAGTTCTAAATTGGTGCTAATAGTTGTTTGTAAAGAAGTAATTAGATCGTTAGTGGGTGTTTAGAACGTCTGTCAAACAGTCTGGCCAAAAGTCAATACTATCCTTTCAGTTATAGACGTTTATGCTAAATTTTAAAGAAACCATGTAAATCTTTTGAACAAAATCATTTTATTGAGCATCCTGTATCAATTATATGAAAAGATTAACTGTTTATAGTTTGCACTGTGCAAGCCCCAGGTCATAGAGTGAACAGAATAGTTTGGCTCTTACTATTACTGATTTTAATTTAACTTAAAATTTTTGGAATGTTTTATATATTGAGGTATAGGTTATAATCCACAAATATCATGATAAAATATATCTTATATATTTAGAATTACTGCAAAGGTTAACAAGGATATTAAAAAATAAATTTAATCTTCTTACTTTTTGAACTAATCAATCAAACTAAGTTCACATCCTGAAATCGGATAAGTATATTTACTAAAAGAATCTCAGCCGGTTAGCCTGAACTTAGCAGAGACGAAATTGAGAGATAAAAAACCGGCTTCCAGAAAGTTACCTCGAACTGAGGGAATGTGACTAGACTGCATAGCAAAGGGAATACGCCAGATAGGGTCACTCAGAAAAGTTTTGTAGTTTAGTCCGGACATATTGGATCCAGGCTTTTATTTGTTTTCACTTATTTATCTAAAGCTCTATTTCCGGGCTTATAAAAAGAAACAGCAGTTTAAAAACTTAATGCTATAGTTGAAAAATAAGGGGGGGGGGGGAAACACTATAAGGAAAAACACAGAAATATCTTGAAACACCTAATCCACTAACATTTTTTTATACCCAATTTCAAAATAAAACCTAGTATTTTATAAACATTAAAAAGGAAACCAAAAATTGTCTCCGTAGTTAAGCTAGGGTTAAACTTGACAATAATTATAACAAAAAAAAAAGTACTAACACAACCCATAAAGCCTTCAGTACATCAGTAAGTTGTTATATCGGTTGTGGCTCGATTTTGAAGTTGGGAGATCCTCCAAGGTCACACCCAGCTTCTACAAAGTGGGAACCCTTAAATGGGGGGAAACCTGACAGTTGAGCGTGAGGCCAAATCTTCTTCTTTCACAACCGTTGTTCTAGTAACAATACACCCTTACCTTAGTGCTGAACCCAAGACCCTTTATGGCTTGTTGGTGATTAAGGTTTTATTTATTATTCTTACTACTTCAGTAAGTATATACTTCTTCTAGCCCAACGGTTGTGAAAGGAGTGAATTTAGTGGAAATCTTGCATAGCTCTCAAAATTAAGATTATATATATTTCCGAATATAGACCTATTTTATAGAGGCTGGATGCGCCCAAGGAGCAGACCCAAGGTCGATTTTCGGATGGATTTCCATCTGCTTCAGCCGTCCTCAAACCAGCGCAGTCCCAAGCACAGAGGCCGCAGTTTAAGAAGGCTGCGCTATTATTATTTCAAGAAAGCTGATCTGAAACACCATTCAAGGCTTTCTTTAACATAACATTTGAAATTTGCTGTATTTTTTGTCTTAATAAAGTTTAGTATGAAATGAGCAGTACACTCTCTCGCCTTCTAAAGGCGCATCTACCCTACCTTGCCCGCTAAGCAAATCCATAATCATTATTAAAACATTAAAAATGTATTTATCCAGAATAAATTACAATTTTGAAACAGTAACGTATGAACAGGTTCACAACACAATTTTGAGTAATTTATGTTAGAAGTTTTTTTGTTGCATTTATCTCTTTTAGCAGAAACATGTTACATTGCCTCTTCATATCTCTTTTCTTAGCCGTTTTGAAATATTCAGAACCTGCTACCTAACACTTCTGCACATAAATTCTTCATCCAAAAAACTAGATTGTATTTTAAAAAAATAACATAACTCCTCCATCCACCAAACCCTTTAATTTCCTAAGATTTCGTAAAATACAATAACAAATTTACAGTGGCTTCAATAATTATAAAAACAAATTTTTGATAGCATTAGGATAAGGATGGAAATAATATGAGCTTAAATATGGCTGAAGTCACAAATCATAAAGTCTTAAATACTCGGATTGAATTTCAGACATGAGAAATATTGTTATAAGCCCGATGAGAGAAAAGAGAAAAAAAGAAAAGGAGACTTCTATTTCAGACACAACAATGCTCTCTCTTACATTTTCTTATCTGCTGGGATATGAAGGAGGAGTGAGACAAATTGAGTGTCCTTTGTGAAGGCAGTCTAAGCCGAGTACAGGTATTATTGAGAGGAGGTAAGAAAGAGGGAATTTTGTCTAAGATTTGGTCCAGGGCGGAAATTAGCAGCCTTTCACCGCTCCAAAGAGGCTTCAATCTCCGGGACAATATCTCTTTTTAGACTCCTTAGCGTTCAACAATGGCGATCCATTGTACGCATTTGGCGGAAAATAACTACATTTTCACATTATATATCTTAAATAAAAAATGATATATATCGGTGACAAGTTCGTATAGTAGAAGCAACTCCTGTAAGCACATTTTGTTTTGAAATGGATATGTCTTTTGCCTGGGAAGTCTGAACTGTTTTAGTGTAATGTTTTTAAAAAAATAAAAATCAATAATATTTTTACACGCTCTGACTCTGTTAGCAATGGTCAGAACGAATTAGGTAGTTTAATTAATTCAGGTCATGATTTAATGGATAACCTACGGGAAACGCAAAATGTGACATTTTATAAGTAAGAATGTGAAAAACAACTCTATAAAACTTAAATACACAATTATGTGGGTCGATGAGAATTTTTAAATCCCTTTCAGACAGCAAAGAAACGTCATTGGATTGTTGAGGACAAGGTCTAGCGTAGGAAGAGGTTGAAATGCTTCGACTATACCGCGTAGTATTTTTTTTAGTTATTAATACTGTTAAATATGTTGAATGCAATATAATAATTACATACTATAAATAAAGAAAACAAAAGAGTTCATGTATAGTTTTTGTTTTAAATATATTAGTAAATATAGGACCTACCGTTTAGAAGCTATACTGGTTTGAATGAAAAAAAGTTTTGCATACAATTTTAAAGTGTTGGAAGCTTTTTTGATACACTCAAGCTCTGTTTGTGCTGCTTGTATCGAAAATTCGACAAGAGTTTCCAACAGAAATTTAATGCATAATATTTTTTTCTATACAAAATTTGTCCCTAGGATCTACAGTTTAGGAGCTATATTGGATTGAATGAAAAAAGTCACGTTTTGGCTACATCTTTTGAGTTGGGGTTTTATTGACACAATCTCAGTTGGTGTTGCTTGGGTCGAAATTTTGCCTACAGTTTCCTCAGAATCAGTCCATCTGAAACAGTTTATATAAATGGGTTATATATCTCCCAGTCAGGAAGAAATTGATTTTAGTTAATGATTTGTAATTAACTATCCCGAAAACTCAAATATATAAGCATTGCGTCTTAAATTTTATCACAGTAAAAAAAAAAATTATTGTTAACAATATTTATCTGACACGAAATTTTTATTTCACGATATTTATATTGTTCACCTAAACCACAAGGTTTTTTATTATGTTTTAAAATAAATGTATTCTTAATAACTTTATAGATCAATATTAGGCCTAAATACATACATACCCTTTCATAATGAACTCCATACCAATTCATAACCATTAGTTTCTTAATTTTCTTTTAATTCGATACCTAATGATGATCCGAGGTGTCGGGAAGTAAGATGGCTTCCAGACTTTCTGGAAAAAACTTGGATTGCCACCAAGATAAAACTTTTCAAGACATTGACGTGTTGCATACATGTTCTATATGTATTGCTTGCATGCAGTTGTAAGAAATAAAAATAATAATGACTCCAATTTATAAATTAGACAAATAACAATCGCAAAAAATACAAAACATACATACGTAATATTAGTTTGAAAATATGAAATAGATGAATAATATTCATTTTATTCGAAAAAGCAGGAAGTAATTTAAATCTGGGGATCCTAATGCTAAATTATTATTTTCAACCAACTCCATGTCTTTTAAACGAAAACACGAATCTTTTATTTATTAACAAATAATTTAATACTCCCAAACCCTTTCCTTGATATTGCTATTATTTTAGATTTTTCTTTGCGTGTACATAAAAAATGTTGAATCTTTTTACTACCTTAATATTTTAATTTTTCAACAATAAATTAAAGACTTATTATTATTATTATTTTTTTTTAATGGTTTAAGAATGACGAACGAAACTAAGATTAGGCAAACCTGGCCTATTTTCTTACATTAAAGGATTGCTGAAATTTTTAAAAACACATTCAATTTTTTTATTTTTGACGACATCAATTATTTTAATCCACTCAAAACAGGTTGTCAAAGGACAAGACCGGTTTCGGGAGCACAACCACACCTTCGGTAGCTGCGCAGTAACTCTGGAGGACAAAAGACCCTGGATTATGTAATACAATAAAAAAACGTAATTAAAATTCATAAAACAATAAACTTGAAGTAAACAAGACTAATAAAATACATACTGAATAAATTGTAATAAAAAAATTTATAAATATTTTTAACATTTGAATCATTTAGTTGCCATGAAATTTAAAGGATAAAGAACTAGGTCATCAGCGCCTATGTTAATTATTTAATAATTAATTTTATATAATTATCTTTAACACACATTAATGTAACGTAAAATAGAAGTGTAACGTTACAAAAAAGGATGAATAAACTATAACAGATTATGCTATATTTATTATCGTAGTATATTTTAGAATAGAAAAGCAATTACAGAGCTTTCTAAAAACAATAAGAAGCCGCAAGTATTTTTTAAAACTATTTTTGATATTTACAACTGTATACATTACTAGTATCCCCTCTCATAATTAAAGAATTGTCATAATTTTAACAAATAATTGAAGTTTTATTTCTTTATCGATACAAATTATGTATTATAGTATGCAATTAATAAGTATTATTACCTCAATGAAATTATTACGCACAGCAGTAATTTTTAACCTTGTTTAAAATTGATTTCATCTGGTTGGATTTTAATTTCTAGCCATAAAAGTTTATGACAGTGTGGTTAACCTCGTTTTAGTAATGTCACATTGTACATTTAAATTTTTATTATTGTAAACTATACTGTTAGAAACCTTCCTACAACTATGAAAATAATGTAGTTAAAATTTGGTACAGATGGATGCAATAGTTTTCCTATTACAAACTCTGAGGCAGTATGGCGGGCGCTATGTATCACTCAAGTTAAAACTTAACTGGGATCCATAAGTCATAAAATACATTTATAGCTTTTTTTATTACAATTTAATTAAATAAAGCATTTTTGTCTATAAATTTCTAACTCTATAAAACACTATATCTTTGTAACCTCTGTAGAATAGCGATCACCACCTATCGGTCAAATGTTCAAACTTCACCACATATTTATCCCTTTCTTCATAACAATTTAATTTAAAAATGTAAATTTTATTATTTCTAAACCTTCCTTGAACTATGAAGTCTTTGTAGTTAAAATTTGGTACTAATTGGTTCAGTAGTTTTTGCGGTAAGTGATAACAAACGAAAAATGGCTTGTCCTTTTATATAGTAGATTAGATTAGATATAGGTATACAATAAGTAAATTTGGGGAAAATGATTACAATGACTTGCCAATAACCTGCAAAGACTACTCACTAGTAGCACTTCAATAAAAGATCTGCATCAGAAGGTCTCTTGGACATCTTCTTATCAAATGCATGGGAGGATTATCGGGAATTGAGTGTGAGGAAAGTTGGGGGACTAGTGGATTCGAGTGGGTATGTAGTTTACTAAGTTTGTTTTGCTTGTCATGGACAGTATTGGTGTCTAGTTTGGGCCAAATCAGCAACATATGGAGTATTGAGATCTTTATAGATAAGTTTGTTAGTGTCATAATAAGAAGAATTAAGGATTTTAGGAAGGATTTTGGATAGTAATGACTGGATACGAGAAGAATTAAAAGGTTTAGTGGAGCCCCAAATCCCAACTCCGTATATCCAAATGGGTCCAATAACTCTAATTAGTCATGTAAATAATTCTTTGTATTTTATTGGGAGCTGTGAACGTTTGTCTAGTAAATGTTGGAGTATTCCGGAACATTCGGGTTTCTTGTCTTTTAGGTCTGGTATATATCATGGCATTTATATTTACTTTTTTTATTTTAGTTAGATTGAATATAACGAACGACATATTAACAAATAAAAAAAAAAAAGAAAGAAAAGTATTTAACGTTTAACAATCTGTACCTTTTAACCGACGGTCATCGATATTTTATTTACAAACAAAACGGGCTGGTGAAAATTTCTACCAGAATCATAAAACCCGGTTTTTAAATTAGTAATTGAAGAAGGGAGTTAATTATGCAGACAATACACCACACCCCATGTTTCCCATTAACGATGAGCGTCGGCTGGTAAATGCGTTACGTTTTTCCCTTTTTTTCTCCCCACCTCCCCCCACTAACGAAAAGCACCCCCGGTTTTCCCAGCTGCAGCATTAAAGCTGTGTTTATTGAGGGCGGCTGACACGGAGCTCTAGTACCGCCTCTACTGTACCAGGCCAATGGCTGGTCTTATTCCAACTTCGATTTCTTCAGGGTGATAAATTGACTTGATGTCACGCATTGATAAATTTATAAATTGTATATAAATAATCACTAATATCATTATTATATTCCATACAGTTTAAATTATTTATGTAAGTAGAGAAATGTTCAGGGGTGCAGTCAAGTAAATAAACACGTCAAAGCTTTTAAATAAAAAAACATTATATTTGGCGTGCCGACGTTTCGACCTGCCTTAGGTATTTTACAGGGATAAAATAACAAAAATTGGATGTGGCCAACATGATACAAAAAAATTTAAATAAATAAATAAAAATAATATAAAAAGTGAAAAAAAAAAATACAGAGTAAATTAGTTAACGAAAGAAGTAATAGTTATTTACATTTAATTACAGTTAATGCTTTTCAGTCATTTCCCTATCCATTTCTCTACTTAAATTACATCATACAGTCAACTATAGAATCCTCATCATAAATTATTTATATTTAACAGCACTTTTTTTTTCCCTTACAAATATAAATACATTAAAAAAAAAAAATTAAATTATTTTACTTTAATATATTTAGCGTAGTTTATTACATTTTTAGAGCTATTTGAAGGAAACGTAGAGCGATTTACAGATAAAGGGAAGATCATCACAGATTATCATCCTAATCAAGACATAAATAAATGTAAGCCAGAACAATGTCACATGAATAAGGGTTTACTAGATTACAAAAGGCAATTCTATATCTGTAAGGCAGAACAGATGTAACATCGTTCAAATTGATGGTTTTAAAAAATAGAAACCGTATGGCAGCAGACAGAATGTCGGTACTTAAACACAAGAAAATTAGTGATTTTTTCCAAACCATGAACATTTTGATATGATATGACGTAATGTAATAAAATAATGCTACTTAAGTTTATTATAATTGCATTCATAATAAGTAATATTTTATAATTAAAAAGATATTTGTACATATTAGTTCCCGACTACTCCAGCATTAATTGGACAAATTAATTAATAAATTTACAAAGACTTATTTACATGACAGTAATTAGACCCGTTTGGACAAAATCAGTCGAGCTTTAGGACACCACTTAACCTTCAAATTCTTTCGGAAAATCTTCAATGCAACTCACTATGTCACAAACAAACCTATCTATAAAGATCTTAATGTTTAATGTTTTTGATTTAGCTCAAACCATATATCTATCCTTTCATCTAATTCCATACTCACTCGAATTCACAAGTCTCCCAACATGGCTCACACTCCATTCCTGATATTTCTCCGAGGCTTCTGACAAGGAGATGGCCAAGAAATCATCTAATGAAGAGCTATTGAAGTGCTACTAATGAGAAGTTCTTATCATCTTATTGACACGTAATCGTAATTGTTCTCCTCATATTATATACTTGTACGTAATGCATACAGTTGTAAATATAAAAAAATAGTTTAAAAAAATAATAGACATATGTACAAGTAAATAATAGATTATTAAAAAAAGTAAATGCGGCACAGAATGGCTAAAAAAGATGCAAAGGGTACAACAGATCAATATAGAAAATCTCGAAGACAGCACCGGGTGCCGTAACAAAATAAAAAACGAAAACTTTGAACTACGAATATCGCGAGAACCTTGGGAAAAGTGGACAGGTGAACGGAAGTAGAGAGGATTAAGAGTTTTTGGTAGATAAATAGAAAGAGCATAAGGAAAGTGAAAGCATGAGTTTAAGTTCAATCGTATATTCCATTAATCCTTGTTGAACAGATCCGCTACCTAGGACTCCACTTGAACAAAAGTCTAACTTGGAATCCACATACAAGACTAAAACGACAGGACTGCCCGTCGTTACAGCCTACTTCAACATTTACTAGACAAACCTCAAAGCTCCCAATTAATTACAAAACTCATTTACATGAATGTGATTAGACCTATTTGGACGTACGGTGTTGAGCTTTGGGGCTCCACTAAACCATCCAATTCATCCCGTATCCAATCCTTACAATCCAAAATCCTACGAAAAATCCTCAATGCTCCTTACTATGTGGCAAAAAAAAAACGTATCTATAAGGATCTTAATGTTCCATATGGATTTAGCCCAAACCAGATCCTATCCTTTCATAGTAAGCTCCATAACCACTCCAATCCACTAGTCTTCCAACTTGCTTCCTCCTCCATCCCTCATAATCCTCCGAGGCATCTAAAAAGAAGATGGCCTAGAGACCTTTTAGAGTAGATTTTATTTAAGTGCTAGTGAGTAGTTCTTCACAAGTTATTTACTTTCCATTGTATTCACTATCAACACATTTACTTGTTGAATATTATTTTGTACAGTTGTAAATATCAATAAATGGAAAAAAAAAAAAAAAAAAATTTCAATCGCTCTCCTGAAGAGAAACAATCGAAAAAAATAGATATATGTACAAGGTAAATTGTCCTATTTTATTTTTTCTTATAGTTCCATTAATTTTTCGGAGTTTTGATTATCCGAGCCTATCTAGGTCCCAAATACATCGGTTAATCGAGCCTGAAGTGTACTTAATAAGTGAAAAAAAAAAAAAAAGAAAAAACAAGGAAGAATGGAGTGTCTAATGAAGATTTAAAGGCGTCTTTCAAAATTTTCTTATCATCAGCATCAAAAACCTTGAAGGATCCATTAAGAAAGTTAATTTAAAATCAACTTGGCTATTTCTTTCTTTATTTTCATTTTTTTTTTTTTTAAATTGAGTTTCATAATTTTCCAGGACATAACTCCGGTTCGCCGGATAAAGGAGAGGCCAATAAGTGAGGCACACATTACCTTAATGAGCCCTAAGAGAGGTGAAGACAGAGAATTGCCATTACCTTATCATCCGTTCATTAGGACCGAGGACCGTGACGCGGAGTGCAGCCTTGGATACATAATGCATGGGATTGTTATTCGTTTAGCAGTGAAAGGCCCCCGGGGGGGGGGGGGGGGGGGGGGAAGGGGGGCATGAAAATCCGTGGCGTTATGAAAGTCAAAGCAGACACTGGAGAGGATCCGGCCTAGTTCTAATAAGTCAAGCTGACGTCATAAATAAAAGATTAGATCATCAGGGGGAGGTCTTCCTTCCAAACGACCATGCGCTTTCTTTCATCCCTTTCCTCATGCAAATCATTTTCATTTTGCACCTATAATGAACCGAGGGATGGAGTGCTTTTTAGTCAAAGATAGCTTTCTTTCGAGATTCGAAGAGGATGTTTAAATATTCAAAAAGGTTTTTAAAAAACAAAATTATAAATCCTAGAAAAAAAATTTAAATCTTATGAATTACAAACCAATATTGTACCTACCATGACGGGTCATATGACGCTGTTCGGACGTTTTGGCATAAAATCATGGAAATAGCATTCATTAAATTGCTTTTTGACTTTACTGCATTTATTTTATTTATTACTGGAGTTCTGCAGTGACCTAGTAACGCAGCTGATAGAACAGCGCTAAGAACTCTATGAATGTTTGTAAATTTTTTATATAGATTAAGAATGTAGTTATGTTTCTTTCTTTTCTACCTTAATTCTAATTTATTTTTTATTCATTAGTTTCAACATTCATTACCTATTTTATATTATCATTAATTATATTCTATTTTACTTCTTGTATTTTTAGATCTTTAGAAGTATACATGAAATGTCGGTAGGTTTCGTGTTAATATATACATATTAAGAAAAAAATAATAATAAAAAAAAAAACTGTAACCATACAATTCATTAATAGCGTTGAATTCAATATTTCATACGGATGATACGGTTTTGTAACCTACATTTATCAGAAGGATATCAGCATCCCAGCTCTGATGAACCGCAAGGGGTATTAATTGTTTTTTCCCTAATTAAAGCTGTTATTTAATTTATAAAATATTAAAGCTGTTTATTCTAACAGTTAATAAACATTTATATATATATATATATATATATATATATATATATATATATATATATATATATATATATATATATATATATATATATATATATATATATATATATATATATATATATATATATATATATATATATATATATATATATATATATATATATATATATATATATATATAATATTTTTTTTAAATATTATTTTTTGTAAACATACATAATACAAGTATAGTAAGTTAAATTCAAAATAATAAAACAAGCAATAAAATAAAATAAAGAATAAGAAGTTATACAAAATTAAAAACACAAAACTAAGCTACAAAATTGTTGCATCGTCATAAATACATAATATTTGATATGGAATAATTTATGAAATGTGTGAATCGTGGAGGTCATTAAATAATGTAGAGAATATTAAAGGCATTACAAATTAATATCTTCATTTTTATATTTTTAAAACAGAATTTAAAAAAAATAAAAATATTTTCAGGGAAATATTTAGAAGGCTCCACGATGCGAATTCGCGGGAGCTATATCGGTAAATATCGTTCAATAGCAGCGCGACGGTTAAAATGGGAATTATAATTCGTTGGATTTAGTATTGTCCGATTCCTAAAAGGGTAGTTAGTTTTGAACCTTCGGGTTCGCTAATCCTTTATTAATTATTTGTAAAGTAAATATGGTATAAGGGCGAGTACTATTCAATCGTAACATTATATTAAATCGAAAAAAAAAAATTAAATAATTTACATTAAATAAACAATTGTATTTTAGTGTCATAAAAAAAAATTATAAATAAATACCTTAAAAATAAATAAAAGGTTCGAGTATGTTTTACTCCCCGAGGCCCATAGGAAAAAGAAATGATTTTTTTTTTTAGATGTTGACATCTCTCAGGGTTTGACGATGATTTCGGCCAGAATCAAAATTTTACCATATGTTTGTTATTTAATAAACAGAGATAAATTAAAAAAAAAAAAAAAAATTAATATTCAAAAATGAAAATTTAGCTAAATATGAATGCACTCTTTGGACGATTTGATTTCTTTGAAGACCAAAGAAGTGAAAACCAAAAAAGTCCATATTTTGCTTAATTTATTCATGAATTCTTATTTTGTTTTTGATTTTTTTAAATTTATTTATTTCCAGATCGGCCTGGTATGCCTTACATCGATGTTTTAACAATATTAGCGATGATTTAACAATGGTAGAAGGAAGGATATAATCTCGTGCAAGAGACACCCATAACAGATAGGTTCTATAATAATTTTGGAATAATTATAACTTTAGAGGAACAATATAATAACAATAAATTTAAAGGGAAAGAAAGAAGAAAAAATGCAAAGAACTAATAAAAACAAAAGATAAATAAATTAATAATAATAAATAAATGGGAAAAAATAGATAAATAATATTTATATACGGGGCAAAATCAGTTGCTAAAAAAATTAAAATAAAAATAAAAAATAAATAAATAAAATAAAATAATAATAACCAAAAATGGATTAAATTAAATAAATTAAAATTATAAAAAAACATTAATAAATAAAAAAGAAAAGAAAGAATATGTGTATATATAAGAGAATAATAATAAAGACAAACTAAATGAATAAAGTACAGAAATGATAAGCAATAAATTGTAGTAATAAGAACAATAATTGGTATTGTAATGACGAAGTAATTACTGAATAGAATAGTAATGGTGTTTACATTAGGACGTCTTGCATGAGTCTTGGTTTCAATCTGCGGGATGTTGTTTTAGCAGCTATGTTGAAAGCTACTGCACCTTTAACCGCTGCTAACTTGCAATGAAACCTGGTGTAACATTTTTTGGTGAAATCGTCTATTGATTCTATGTCTAATTCACGGTGTAGTTGACTATTTCTTATAAACCAGGGAGCATCTACAGCAATTCTTAGGATCTATTTGTTTTAGATTGGTTCTAGTTATCAAGAGGATAAGTCTCACAGACGGAAAATAAATAATGCGCGATTTCTTTTCAATTTTTTAAGTTTATTTTATTCACCATTTTAACGTAAAAACTAGATAAAATGTATCAAATTTTAAACCTAACAAAACTTCCGGTACATATTCAATGTAGATAAATCGCCTGGTTGGAGGAGGTAAAAGTCACTAAATGCATTTTTTTCCAAATTCGACAAAAACTTAATTGTTTGTTGATATTATCATTTCCTATAAGCACAAAAAGTCACCAAGTGAATATAACTGCTAAATGCACATTTGAGAATCAGAAAATTCACTATATAACTATCTGAGAAAATTTTAATAAGCATATTTCCGTTTAAATATTTTATTTTTTTTAATCAGTTATTGAGCAATTATTACTATCTGCCACAAATGTGGGCAATAGGTAATATAGGTGACTTCATGATTGCATTCACACAATAAGGACATTAAATATTTAAACGGAACAAATTTGATTTTGTTACTTAATGACTTTTACCTCAAAATAGACGGTATATATACGAATATTTTTAGGGTAAATGAACGTTTGAAAGGTTATCCAACTACAACTTAACGCTCCATTAAAATTGATCATTTTCTTTACCGTAGAATCCAACGACCGCGGTAAATTGTCGTTCAATGTTACCGAGACTGGAGGACATGTCCTTTGAGGTTATCTTACTGGGTCACCGTTGATGGTTTTTGTGGTTGAGGACCGTTAGATAATCAATCTCGTTGATTGCAACCAATCAACCGAACGAAATGTGATAGTACTGAAAGCCTCCGTACTGCAGCTGACAGTTGTCAAATGCCGTCAACAACCGATTCCGACAGAAATCTGTTCCATTTTTTTTTTTTTTTCTTTTTTACAGTTATTCTGATGAAAATACATTTTGATTTCCATTATTACACCTCAATGGTCATCAATTCTTTTTATTTAACTTTTTTGTATATTATATAAAATAATTAAGTGGAAACAATTCTTCAATATACACCAAATGACTGGATATTTCTGACAGTGAATAAATAAATATACAATATAGATATACACATAATAAACAATTTCAGATCAAAGAAGATAAATTTTAAAAACTAATAACTGTCCTACACACCAATATAGAACGAAATATTTCATTGAAAAAATTATCCAACACAGAAACTAAGAAAAATAAAATTTAAATGTTGTAGAATATTTATTATACTCGTAATATATAAAAAAGTATGCTCACATTTCTTTAAGTGTGATTAGTCAATAATAAAATTCTAAAAGGACATCTGGAAATTATCATTTAATACAAAATAAAAATAAAATAACCAAGATATTAGTCAAACCTAATAATTCTTAATAATGTACGAAAAAAATGGATATAAACAAAGGATTATGGTTTATATTTTAAAAAAATATATAGGTATATAATAATTTTGCTTAAATCACTTTTTATCACAAAATTCAATTTCTCCCTGACTGGGAAAAACGATAGATCATGGATATGTATATGTATAATCTGCTGCTTTTATATCTAATACAGAAACTGTCGCCAAATTTTCGATACGTCAAAAAAAGCCCTGACAAAAATTTTTTTCAAAGCCTCAGTTTATTAATTCAAACCAATATAACTCCTAAACGGTAGGTTCTAGCGAAAAATATTATGTAACAAATATATTTTCCATTAAATTTCTGATCCCAGAACAGTCGTTAAATTTCGATTCGAGCAAATGTTTTATTTTTGTGTGTAAAAAAAAACGTTACACAAGAAACCTAAAAAACCCTAGCCGAAATACATATCCTTGTCATAATCTATATAAATAAAGAAAACTGGAAAGTTCAACTTTATTTATAATGTTTTTGATTACTTTCAATCGAAGTTGTCACAGGCGTTTTTTTCAAGTGAAAAAGCTGATGTTTAGATTTATATTTTTAAAGACTAATATAGCTTTTAAAATGTCTAATTTTACTACAATAACAACTATAATAAATATAATTCAATAAATTGTGGCTAAAAAATGGATTATAAAATCGAATCGTTTCGTAGGTGCAGGGAACATGTTTTTGCTTTATTAGCACCTGGGTCTGACAGTTCGTTCCCTTCTGCTCAACCAGTGTATTTCTTATTTAAACATAATTTAGAAATAAAACTATCTTCCATAACCATATATCTTTTTTTTTTACATTGCCTTTGAGTTATATTTATGAAGATAAAAACATATAATTCTTTTAATAAAAAAAATCAGTAATATAAATATATAAATTATACTAAAACTTTAAAATGCAGGGAACAATGGTCAAGAAATAAATTGTTTTGATAATAAACAGATAAATTAACCGTTTATTTATACAACAGATCATTCAAACAAATGGAGTAAGATACATAAAAATATTTTACATTAGTAAGAGAATAGACTATAAAACAGGCAAATACATTAAAAATTTCCTTGGCCTACGTTCTGATTTTAATTAGACACAAGCAATAACGATATGAATACTTTTATAGATGAGAAAAAAATATATTAATGGTAATTTTTTTAACAATAAAAAAAAAATGTTCGTTTTAGAAATAATACACACCGAAGATATAACTGACGAAATAATAAAAAAATATAAAAGACAAAGAATACTTCATTGCTTTTGAATTTTTTATAAAACTTTCGATACCGCATGTGTTAAATTGATATAACAAAATATGATCATATGTGACAAGGTGGAACACGTGCATCTAGTTTATGGACCTGTTACAACTAAAGTGTTAATTGTAATTTGATTCAACTGATTGCTAGTTTAAAAAATGTTTCCTATGAGGCTACTAAGGAACTTCACGACTTCTGCGGTACGTCGGAGCGGATTGGAAGGAGGCGTCCCAGGGGAAAATTTACCCTTCAAAATAGACGGAACATGGAGAGTAACCTTGATGACATTGCTGTTTTTCGGATCTGGTATGGCTGTACCTGCTATAGCCTTTAGATACATGATGGTGAAGAAAGCGTAGTTTTTCAGATTATTTGCTTTTTAAAAAAAAGAAATTTTCTCAGTTAAAAGAGAAAATGTAGGTATTAGTGTTTTTCTTTGAGTTTATTGGTTATTGTGAATCAAGCCATAGGATAAAAGAAGTAGGATCTAGTCGGTTAATTGTTTGTATGTAAATATCATTAAATAAATTTCTACAAATATTTTTCGATTTATTTATTCAAATAACTTAAAGCATACTGCCAATAGAATAATTTTCTGCCCGCAATTGGAGGGTTTAGTAGATGAAGGGGTTATGTTACTAACCACATATTGAGTATTTTAGTTTTAAAAAGTTTTTTTTTTTTTTTTTTTTTTTTTTTTTTTTTTTTTTTTTTTTTTTTTTTTTTTTTTTTTTTTTTAGTTTTTTTTTTTTTTACATTTCAGCAGAAAAATGTTACATAAACCCTTAATCTTCATCATATATCTTTTTCTAGTTGTTATGATACTCAGCTACTTAGATCTTCTGCACATAAATCGAATGAAATACATTGAATTAAAAAAAAAAAAAAAAAAAAAAAAAAAAATGTAACATAACCTTTTTATCCTTTATAACATAACCTTTTTTAAAAAGAGGTTGAAAAATGTGCTCATTAGAATAATAATAATTCAAAATCCCTTATATTGTATTGTATGAACAGTATTTTACTCCTCCTGTAAAATTGTCATTTCTTAGCCTATACACGGTCAATATTACTGACAGTATTAGAAAATACTGTCAGTAATATTGATCGTGTATAGGCCCCTTAACATATGAGGTATCACATATCAGACGACGAAAAGTTGAAATAGTAATAAAATAAAAAACAAGATTATGCAATATATTTGTCAAAAAAATAAATTTTGGATGTTTATTTCTACATAACAAAAACAAAACCATTCATGGGATAAAATAGGGCTTGATATTAATATTAATAAGCATTAATATTAAACACATGTTTTAACTAAAACGTAAAAAAAAAAAAAAAAAAAAAAAAAAAAAAAAAATCCAACAAATAGCGCCCATTAACTATTATTCAGCCTTTTTATTCTTAACCAACAAACTATTGTAATTGAAATTGAATGCATTAGCGAGAAAGATTTAACACCAAAATTCAAAGCTTATAAGTAATGTTTTAAACAACAATGTAACAGTTTTCAACATCAATATGTTTTCAAACACTTATGCGTTAAATTCGTTTATGGGAAATTGATGTAAAAATTAAATAAAAAATAGAATCTATCACAGTCACATTAAGGAGAATTGTAAAGCTAGTAATCGCAATGTGCTGACGAATCAGATATGTTTTTATATTTTGCCAACTAATGATTTGATAAATATTGTGATGATGTTTAATTGTATATTTAATGTTCAGAAATGATGAGTAAGAAATTATCATCTTCATAAAAAATCAAAAATCACAAGAGGTCATTTGCAGCATAAGGTTAATAACACGAGTGCAATAAGGTTCGTGATTAATAAGCGATAGTTCTTTGTTTATTTCATGTCTCGATATGATAGTGAAGTGATAACGGTTGAGAAATTGATATCTCCTCCAATTTATTAAATTTTATTAAAAACCGTGATTGTGGAAAATAATGGCGGCTAATAACTGTAAGTGTCTTGCAATAAAACTAACACACCTTCAAAAGAAGCGACGAAATCATAGAAATAAATAAAAGTTATTAATGTATAATATAAATATCTTTTAAAATGCTTAGAATTTTAAATAGTAATCATGTATCCTATTGTATACAAACTACTATTTCCAAAGTAGAAATATATAACTTATGTAATTTATTTTTTTTTAATAACTTCTGTTTTATTGAGTAAATATTACAAGCTGCCTCTCTAAAGGGTAATGGAAAAATTTAGACGGCAAAGAATCCAATCATTCATTATTTAATAGAAAAAAAAAAATCCTTTAACTATACAAGATACAAAATTAGTAAATATACAAACATTTTTTTTTTAATGAGTATAAAGAATATAGAAAATAGTAATAATAAAGAGGTAAAGAAAATAAACATTAAAAAAATAATAAGTAATACAATAAAATAATAATAACACAATGTACACAAACATCCCAGGGAAACCCCGAACCAAGCTCTTTCCCCCACTTACGGAAGGGCAAGCCAGGCCCGCAGTTATCCCAACGCTGCTCTCTCAATGTATATACACTTATTAACAACAAAACTTTGTAATAAAATGTTAAAGGATTGCACAGCACTTCAATACATACTTAAATAGCTATACTATTACAATTACACACACAAACCCACACACTTACAGGCATGCATTATTATAGAAAAGGACAATAAATATAGGAATATATTGTATATTTCTTTGGCATAGCTCCTATTTATTTTCATTTGTAACTACACGTTTCGGAGACAATGCTCCATCGTCAGGCTTCTCCTAATCAGTGATTACCTTCACATAGTCAATAAAATAATAATCACCGGTTTCTAGCCACTACATCGCCTTCAGCATAAAAGGTAAAGAACTTCTTTTAAAATAACTAATACCTGAAATTGATCATTAATGATACTTTCATGCATAATTAAAAAAAAGTAAATTTTTAGCCTGGTTAAAATTGCACTGATTAGGTGGTTGAAGGTTACTTAAAATCATAGTTAGACATCCAATTTTTAATTTTAAACTATGCATTTTTAATCCACATTGACAGAGACTATTAAGAAACTCTTTCGGTTAACGGACTGCATTATATAAATAATATTTTGACACACAATATCAAAAAGAAAAGGATTAACATTTTGGTTTGGTAATAATTTGTATTCGGCCGAATTCCATTCATTTCATCTGGATGAATTTTAATTGGATTAATTTTAATTTTAGTCCTATAGGGGTTGCCGGGTCGTTTCCGTTTATGACAATCAAGATCCGAGGCTGATTTTAGTTTCTGCGAAATATGTTTTTCGGGTAGGGGGGCTTCTATGACTGGAGGAAGCTGGTGGAGGAGGCCAGGACTCGTCGACGAGTTGTTGCGCCAACATAATAATAATAATAATTTTAATTTACTGCCACTTAACAATGTAAATTTAAAATATTTTATTATTCCTTCCTAGAACTATGAAAATGGTGTAGTTAAAATTTGGTGCAGATGGGTTCAGTTCTACCATTGTAAACCATATTTAGAAATGGTGCTAACCACATATCGGTCAATTTTAAAATTTCATTGGGATCCACACGTTGCACCACATATTTCATTTTTTCTTAATAATTTAAGTGAATTTAGGTCAATTTTATTATCAATTTCAAGCTCTATAAAACACCGTTTCTTACATGTAACCTCACACATAGAATGAAGCCAGCGACATATCCGTCAATTTTCAAGCTTCACTGTTAACCGTATATTACTTTTTTTCAATAACAAATTGTTTGAAAATTATTAGATTTAATATTTCTAAACCTTCCTGTAACTATAGATATGATGTTGTTAAAGTTTGGTACGGATGGGTTCATTAGTTTTCGCAGTTAGTGTTCACAAACAGAAAATGGCTTGTTCTTTTATAAAATAGTATAAATATCGTTTAAATAATTTATTTATTGCCAGTAAATCAATTAATGTTTTATATCACCATCGAAAACAATGGTCGTTGACCTTTGACCCGACCATGACGTGTTACCTTCTGACAAAGGACTATAAACTATGGATGAAAAATAAATATACCACTAGCGATGGGAAACGGCTATAATGGCTGCCGTGAGAACCCTGTTGGGTAACTGTATGCACAGCGATTTGATATCTAATTAGGAGATAACAGTTTTTACCACGAAAACAATCGATGTTTTTCTGACGATGTTTGTTAAAAGGCTGACAGGAATAACCTTTGTCAGTTTTCCCAGCCTTGTACGATATGAGTCTAGATTATCTTGAGCTCATGCTCTATCTTTATAACAATAGTAATGCTATAAAAAAACAAAAAAAACAATAGAAATTGATAAAAAGTGAGGTAAGATCTAAAATCTAATGTATCGCCTTATAGTAAAAATATGAGGTATTTCCGAATTCAGGAACTAGTCGCTGATAAAATTATTCAAGAAAAATCTATATCCTCATTAGAAATAACCTAGAAAATAAACTAATACATGGGTAATTTACTATATATTAATTGCGATATACTAATTAATTTGTTACTATAAAAATGAAATATTCGTCGATAAATGTAGAGAAGCCTTGAAAGGCCTTAGAAGGGTGGATATCCATTACTAACCCCCTTAATGAGCCTTATCCAGTCGTTATCCTTTTATCTTGCAACTCGACCCCTGACACCGTCTCCCGTTTCTATCCCCTGCCGTGGTGCTGCCCACTTCACCTCCCTCTAGGCCTACGATACCACAGATATTCAGGTCGTGCTATTAAAAAACAACAACTATAAAACATTATTTTTTTTCTTTACGGTTATTTAGTTAAAAAAATATAGTTAATAAAAACTTTTGATTCTGAGTATTTTTAAGAAATAGTCACAAAAATGAGGAAGAAAAAAAAAAAAAAAAAGAATCCAACTAATTGCAAGATAAATAGATAAGGTTAAAGTAGCTCAAGAATCTTTAAAAAAAATGATGTCTCTTATGATAATTTTAAAATTGTATTTAATTTTTAATTTATTTGTGTTTTTAATTAGGGCTTGAAATCCTTATGGGCTCCAACTAGAGAAGGAAGGACGGGATATACTACAGTTACCACCCTATTCTAAACATGGTAGGAAGTTAAAGATTCACTCCACCCCCAAGAACCTTTTACCAGCTAAGACCCCAGACTTAAACCGCTAGATTATCGAGTCCCCTACACTTCATATAAATTATTAGGTAGATGAAGTAGACAAAATTTTCGTAATTTTAACACATTACTGGGAAAAAAATTTAACAGCCGCTGAAGCAACTCGTGAAATTATTAAATAAGAAGGAGAAGGTGTCCTTGAAGAGCGCACTACGCGGCGTTGGTTTGAAAAATTTAGAAGTGGAGATACGACGTTGGAAAGGAAGAAGGGCTCCGGCCGGCCATCAGTGGATATTGATGAGGTTCGAAAGGAAGCTGCTGAATCAAATCCGTCCACAAGTACTCGCCAACTTGCCAGGGAGTGTGGTGTGTCGAAAGATACTGTTAGTCGCCATCTTCTCTCCATGGGGAAGGTGAAAAAGACCTGTAGACTGGTCCCTCACGAACTTACTCAACTATCAGCAGTCGAACCTAAGAAAAGTTTACAGAACGTCATGGGTTTGAACTCCTGCCTCATCCACCATATAGTGCAGACCTCGCACCATCGGTTTACTACTTGTTTCGATCCATGGCCCATTTTCTTCAAGGGAAACAATTGTTGAAAATACTGTCTTGGAGTTCTTTGACAGCCATCCCAAGGAATGGTATCAGCGTAGCATCGAGCAGTTGGCTGCTAGCAGATGGGTAAGGACTGTAGATAACAATGGACTATACTTACAATACAATGGAGTATTAATTGTGTTTTATATCAAAGAAAAAATAATGCAAATATTTGTTTAAAAAAACGTTTTTTTTTTTGTTTTTGTTTTTTTATATACACCCCATTATTTAGATTTTGCTACCTAAATCTTCCGCACATAAACTATTCATACAATTCCACTAGCTTGTATTTTTTAAAAAATGTGACATAACTCCTTCAACCACCAAACCCTTAAAATGTGCAATAAAATCATAAACTCCAAAATTTTAAACGTTCAAATTGTTAATAGATTCATGGAAAATATATTTTATTAGGTATAATCATTTTAAAGATACAATATGAAATAAGAAAAAAAAAATAAGTAAAAGAAAATCTGGCACAAAATAAATGATAATAACGTAATTAATTCTTAAACTTAATAATAAGATTCTCAATAGTCACGCTATCAAAAGTGAAGGTTGCATGCTCGGTTTAGAATTGTGAAAGATAAAAGGAAAATTAAAACTAGAAGACGTAATACTATCAGTTAAATATTTTCACAATATACCTTAATGTTATTTAATTTAAAGAGCTGTACTGAATGATATGATGCATATTACATATGGTAGAATGCTTAGAGGAATCAGTAAAAAAAAAAAAAAATAATAATTATTGCCAACTTTTGGGCCATATAATTGATGGACATCATCAGAGCAGATGGAAAATTTGAAAAACTAAAAAAGGAATACCGACATAACACTGTCAAGAAGAGATCTGAGACAAGCTATATCTTATAGCTTCGGAAAATTTAGAGTTATTATATCAACTCATCTTAAGACTATATTTTTGTTTAACCTTCAAGTAAAATTACAATGATGAGTAGAGCTTTGTAGAAATAAGAATAAATATTTTAAGGAAGTATTTTAAGGCCTGGGTATACAAGGATATTACTGGAAACATAATATAAAACATACATTGCGAAGAATTTTGTTTAGCGATATTTAAATATATTTTTAAAAAGCTTTTAATGTCTTTTTTAGAAAAAAACTTAATCTTATCTATAAAAGGATGAGTTCATATTTGTAAATAAGTTTCTTAGAATGTGTATTGTAAATAAGTTTCTTAGAATGCAGTCTATAACGACCAAGATTCAGATCTTGCTAAGCTTCTATGGCTTGCCCATTAGCAGTTAAAATTTTAAGAACTTAATAATTTATAAGAATTTAGTTAATTAAAATCCTGAAGATGATAGTTAAGGTCCAAAAAGTAGGGCTGAGGTAATTAAAAGATTAAGAAGTTATCTTTGAGTTTAAATTAAAACTCTTCTGCATTAAGGTCATCTCAGTTGATTTATCGCTACGAGTCGGAAAACATCAACACTAAAAACTATGATAATGTTGGTGGTTGGAGAGAAGGGGATAAGTCAAATTAACTTTAAAACGAGTTGACTATTAACCTTTAAGGGAGGATTTTTCATATCTACGTTGTGAAAAATTGGGTTATTGTGCTTCTTAATAAGCCCTTAAAGGATCTATTTTGGTGCTAGTGGTATTTTTAGAGTCATTACAGGAATAAGGAAAACGATTAAAAATGCTTTTCTGAAAAATTCAAAATTTTTATTTTACACAATTTATCGACTCCTTCAAGAAACCAGGGATTTAACGTGGTAGGGGAAAAAAAAAAAAAAAAAAAAAAAAAAAAAAAAAAAAACCCTTTGCAAAAATTTCATACTTGAGTAATGATTCTTGGTGATATTTTTGTCAATTTTTTTCTTTTATAGTTTTAATAAAAAAATATATATATATTTTTTTTGTATCTCAACGATTTATATGAAAAATGTTTTATTATTGTCATTATGTTTTGTTTTTCAAAAATATAATACAATATATAATCATCTGTTTTACATTAAACGAGGTAAAGATTTTTACCGAAATCAGTTCAGGTGTTTTAGAAAACAAAGTTTTGTTTTTTTATTAAATAATGATTACAACTGTAAACCTAATTTTATTTCGTATTAAAATTCCTTCAACAAGCTCAATCTTAAATTATATACGATTATATATTTAAAACTTGTTTATTTTACAAAACCACGGGCTGCAAGATAAACTCAAAAGTTGCTAAAATTTACCCTGTCCTATAAAGTTAAGTTAATGATAAGCAAACAAATCTAAGAGAAGACTCTAAATGTCAAGTTGGATGGAAGCGGCAAAATCTTTAACTTGACTTTTATCCAAAAAATGTTTTAAAAACTAAATTTATTATGAAAAATAATGTTAATAACAAAAATATATTTGTTTTATTTTAATATGTTCGGTTTCCATCAGATTAGGTAAGAATAAATAATGATATAAATGAATAAAAATTCATAGTCTCTAGCTATTAAACCCAAATGAAAATCTCAACAAAACAAAAAAAATCTAGATTTCGTATTTTTCATAATACGCTTGAATACGAATACCACAAAATACCTATATCTATTTAAATTTTGTTTTACAATTGTCAGTTTTCTTCAGACAGGAGACACCCTGTTTATTATTTTTATTAGGAAATTGTTCTTTGTATATAGAAGCAAGACAACAGCGTTAGATACCTGAAACCATTGGTACTCTTTCTTGACTTAGTTTATTTGTTTCAAAAAAATATTTTAGTAAACAAATGTAAACAATAAAATATACATTATTAATGAAAGAAAAACATTATTTTACGACTTAAGGAATATTTATATCTTTATAGATAAGAACGTATGTATAAAACTATAAATTAATTTACATTTGTTTATCAATCATCAGGTGTTAACCATAATTATATATAGAAATATATATCAGAAAATAAAATATATATTTTTTTGAAAGTAATAATTGAAGGATCATATTTAGCTTTAAAAGTTATCATGTTCCTCTAAAATTATTTTGTAAGTTATTTGAATTGATTAATGATAAAAGAGTGTTTTCTTTAATTAGAGTTTTCTGTACTAGTATAAATAAAGCAGCATTAAAATTTAATTTATTAATATTTTATTTAAATTTAAATGCAACAATAACGATTAGCAACAATTTTCAAATAAAAGAAATGTCTTATTTATTTAAGAACTATTAGTAATTGAATGACATTTGGGAGGTATTTATCAATGAAATAAACTCCCCGTCAAAAGTGTCGCAACGCTTTGAAATATTTGAATTTTATAAGAACGTATTTTTTTTTTCATAATTAGGAATGGTTCTGAATCCTATAATAAACATTCCTAAATTAAACGTAAACAATTTTTATTAAAATAAATTACAATATTTCTTCAAAAAAACAATATAGATAGAAAACTTACTTTTTAGAATTTTCATTTTTTTCAATTTTATGTTTAAAATTTTTAATTTCTATTTAACAAGGAAATATAGCTCCCTATGGGTTGAATGACTGCTTCCACTATCCTTGGCGTACTTGTAAATAACGAACGAATGATAAGCATGGACTGAAGGAGATTTAAAAAAAAAATCTAAAACTCCAACTCGTTAATTACTAACAGGGAAAGAAATTGATGTGTTTAATTCTTAATGTCTCACGTTTAATAAATAATATTAATATGAATATGGATTAAGGTAAAAAACAGGAAAATATCGAGAATTATTACCGTTCCACACACAGGTAATAAAAAAATAGGTCATTTAAAAAAATATTTTTTTTTTATTTTTATTCAGAACAGGAATTGAATTATATACGTTTTCAAAAAAATTGTTTTTATTACTCTTCGACGGTTTGTTCCGTTTTCATGCCAACGTGAAACTTTCCTTTATTTTCCAGAATATTTAGTCATACTTATGTCAGATTCTTTTCCTAAATTTTATTACCCAATAAACTTACTGTTTAAAAAACAAACAAATAAATCACTCAAGGATTTGAAGGTTATAGAGCAGAGAGTATAAACACAAGACCAGTGCTCCATAAAGAAAACTTAGGCCGCAAGGAGACCGTCAACATCTAGATCTAATGATGTGGAGCAACAGCGGGCTAACCTTTAACCACATCCATCGCCAAGGGGCCGGTGGACAATGGGGCGGAATCCCAGCCCCATTCAACCGGGGCCTTTTCTTAACGACAATACGACCTCAACGTTTGCCCGCTCCGGAAAAAAAAAAACGCTTTTCTCTTCTCCGATATCCACATCCTTCCTGTCAAACCGTGGCTCCTCTACCACAATAATAGTTCCCTGTTAGGCAGCTTCAGCTTTCCTATTGTCTCTCAACAAGACTCCCACAAGGACTGGGAAGTGGGGTGGTTAGTTGTCAACAATAGTTTCGGAATTAAATCGTTTACCGGAAAGGTTCAACACTTTTTTATAACGAATATAAAAAATGCAATTAAAACTTTAAACAAGACAATATTAAAAGTTTAAACAGTAAACGAACAATAGATAAATAAAATAAAATTGTAACTCAATAGCGACACATTGAAATGTTATATATAATATATATATCATATAAAGGGTAAGTACATCTTAGTGTAAAATGCTAAATGCCGCAGACCTCACCTTTCTATTCCAATCCGTTGCAGATATACGATGAATCAAAGACTTTTTTGATGAAACGACGTTTTTTTTTTCCATAAAAGCTGTAATATCTCCATTTTGTTTAAATATTTTTCAAATTTTGACCACATTTTCGGACATTCTAGCATTAAATTTTCTATAACAGCAGAGTATCTGTAACCTTAAATTTTAAAAACTTTGGATCTAAAGAACAGCTTGATCTTCACCTAATTTGAGTGTCACAATGTTTTAATTACTTCAACGCTCACAGTTTTTCGAAAAAACTGTCCACAAAACTGCAAATCTCATAAAAACATGGAAATTTAATAAGCTTTCGAATCGTATTTTAAACGTAATGATTCTGTTTTGATTTCATAAAAAAATTTACTTTTAAAACCGAAAAAAAAACATGGTGCTCTCATTTGACATAAAAATCAGTTACTTGTGTAAATAAAACATTATAATAATCCCTTAATAAAATTTGCATTTTAAACATAATAAACTTAAATTGGGATAGAAAGCAAAAAAAAAATTATTGTTTAATAGAAAATACAGGAAAACTGCCAATAAAACGACACCAGATCAGAGGATCTTATGTTATTACATTTATTTATTTATTATTATTATTTAGGATTTACTTTATTATATTTTCAATGTAAGGTTTAAAATGCGATGATAATGAACATAGACCTCAATTTTGCCGTTAGCTTCTGAATGCAGATGGTGTTGAAGAATACCACTTTTTGAGGTAAATATTATGGATAGATGAGTCTGATTTTACAGTAAAAGGTATTCCTGTAACATTCAAAAGCTGATAAAATTTGCATGTTTTTGTGAGATTTGCAGTTTAAGGATAGTTTTTTCAAAAATCGGTGAGCGTTGAAATAATATAAGATATAGTAACTTCTTAAATAAGTTGTAGATCAAGGCTGTTCTTTAGGTCACAAGTTTGTAAAATTCAAGGTTACATGTACCCTGCTCTTATAGAAAATTTAATGCTAAATCCGAAAGTGGGGTCAAAATTTGAAAAGTATTTAAACAAAATGGAGATATTAAAGCTTTTATGGTAAAAAACGTGGTTCCCTCAAAAAAATCATTGATTTAACGTATTCGTAATGTATATAATGTTCGTAATGTTATAAGGACACTGTTTTACAGATCTGCAAGGATCTGACGATTTTTTAAAGCCCAAGGACATCCTTGGCCACTCTCTCTATCCACAATTAGAATTAGATTTTTCGTCCTTAAGTCTTGCTGTTTTAAGATGGCGGGAAGTTTTTTTTATTAGAATTTTTAGTTTTTCGTCCTTAAGGATAATATGTTTTTAACGGTTTTTTAAGTTATCCGAAGGGTAACTTCCGCCATTGTTGTCCTCCAGGATTCTGTTTTAAAATATTTAACGGACACCGTTTTTTAAGATGAAGCCGAATACGTATGTATATGCGTATGTATATACGTATGCCTTGTCAATCTTTAGTTGTTTGATGTTATTCTCATAAAGATTTGAACTGAATTCAATGATAGTTGACCAGCCATCACACTAATCTACCTTGTCACTCTTTAGTTGTTTGAACTCTGAAAAAGATCAATCCGTCCACACCTCATCCATCCGATAATAAAAACGATTGAACGAAAAACCCTGCTCAGAATGGTCTCGGGCAGTACGCTTCTCCATAAGGAGTAGGCCTAGTCAGATCACGTACAACTGAAAGGGCATCAGGCGGCACCAGCAGCTGCCCAATACTGACGTTTAAAGATCCGACATTCTTCCACTTTTATAATCTAGTTCCGTTCTATTCCAGATTATTTTGATGGGATTTCAATACCAAGTTCATTCATAATGATACAAATTTTAACATTAAAAAAAACTACCAAATCAGTAAATTAATCTACGAAACGCGAAGTGGTCGAAATGAAAATTATTGAATTGAATAACATTGAATTTTGGCTTAAACAAGTTCTTGATTGATTCTCAATATTTTAATAGAATTACAGGAAATGATAAGGATAACTAATAAAATGAAAAAGAAGACGATTTACATTGTGGATATGAGATTAACATGAAAAAATAGCTCGACTCCCACAGTCTTTTATATATAAATAATTTTAAATGTAATAAATATAATTTTATTCGGATAGATGGCTGGAGTCTTGAATACTTTATTGAATAATTAAATTAATTCTTTTAATTATATTACATTCAAAGCTATCTATAAAATAACGTAACGTAATGTAGGTTACTACCAAAGGAGCGTAAGTTAAATTTTACAATTTTCAGATTATTGCACCACTGTATGTAGAATTCTATATTACACTAATCCATAACTATTTAAGACCCTTAAAAAATCGCCTTTAGTATTTTCTAAGGGTTGTAAGAACGTAAGTCCTATATATGATTGAGCCAGACAAACCTAAGTCCACTTTTGTTATTCTCCTGAAAAGTTAGCCTAATGTGACTTACTCTCTTCTGTTTCTAAGGTACAGGATATGACCGAACACAGATACGTAAAATGCCTAATTTTGTTTTTTAAATTTAAATAAATGCAGCTGTTCTTATCCCTGCTTATATTTGGCCCTCAAAGAAATCCTCTTCGAAACTGTAAATTAGATAGACCAATAACTTTTATAGTTTATTTATCTGATTAATGTTTTAGGTGCCGTATACAAACATCTGATGTTAGAGGCACCTTAAACTTATCCAATACTCAACTGAAATATGTAATTATATCATTACAAAATATAATATATAATTTTCAATAAGTGCAATGTGGAAAATGCAAAGTTTCCAATAACTTTTGAATTAAAAATACCACTAATAGCTGTTAAACAGATCCGCTATCTATGACTCCATCAGGGCGAAGGTCTTACTTGGAATCCTCATACAAAACTAAAATGACAGGAAACTGCTTGTGGACAACTGCAATATTTATAAGACAGACTTTCGAAGCTTCCAATAAACTATAAAATACTAATTTAAACGATAGAAATTTGACCGATTTGGACATACGGAGTTGAGCTTTTGGGCTCCACCTCAGATCCAATCCTTAAATACTGAATCCTTCGAAAAATCCTTAATGTTCCTTTCTTTATCGCAAGTGAACTCACCCATAAAGATCCTAATGATCTATATGTTGCTTATTGATCAGAAACCAGATATTTATCTTATCATAGCAAGATCTATAACATCTAAAGATTCTATTCTTTGGTGCCCTATGTAGAATCTCTCTCTGTCTCTCTCTCTCTCTCTCTCTCTCTCTCTCTCTCTCTCTCTATATATATATATATATATATATATATATATATATATATATATATATATATATAAAAAATTCAATCACAAAATAAAATATAAATCTACCAACACAGATTGAAAAATGGTAATAATACTAAATGTGACGGTTCCTTCCTGAAATCACAGATAAATATTTGCTTACATCAAATATTTTTTATAATCGTGACGGAGCTGGGCGCGGGAAAGGCACAACAAGCAGTTTTGGTGTTGACAGGGACAGACTTGCGGCTGTCAGCTATATAAACAGCCACAGCTATTTTTTGTGTTCTTATAATAAAACAGATTGTATACCATTTTCATAACATTCCGTCTGCAAGAATATAATAAACGATAAACATAAAAAAATGTCAAAAAGTTTGACATCCGATTTTAAGGAATCGGAAAACGCAATCTATATCGCACTTAAAACGTAACCGTATGCATGTATGTTCGAATAATTATTATTTGTTAGCCTTAACAAACAAAACACGCTTCCGATTCTTTATACATATTTCCGAATATGACAACAAAAATAAAAATTAATGATTATTAAACAAATTTTAAATAAATAACTATACAGATATTGTAAAATGGCAATTGGCGGCATAGGATTTTTTATTCAGAAGTTATTTAACCAATAAACACTCCATTTTCGCTTATATTATATTTAATACTGCTAATTGGTTCTTCTTCGATGGTGGAGAACAGCAAAGAATAAAAATTCTTGGTGGGAGAAGTGGAACCCAGAACCCCACCTTCCCAGGACTGGTCACCTTGGGAAGTGTAAGACCATTACTCCTCTTAGAGGAGGGCTAGTGCAAGAAGATACTGTGTATTTATTTATTGTTTAATAGTTTATCTTATTTAGTTGCTTAGTAAAAGCTATTTTCATTTCATTTCATTCCAACCCTCTACCCAACAGATTATTTGAAGAAATATTTACAACTCGTGTTAACAGGTTTCGGATACTTTCCTTAGCCTTATCCAAACATTCGTTTCTTCACGTCAATTTTCCGAAAAAAAAAATAGTAATAATAACTATTCATAAGATAATTCCGCTTGCTCGTTTACCTTGTATTTTTTTTTTTTGTCTGATAATTGCCCTTTACAACTGCATACAATAAAATAAATATATATCTTGGAAATGTGAATATTATCATAAAACATGCCAATTGCTTATAAAGCTGCTAACTACCCATTGGTAGCACTTCAATAAAAGTTCGATAGAAGGTATCGAGTCAATCTTCTTTTCAGACGCCTGTCAGGGTCTGGAATTGAATGGGAAGCAAGTTGAGGTACTAGTGAATTTTGAATAGTTATGGAGTTTACAATGAAAGGATAGGTATCTGGTTAGCTAAATCAGCATCATACATTAAGATCTAAAGGAATAAGTTTGTTTTTGACAAAGTAAGAATCATTAAAAATATTGGTTTGTAAGGATTGGATACGAGACGAATTATATGGTTTAGTAGAGCCCTAAATCTCAACGCAGTATGACCAAATAGGTTCAATAACTGCCGGGTAAATGAGTATTTTGTACTCGGACGGTGTGAGCGTTTATCTAATTAATGTTGCAGAAGTCGAAAATGACCGGAAGCTTTGTCCTTTTCGTCAGAAATGTGACTAAAATTTAATCACTGCCACAAACAAGGGTAACATTTAAATGTACAATTTGAGTGGAATGCAAGATAAAACTGTGTTGAAATTAAGGTTTTATTTATTATAATTTGAATTTAAAAATAATTTTAATTTTCGTAAGAGATCAGATAGGTCTAGTTTATATTGAAGGAATGTAAATATTTATTGTATTTGGAGGCCCATTCAGATCGGCCTAACGAATCTCAATTGTATTACGTCACTAATTAAAATAAATAAACAAACTAAACCTACTTGTTTATATTTCAAGACACAAATTGTACAAATAGTTAATAAAGTTAAAACAGAAATAAATCGATCACAACTATTTGTACTAATTAGCAACACTAGATGGGATCTGACTTTTAACAATCGTCCCGGAAGAAATTGCTTCGAAAGGATCCAAAAGTTATTTCGTTTCTAATTAAAACTTTTTGATAACCTATAAAAATAATGAACGAAGTTTAATGGCGCTCAAGTTTAAGAAGATTAGGGATGTAAATAAAACATAAAACGTGAGGTAAGACTTCAACATTTCAAGGAAAATTTTCAGTTGTATCAAATTATAAGATTAAGCAAAAAAAGGAAACATGTTATTTCCAACTTAGTCGAATTTTTCTCCTTATTTGCATAACCAAAGAAAAATATAGTTACTAATTTCCATAATTCATATTTAAATGTCTTAATCTAGGGGAAACACGAAGGACCAAATACAAGTTTGACTGCTAACTTCGATCACTCAACTTAGATCATATCGTTTCGGATTTCGTCAAGTGTGAAGGTATTTCGTTCTTTTTACCTGTCACATAAGGCAGGCGTCAATATGCCTTGCGACAAGGAAGATCGCTCTATGACTTTCCAAGATTCTTATGCGAACATCTTAGGTTGCTTCGTCACAATGGATTTTAGGATAATTCGAAGTAATTAAATTAAAAATTTGATTACTAATACTTATAGTATAATAAATTCATATTTTGATAATAAAATTAGACTGCGAAACTAAATTATACACCGTAATAATAGCATTGTTTTTTCATACAAAATCTTTTTGTGGATTTTTTAGTGAACTAATGATTATCTAACTGAAAGATTTAGTCATCAAATAGAAAAGATCGAAGTTTAGCTATTATTAAATTTTGCCCAACTCTGAGTAACTGGGATAAACATTATTAATTCGATAACTGAACAAAAACATTTTCTGCATTCAGATTATCTTAATCGGAATAGTTAATGATTTTACGTCTTTACGTTTTGGAGTGGGATGGGATTTTTGGCTACTTTGAGAAGGAGAATTTTTCAGGCGAAAACGCCTAACTATTTTATTTTTTAAATACAGTAAATCGGAAACGACAAGTAGTTTCTTGTCTCGATGAACTAATAAAGTTAAAAACAAGCATACAGAATAAAATAAAACAGATTTGCATCGCTAAATTTTCTTTTCATTCTTCTCCTTTAGTCCAGTCAATAAACAAATTGTAGAGTGCATGAAATATGCCATTATTTTTTACCTCAGGCCTTTGTTAGGAGTCGTTAGAAAATAAACATACTAAAAGTCCCCTCCACTGGGGGTGATCTAACGGTGGGAGGAGAAGGTCCCATTTTTAGGTTTTTCGATTATAAAACGGTGAACTGTAGAAAAATAGCTACTAACCAAAATTTAAGCTAATTAAATTTTCTAAAAAAATGTTTGTATACATATTTGTCAGACTTTGAACGGTATTCGAAATATACGTTATTGAATATCGATAATTTTCGCAAAAAAATAAATTTTATCTTACTTTTTGACAAACATTTGCTTCAACTCCCTTCCACGACGGTTTCTCAGAAAAAATGTCATAATCAAAGTTGTAGAATATTAAATTTACTTCAATTTCATAAATACGATTCTGGCACTTGAAGCAAATGTTTGAAAAAAAGTAAGGTAAATATTTTATTTCTCGAAAATCGTCGATTTTTAATAACGTATATCTCGAAAAGCGTTGAAAGTTTGAGAAATATGTATATAAACAATTTTATAGGAAATTTAATTGGCTTTCATTTTGAATCGTAGCATATCTTCCTAGAGTCCATTGTTTTCGAAATATAATAGAAAAATCCATAAATGAGACCTTCTCCCCTCCGTAACCGTACGCTTACCATCCAGAGGTGGGGAATTTTATTTCATTGCTTTGTATATAATATTAGTGTTTGTTTTGTTTGAAATATATTATGTATGTTTTGTGTGTGGTTTCAATTTTTTTAATAGTTACAGCCTGATATTCGGAATATTAGTTTTTATTCTTTTGTTTATTTTATTTTAGATTTCGAGTCTCATTCAAAAGAATCTGTCACTATGACCCTTTCAGTGTTTTTTTCCCCCTCTTCCTTGCCTTTTTTTCAGTTGCACGGGGTTAATTGCAGGAGTTCTAACACTCACACTATATTCATGATTTCTCAGGCTATATATTTTTTTATTAGGTGGTAATTCATATTATAAATATGAAAAAGATATCCAAATAAATATATATATTATAGCAGAAAATACAGGACGTAGACAGACGCGAACAGAGATCGGCAAAAGGGAGAGCTTAAAACCCAATGACATGGCCAATTGATTGAAGAGTTGTTGATAAGCGGGCGCCTTCAGCCAGGGGAGCTAATTGCCGGGCCAACTCAACACACAGTTAAGGATCTCTTCCTCTGTACCGTTTGTTTTCTACTTGTTAGCCCCAAAATAAACTTTGTTTCACTTCTTCCCCCCTTTTTTTTATTTAGAATTTATTTGCTTTCCGGTCAGTGGTTTGCACAGCGCATACCATCCGGTCTAAAAGATTAATTTTGTTTGCTCGGCTGGTTTGTTTCAGGCCAGCTCTTCGGATTATAAATATTCCTAATTTTGGAACTGCTTTATATTAATTAAAATTATGAAAGTAATCATTCCACCGAGTAAGTTCTTATTAAATTAAACATTTTATAATGCTTTAATAAATTAAAACTTTAAATAGAAAAAGTAAAGTTTAGTTTTCTAGTACAGAGGTATCTCGCTAATCCGAGACTGTGCAACTAAAATTGTTACTGGAAGGTTTTCGGGTTAGTTAACAAGTTAATCCATTAATGTGGATTATAGAGGTTAGGGAAAAAAAAAATCATAATAAACGTTGTTTCTTGAAACGTTGAAATGTATGAGCATATATATATATATATATATATATATATATATGAAATATTTAACAAGTCCAATATAGATTAAAACACACACGCACTCACGCACGTACGCACACACACACGCACACACACACACACACACACACACACACACACACACACACACACACACACACACACACACAAAGGGAATCTAGAAAAGGCCTTAGTTAAAAACAGACTTCACTGAACTCTCGGAAAATGACGCATGCGATAGTTGTGAAAAGATAACTCAAAACCTATTATTCAACGTCTATCCTTTTTTTATATATTAAAAAAGAAAATATGTATGTATACATGTAAAATTAGAACGGAGTATCAGATAGAGGGAATATTAAATTAAAAGATAAACAACAACATTTTGACAGAGTATGGGCTCATTTGAATATTTTTACTTTGTTTTGTTATTTACCATCTTATTAATAATTGATACGTATATTATATTTTTATTCATTTGAAAACAGCTAGTTCGGATTACAGGAATGTTCAGATCAGCGAGATTCCGAAGCAACTGATTTTTTTTTTAAATTAATAATATTTAGTATTCAGGGTTACGATATCAAACCACTGCTAAACACCAAAGCAGTAAAAGTCACATAAAATCGATTTGATAACTGAATTTATCGAATAGATATCGATAGACTACAATACATCTCCTTAACCCTCGAGTGGTCGCGTATGGCTCAGTTACAGGAAAAGTCGTGCGGATGACAATAGTCATCCACTAACTTTTCTGGTGTTTTAGCAATATGCATCTTTTTTAATCCCTTTATATTCAAAGATACTTTCCAAAGGATAAGAGAAATAAATTATTTACTCAAAATAATGAAATATAAACAGAGAGCACGTAGATCATAATCAACACATACCAAGTTAAAAATAATAATTACTGGGAAGGTCGCGTGGATGAAAAACGAAACAGTTCACTCAAATAGCACAGTACTTCAAAAATATCAGTAGAGGGCATTTATTGTAATTAAAACAAACTCTAATTGTATTAATTTTGGTATTGTAGACAAAAAAATTAAAAGGTCAGGTTTTGGCCAACCAAAACAAATGGGAATTACAAGTCGGGAATATCAAGTAGCAACTAACAGAGGTACTGACTGAGACTATCCCCCTAGCCTCCCTTTGCAGACTCTAGGCTCGTCGTATTCATCCAAAACAAATGCACGTCATCGAGGGTTAAAAATATCTGCACCCATCCTGACTCTTACATGACAACAAAATATCCCCGAGTTTTAATTAAAATCAGTCGAGTAAATAAAATAAAATAAACAAAAAAATAATTCAACAAAATTTGGAATGCATTTGTAATATACACATGGAGACAATTGAATGATTTTTATAGTTCGAAATACAAATTAACCACTAAATAAATCAACTTTGATTATTGACGGTAGTAAATCAAGTATTTGCTTGTTATGTATTGGTTAAGATGAATAAACCGCATAATTATATTGCATCTGGTTATTTATTTACGTATAAGAAATGTTTCGAAGTCCATTGTAGTTCACTACGTATTAGCCTTATTTGTTTTACTGATCGTGTGACTTATTTACTGTGCAGCGTCAAATGTCTAGAGCCATACTATTCACAAAACTCGAAGAACGAATTCTAATCGAATGTGACATAGTCGTGTTGTTCAGTAATTAATATTTAATAAGCTTCTAATATTTTCATTGGACTCTTGCAATATTTGACAACTGATATTCATTTATCCTACCTTAAGTAACTATAACACCGCGAAAATAAAAATAAAATATTTTTTTTTCTTATTGTATATTTTTATTTCAAGATACATATGAAGTTTTCCTCACCCAAAACCCTCTTCAACTCTCACACTCCATTTTTATCCTGACAACCACTTCCTATCCTATCAATCTATACCCCACCATTTATCCTTATTTGTTTTGCCACATTGTGCGAAGTCTTTTCCTTTGCTTTCTGTCTTCCATACCATTCTTAATGTTAGTATACGACCTGCATACTGATACAGTTCTTTCCACTCCCATCTAATAAGATAAAACTATTTTCTTAGTCATAAAATTATTCTAATATTTTAACACCAAATTAACCGCTTCTTTATTTTTTTTTTTCTGTTTGTCATAACAGGGAGGGAGATAATTCAGCATGCCATAAACTTCTTACCTGTACTGAAAATATATAAATTGTCTTGGATCCAGTATATTGTAAGGGTATACTGTTATAAGGCCAACGGTAGTGAAAGGAGGAGACTGCTAAACCACCATGTTTTTTCCTCCTAATTCAGGGTACCCACTTAATTGTGGCTGGGTTTCGACCAGGATGGTCTCCCGATCTCGAAGTCGATACACTTTTAAAATAACAGAAAATAAATTTTCGACTTCCAGAGAGACTCGAACTCAGGTTCAGGAGCTTCATGTTAAATTAACTCGACCACTGAGATAAGTGCCTTCAAATACACTTTCAAACGACTAATTTCCTGCCCATTACAAAGTTTAAGTTGAAAATATTATTTAATTAAATGATTAAGGTCTTCCTCTCCTTCTCCTTCCCTTTTTTTTTTTATTTTTTATTTTTCGATCACTTCCAACACACTCCCTCTCACATTCATCCTCTTTTTTGATTGGTATTTAGAAGTGCTTACAATGAGTAAAAAAGCGGTAAAATGATTAAGATGACATTTCAATAATTTTTGAAGAACTATTCATTACTACCACAAAAGGTTAGGAGCGTTGAGGATTTCAGGAAGGATTTTGGGTAGTAAGAATTCGATAGGAACGGAATTCGATAATTTAGTATTCTTTTTTTCTTCTAGTTTGTCTTCTAATATTGATACGTTTAAAAAAAAATCTATTATAGTTTCATTAGAAAAGGTCCTTTTACTAAAGTCCGATCCTTATTAAAATGCTTTGCCAAGAAATTCATTTTAGTTTCTATTCATATTGTTTTTCCTCCAATAGCAAACACTACATGTATCCGAGAAAAAAACCCGGCTTTATTCTTATATAATAAAAGTGAATAAAAAAAAAAAAAAAAAAAAAAGGAATAAAAAAAGAAGAAAAAGAAAAGGGACAAAGAATTAAGCTACTACGTGGGGCGGTTAGGACTAATTCTCGTAGGAGGGCCCGTTTTTATTCCTTCTGGCCTATAAAAGCTCTTTTATTACAGCCATAGCCTATTGTAGCTTCTTCTTTACTCGTCCATTTATTGCTATCTTTTACTTTTGCCTTCGCGAGTTTCGCAAATGGCTTTCTCTTTTATAGCGCTTCAATAGAGGTACCTTGAAGTTAAATGCGTGTAACAGAATGAATCCAATACAAATTACAAAAATAAAAAGGAGAAGTTATATAGTTAAATATAAAATTAATACTATTAGAATCCAAAGAATATTATTATTTAAACATACATATATATGTATGTATTCATGTTTATACGTATATATGCAAGCGAGATCGCATTACCAGTGTACTACCAATGCTCATCCATATTTTTCGTAGCTACTGGAAATAACATTTACCTAGCAAATGCTGAAGTTATGCTCTATACTCCTGTGAATATTTTTTTTTCTTATAATTCAAAATCTTAAATTGCATATAATTTAATAAATCAAGATGTGGAGATGCAAACAGACGTCCTTGCAGAAATAAGACAGAAAATAATATTTTCATCAATGGAAGAACACATAGATGTAAAAAAAAAAGAAATTATCGATTACTAAATATGCATCTATATAAACGATACTTAAACGACTAGAGTTAGCACATCGTTTTTGACTGCTCCAACATTAACTAGACAAGCGTTCATAGCTCCCACTTAATTAAGAAATACTTATTTACACCGCAATATTTAGACCCACTAGGACACAAGGAGATTTGGGGCTATATGAAACCTTCCAATCAAAAATCCTTCGTAAAATTCTAAATGTACTTTATTATGCCACAAACAAACTTATAGAAGGATTTTAATCCCTCATATGTTGCAGTTTTGGTCCAGACAAGATACCTAACCTTCCATGACGTCGAATCCACTATTGTCCCAATTTGATTCCCACTCCATTACCCATAACCCTTCGAGGCTCTGAAAAGAAGACGAAAAGGGAACTTTTTATAATGGGATTAAAGAACTCTAAGAAAAGTTAATGAGATCGAAAGCAAAGGGAAGAGTCATGAGAGTAAAAACACGAGTAGCATAAAAAAAAACAGAAGTTCGCAAGGCTATTTTTCGATTTTTATTTAAATTTTATGTTTTTTATGCTCAGAAACATAAAACATTTCAAATGCCAAATGCTGATATGCCGGATATGTGGATAAAAAAAAAATAAAAACATGATTCCAAATGCCTGGAAACATGTACATTCTGATGATAGATGTTTTAGTTTGCTAAGAGAAATATGCAAATGCATATATTTCACAATTCTATTGATGATAAACAATATGTTTACTTCATAATATTTCACAGCTAGTGATTAGATAATAACAATAATTGAAGCCAAAAAGTTATGGTTAAAAAAAAAAATCATTAATTTTAATCAGACAAATCCAAGAGATAGACGTAAAAATAGATTAAATGACCCAGTTCTAAAATAATACATGAGAAATAACGTAAGAATTAAAAAAAAGTAAATGAAGTCGAATTATTTCTCTTATACAATGGAACTGCAATTAAAAAAAAAAATTAAACATTTAGTAACCCTATAATCCCTATTATAAGACAACGGGAGAACGACAAAAAAAAAGAGAATATACTACCATGTGTCGTGCTCCTGAAACACACACACAAAAAAGACGGGACCGAGAGACAAAAAAAATCCATTAGAGGAAAAAGTCATATCTCAAGGCTGTGTGTTTTTGGTTCCTTTTGTTTTTTTCCCATTTAAGAGGAAGATAAATCCACAATCATAAAGTAAGCTGATGACATGCCAAGAGAGATTACGGCGCTTAATTCAATTCATTAATCACTCCGAGGCCCATCTGCCCAACTCACACCTGCTAACTGAAATTCGCTATTACCAACTAGTGCACATAACAATCCTCGTAACGCACATAACTGTTTAAAATATAAAAAAAAGAGAATTCTTTTATAAAAGAAATGCATCCTTTCTAACCACGAAATTTACTGAACCAATCTGTACCAAATTTTAACCACACTATCCTTATAGTTTCAGGAATGTAAAAATAAAATGATTTGAGAAGCAGTTTATAAAAATACAATCAGTTGTAGAAATAATAGTTGTTCTATGTACTTTAAATAATAAATTAATAATTAGAAATCAAGATTATACTAGCTGATTCAAAACTATATCAAAACGTTCTTCACACACTTTAAAATACGTGACTTTGTTTAAACCCTTGAAAGAAAAGACTATCAATTTATTACTTAAAAGAAATATTAATTTTTATTAATGTAACATTTAATATGATCTTCATTAATTGATTAAGTGATTGCGACATAAAAAGACGTTATCTGAAATAACTTTTTTTTTTAGGTGGAGTAATCTATGTGTTATCAGTGATTCAGAATGAGATGAAAACATTGTTCATTTAATTGAAAACATCTATGCCAATGTTTTGAAAAAAAAAAAAAATTATTGAAGGAAATACACACACACACGCACACGCACACAACAAAAAAAAAGTTTTATAATAAATACATTTCCTACTTTTTTCTTCACTTACAAAATAATTTACTAAGAGATAAGAATTTATTGCATAATACTTATTTCATAATGCATGTTAATCTTTAAAGCTTTATTATCTTAAGCTATATTAGGGTTTACTAAAAACTTTGTTCGTTAATATTAAAATATATTGATATAATTTTTAACAAAATCCTTTCTACAAAGAAAAATGTAAGCAATAATTTAAGGGGAAAAAATGAATATTTACGTAAATTTTAGACAAGATAATGGAAGGCAATTAAAGGTAAATTATTGAATGTAACAAAAGAAAATAAAAATAAGAATAGTTAAATACTCAGTACGTTGCCATTTTTTTGACTCATTAAGGTGTAAACATTTTTCTTACCTGCAACAAAAATATGATAAATTATTAGTATAAATTTATTTTATAACATTAAGTTGCAGTTTTAAATAAGTTTCAAAATTATAATAACACATCACATTCAAAAGAAAAAATATATTCAAATTTATTTATTTCTAGGTGACGTGTATAGCAATGTGACTACAGGCTATCTGATTATCTTTAAGAAACATTGAAATATACTATTCAATATTTTTTGCAAATTTATTTAATGAATTTTGCTTAGACATTTCAGACACGACAAAATTTAAATTCGTTGAATCACTCAACGAACAAAAATAAAATAAATTATTTGAATTTTGCTCTTTAATATCTTGCATACATTAAATGAATGAAAACATACATAAATATTTATAAATGGATCGAGGAAAACGGTTTTTCCCTTTTTCAATATAAATTTATTAGTGAGGACTAGATTTTTCATATTTAATATGCATATATTTAATTTATTTCTGAGTATGCATTAAAAATGAAAAAATGAAAACATAGCTTTATGAATAATATTGAGTACATACATTTTACTTTGAACTTACCCTCCCCTATCTTATGTAACTATCCCAGATAGCAATACAAATATAAATCACTATACGATGAAGTTAATCGTATAGCACCTAATTCATTTAGCCTCTTTTCGAAAATTATAAATGTAATTAACTATTAATAAAACGTATAAGTAACTCTGGTTAATAGTCTTTTTTCTCATTTCTTTGTTATCTCTTCAAAGTACCGAAACAATCCCCGCTTAACACAGTGACCCGAAACGGAGCTCAAAAAAACAATACCAATAAAGCGGGGAAAATGAAAATATAATATAATTAAAAAGAAAATGGGGTGAAGAAAAAACGAAAAGCAATTTGGATGAGGATAAAGGGTCCTGTATGTGCACAAGGGCCATATTAAGAGAAATTTTATTTGAAAAAAGGCTGAAAACAAGTTCTCACTTGTATTAGAGGCCGAAGTATTTTTTTTCCCTCTTCCATTCTGCTTTTATTTTTACAAATATTGTTCTATTTTATAACAAGTAGCAGGTATTGTATGGCTACAACAGTGCTTATTGTCAATAAGCAATGTTATTTATTTTTTTTAAAGGGAAAATCATAATTTCAAATTCTATCGACTTTCCACAGAAACAATGTAATGTTCATGCATCATATAAAAGTAACTTTTTTTTACATCTTTTTTTTTTACCATCTATAGATATTTACAGCTGTATACACTGTATAAAATAAGTAAATTTGAGGAAAATGATTACAATAACATGTAAAAAGCTACTGACTAGTAGCACGTCTATAGTTCTATATTAGAAGATCTCTTGGCGACCTTTTCCGACACCTCGGAGGGTTATCGGGAATGGAGTGTGAGACAAGTTGGGAGACTAGTGGATACAGGAGGGTGTGAAGTTTGCTATAGAACGATATGTATCTGGTTTTGGCTAAATCAGCAACCTATGGAACTTAAAAGCCATTGTCGTTAATTTTGTTTGTGACATAATAAGAGCCATTGAGGATTTTACGAAGGGTTTTGGATTGTAAGGATTTCATAGGAAAAGAATTGGAAGGTTTAGTGGAGCCTCGAAGCTCAACTCCGTATCTCCAAATAGGTCTAATTACTGTCATGTAAATAAGTCTGTTGAAATTTATTGGGAGCTTTGAACGCTTTTTTATTAAATATTGGAGAAGTCGAAAGCGACGAGCGGTTTCTTGTCTTTTAAGTCTGGTATGTGTTTTTAACATAAATAATATAACTTAGTAACAGTCATAGCAAGTTATAAATTGCGATAGAGACAAAATTATACATGAATATTTTAGGTTAACAACTGTAATTTCATTTTCAGCAGATGGACATACGAAGTTGTTATTTGTGGCGACAATAAACCCTCCAATTACTGTCGTATCCATTTCTTGCAATTCAAAGTCTTTTGAAAACCCACCTCCTTGATGTTATGCCACAAATAAACACATCAATATCAACAATGACCTCGACCTTCTATGTATAGGTGATTTGAATAGAATCAGATACCTTTGGGTATCCTTTCATAAAAACTCCATGCCTGTCCAAAGCCGATAGTGTTTAAATCACGGACTCAAATCAGTTCCTGACAATCCTTACAACCATTATAAAAAATGTGGTCTTAGGAACTTCTAATTCAGAGCATTTATTAGGGTCTAGCAATGTATTAGCAACAATACCAGTCAATATCGAGTCACTTACAATGGCAATTACACTATTTCCCTATGAGATTTTACTTATTTACTTAAAGTATTTTTGTCTATATAATTGTCAATGACAAAAATAGATTTTAAATAAAAATTATTTTTAAACTGATATCCTGGAATTTAGCAATTGTATCGTGTCACAAGAGTGTAGCGGAGTAGCTTAGTTGATATGTACTCGCTATTAGATAATAAAGAAATAGGGATAACATTTCCAGCTGCCAAAGCTAAAGCACTAACAAAATAAATATATCCATGCATTACTACTATGACGTAACAGTACTAATAAAAGGTTTTTTGTTAATCTTAACGAATTCTGGTTTATATATTGGGTTAGTGCCAAAAAATGCAGCTTTATAAATGTTTAAACTTTTATAATTGACAAAAAAATGTATTATAATTTTGTGAGGTTCATAATGTTGAGTGGTAAACATTAACTTTTCTTACACGTAACGAGTATATTTGCGAGGATACCACAGCCGTCGTTGTCAACAACAGAGAGTCTAACGCGACCTTCCTTGTCTTTGAGATCAAAATCTCCAAGTCGACATTTTTGGAATCATCGCTGCTCTGGTGCTAATGCTTCCTTCACCCCAAACAACATTGATTCGATTTGGACCGCACTTCGACCATGTTTGAACCCATGAAAACAAATCTAGCGAAAATTTGGAATTATCTTTGTTTACTTGGTAGGCATTTGCCTAAACAAAACATTCAAAACCTGTATTATTTTTGCACTAAGAAAATGAATAGTCGGAATAGAAATTAACTAACTACATATTATACCTATACCGAAGATAATAAATATTATAAGCTGTTTACTAATTCTCTCCTTGTTAATGAACTCCTTTAATAATAAATGTGTTTTGCATTTTTAGCTCTTTTTTTTTTTTCTAATACTCCATTTATTTATTTTATTTACAAAGAAAATAGGAAATTTTGGAAAATGGTGATCTGTTTTTCAGATCTGCCAGGATCTGACAATTTTTTGAGGCCGAAGGACATCCTTGGACACCCTCCTTCCCCACATAGAATTTGTTTTCCGTCCTTAACTATACTATTTTTAGATGGCAGGAGCCTTGGCCACCTATAAACATAGTAGTTTTTGACCTTAAGGATACTATTTTCAAATATTTCAAGATATAACGATTTTAATACGGCAGAAGGATAACTTTTTTAGCTCTCATCTGGATTATTTTTTATCAGTAGCGATTTTTAAACTAAGCTATCGAGAATCAACACCAGTTTTTTCCTCTGCATCTACATTGCTTTGTATTAATAAAGAAGTAAATGACCTAGATAGGAAGAAGAAACAGACACACGAATGCAAGAACCCAGGACAGAGCAGAGATAATAGAGACCAACACAACCTGAGTTATGAGGAAGGACACGGAGCCGAGAAAGATGCGGTGGGTCAGCTGAGGGCCAAGATACCGGAATATGGATGGACTGTCCCCGGGGCCAACCTCCATTAAATACGGTCAAAACTTTTATCGTTGGATAAAGCCCCATCGGTTTTATAGTTTTACGGGCCATACCATCGCCATATTTCATCCCTTTCCGGACCGCCCTATTATTTTCTACTTCACCATCGGAATAATAGACCTTCTCCGGATATTTATCGCGGATTCGGACAAAAGATTTATATTCTGTTTACATCTCGCGAATATAAAATTGATTATTCTTACAAGAACTTTATTAACGAAAGTTATATAAAGAAAAAGAAGTTGTTGACAGATGAAAACCTTAAAATTAAACATGCTAGAAAAAAAAAGGATATTCAATTAATTATTCTACACATGGACTTAAAAGTACCTGACGGTTTGATCGAAGCAGACGCATCTGTAAATCCGTTCCGTTGTATTCTAATCAACAACAGATATTTTAAATGCTTCTTTAGTTTGATAGATTACTTGAAATTTCATTTTTTTTTTTTTTTTTTTTTTAAGTATTTGTTTCAGCCATCAATGGGCTACGACTACAGAGCTTCTATCATTGCTGCTTATTATGTCATAATTAAATTCATCCATAGCTATCTAGATGTTCCGTGTGCTTCAGATTTGGGCTGAACAAGATACATACCTTCCATGAAGAGGATAATTATAGCTTTTTGATAGTTCATTCAGTGAACTGATATATATATGTATATACATTGGCTTTATGCAACAATAGCTTCAAGAAGCTGTTTCGCTTTGCTTCCTTAGATCTTATCGTAAAAGAAACAGATAAAAGACTTATTTTGAAACACCGAGGAGATTGTTCTTGATTTCTTGAACTTGTCAATAAAAAAAACTCCCAGGTTTTTCAGGTTGACACATTTGTACAAGTTGTATCGTGTTGAGAGGGAGTGTAAGTTGGGAGGATAGTGGATTCAAGAGCTTATCATGGTTAATAGAAATATTTTTAGGGCCAATGCTTTTTTGGATCGTTTTGGATTAGCTACTTTGTAATTTTACAAGGAGGATGGATGATTTCATGGAGGATTTTGGATTCTAAGGACTGGGTACAAGAAGAACCAGAAGGGATCGGTAAACAAAATAATTGAATATAAAATAAGTTGAAAAATAACAAACTACAAATCAATTTAGCTACTTTAAACATTTAAAAACTGTTTACATCTACAATTTTTCTAAGGTAAAAAAAAAAAAAAAATATATATATATATATATATATATATATATATATATATATATATATAACAATATAATACACATAACAACGTATACTTGAATCATTTAAGAAAAATGAAAACAGAAATATATGAAATCGTGTGGAGCATACTACAGAGCTGATAGGATTCTCGAATCTCATCGGCTTAGAAAGAGCCCTCTATGATAAATCTGAAGGTACAGAGGGATTGAAATCCGCAAGAAATTTATTTTGGAAATTGATTTCACTTTTTACTTAAGAAAGTTTCCCGAAGGATCCTGTTGGAACGGAAAAGGAAAAGCCTTGCAAATCAGTGGCCCTTAGCCTAAGCTGGCAGATAAAAGGCCTAACTAAAGTCTCTAGATTAATGTCGGCATTAGCGGCCACCTCATGGGTCTATCGCTAACAGATTCACCTCGCCTATATCTTGCCTATAATTGCGTAACTTTTACAAAAGGCATCTATAATAGAGCAACTATTGAAATGATAAACTAATGATCGATAACAGTGGCGTATTTCTAAAATGCAGCGTTAAGTATGTAAACAGAACAAATTAAGTTCAGGTACGCGTAATGACATAAAAGAATCAATAAAATATGGAATTGAGAAATTGTTGAACACTTCTATTGTTTTTTTGTTTTTTTTTCAAAAAATAATTTCGAATGATAAAAATTCACGTTCAGTTAAAAGGAAGCAACATTGTCTCTCTGGAAATCGTTTACGCATCTAGTGTGGATCTAAGCCATGTCGAACTAAGTCGCGCTTTCAGGGATTTTAACTAAATGATAAATTGGTGATAAAGAGATAAAAATAAATGATAAGAGAAAAAATAAATAAATACAAATAACAAAAATTAAAGGCACTCTTGAGACTTCAGTTTAAGAAAGAATAAAATGTTTTAGTAGTTGCCCCCTGGGCCTTCGAAGTTCTCTATTTTTTTTTCTTACCTGTGATTTATTTGTCTCTAGAAGATAATATTTAAAAATTAAAAAGCTTAATACTCCTGTCCACCTATGCTCTTATGTTCTTTATTTTCTTCTTAATTAATTAAAAATTCATTAACATTCGAAATAAACAAAGTTCAGAAAAATAGGGGTTTCAAACGGGACATTTTTTATTGAAACGAATATAGCTCCTAAACGGTAGGTCCTAGCGACAAAAGTTAAATAACAAAAAATATTCTCCATTAAATTTCTGATAAGGGAACTGACAGAAATGTTCGATACGAGCAACACCAATAGAGCTAGAGCGTGTCAAACTACGGGTAATGCCTTCGCGTTTCCCCAAAACGTATCGCTTTCGACTAACTAGACCAAGGATAAAACATGTTTCATGTTAAAAAATAAATAAAATAATAATTAAATGAGGAAGTTACGTGAGATACACGTACGCACTGACTTAATGTTGCGGGACAATGTGTAAAGAATCCCATTCCGGCTGGGATCCAAAAAAGAGACTAACTCATCACACGAGATGCAAGATTCATTTTGCAGCTAGCGCGACAAAGAGACCGAACAAAAACCCAAGCGCGTACTAGGCCTTAAAGTATGAAAGTATGTATGTATAGCTGTTCACTGAACGAACCAATCCATCAAAAATATGTAATTATTCTTTTCATGGAATGTCAGGTGTCTTATTTAGGCCAAATCGGTCACTAATGGTGAATTTATACCATAATGGATAAGTTTATAGGTGACATAATAAGGAGCAACGAGGATTTACGAAAGATTTTGGATTGGATAAGGGAAGAATTCTCTTCTCTTTGGCTCAACTCCATATGTCCAATGGGACTAATTACAGCCATGTAATTAAGTCTATTGTAAATAATTGGGAGCTTTGAACACTTGTCTTGTAAAAGTTGGAGCAGTAAAAAACGACGTGCTGTTTATAGTATTTTAAGTATCACATATTTTTAAGGTATGAATACAAATTACAAAAGAGGAAGATAAAGGAAAAATCATTGAACAGTAGAAAAAAAGGTAAGTCGTCAATAACTTGGTTCAGTATATTTTGTAATACACATTTATGGAGTTAGGAAAAGCTAAAAAGGGAAAATGGAGAGTGATTTAATAAAAATCCTTCCATTACTATAGCCCTCTTCAATTCTATACCTTTATCTATTATTTAGATTAGGTAACGGTTTTAAAAGGGGTGATATGAATTATTGAAATAGATTTCTACATCATTATAAATAATTATTTATAAATAGTTATAAGTGTTGCAGAATTTTAATTTTTAATCTTTAGGTGTTATGTTCGGCTGTAGCAGGAATGAAAATTGGCACACCGCTAATGGCCCGAGGCCCCAATCAGCTGAAGTAGGTGAAAAACTGGCCGTGCCTCGGCAAGGTTTCAAAGTGTCTTAGCGAGAGCCTAGTCCGGTCTACATCCATCAATTATTCATGGCTGTTGAGAAAGTGGTGGTTGATCGATATATCTCAGGGCGAGATAAGATAGCGACGTCGAGTCTGTGCGCCATAACGACCGCACTGGTTACGACAACCCTATTGATGCCTGTTCCAGAACCGTCGGATATATTGCGCTACACGAGAGAGATTTGGGGCGGTCCGCATAGGATCAGCAATACCAGTCGGCTGTTGATCCACTTAAGAATACAAGCCACAAAGAGTAATTTAGAATAGTGTTAGATCAAGGCCTAGTAGTGGGCTTATTAGATAAATAACCGCCAGTTACTTTTAACAATAACAGGGAATCATATGACTTAACATATTAATAAAACGGCATTTTTCGTCAAATAGTGGATGTGCCCAATTACCTCGAAAACAAGTTAACTATGAACCATATCAAAGCAGTATTTTTAATAAATTCATTGTGAAAAAATGGTTAAGTTGTGCTTTTATTTATATCAAATTAAAGCATCTATTTTAACGCTCTAAAAATACTAGAGAAACAACAGGATTTACTGTGATGATACGATAAAAAATATGAATTATATCATACTGAAAAGATTGACCTATCGACTTTTTCACGAAAGTCAGGGATATACATCTCTTCTTTTAGCATTATTCTATTTTTTTTTATTGAGTATTATAACAGCCAAAAAAGAAGGCGATAAGTAATACGGATAGATATATGGATCCATATACACAACATTTACCATAACAAATTCATGAAAAAAAAAGTAAATAACTAAAGATCCTCATACTGCACAATATAGGAAGTGAAAAAAATAAAAATAAAAATAATAGTAAAAATAACAAAAATCCTAAATTAAAAGCTTTAAATCATTCTAATGTTTAGAAATTATTAATAAGTGACGAACTTGCTTTCTAAAACATTTCTTTCCTTTTGTAACGAGGATCTGGAAAAACTGTCGAAACAGGTGAACCTAGCTTCACAATGAGAAATTACACTGCTATTAAATTACAGAAAAAAAAAAAATTGAAGCTTTTAGTGTAGAACGTTGTTTAGTTCGAAGACTGCCAATAGGAATTAATTTTTAAAAAAAATTGATGATAATTCAAGAACTTCCAGCTGGAAACAAAACATTATTGCAAAAGACTTAAATAAAACACACTCCAAAACAAATAAAATAGTAGATAATTCCAAAACTATAAACCGATACCCAGGTATAATTTGGATTTGAAATGAGTTGGAATGGGCGATCCTTCGGATATACAAATCTGATTTCTCGTTGATGCGTGACCGGTTCGTAGTCCTATTGTTTGACTTGCCTGCTGACATAGTCCTGGTGTTGAACAATCTCTTCAAATGTATTTTTAGCATTGCAAAGCGCTCGGCATCACAGTAGCTGTTGTAGATAAAGTTATCCCCAACCGCAAACAGTCGCTGATCCGTTGTTTTTGCAGACTACATCAGCGGCATAAATCAAGAACAATGGCGGAGAAAGGACTATTCCTTGTGGCACGCCGCAGATAAGGGGTCGCTCTGGAATGCATGTCAAGAACCCGCACACTTCTATCGCTGATAAAGGAGAATATGACGTCATACAGAGTTTTTTGGCACTCAAGACAAGCTTACCTCATAACATACCGAGAAAACCTAAGAGGAAGAGCACAGAACATTCAATGGAAATAAATTATGTTGCCAATTTTTTTTGACGTAATACGATAAAAATAGAAAATTATAAATATAAGGTGCAATTTTAATAACATTATGAGAAAAATCATAGTTGCAAAACAAACACATATTATTTTAAGTATATTTTTAGTATATGAATAAATTTAAAACATTTTTTTTTTTTAATTTTTATTTATTTTGTTGAAATTTACAACTGTACAATATATATATATATATATATATATATATATATATATATATATATATATATATATATATATATATATATATAAATGTGTTCACAACAATTACAATAAGAAGTAGCACTTAAACTCAAAAAATTCTACACAAGAAGGTCTCTAGGCCATCTTCTTTTTAGACGCCTCGGAGGATTATCGGGAATGGAGTGAGAAGCAAGTTAAGCGACTAGAGGATTAGCGTGGTTATGGAGTTTACTATGAAAGGATAGGTATCTGGTTTGGGCTAAATCAGCAACATATCGAACATTAAGATCTTTATGGATAAGTTTATTAGTAACAAAGAAAGGAGCAATGATGATTTCAAAGGATTTTGGATTATAAGGATTGGATACGGGAAGAATTTGAAGGTTTAGTTGAGCCCCAAAGCTCAACTCAATATGTCCAAGTAGGTCTGATAACTGTCGTGTAAATGAATCTTTTATAGTAAACTGGAATTTTTTGAATAACAAAAATATAAATTGATAAAATAAACTATACTTATAAAAGAAATAAAATTAAAATTTAAAAACAATAATAACAGTAAATATTGGAAAACTAAAATATAATCATACTATATAAACAATTTATGCTATTGGGCTGGGGATCTATGAACCATGCCTGATTCCCACTAAAGAAGGGACAAGCCAGACCCTAAGTGACCCCAGAACTACTTTTATCAGCTTAATCACTGGTGTCAAAACCCATAGGAAGTGAAGTGAAAGTGCTACACCAAGATATTAGAAATATAAATTTTATTTTAATTGGTACCTTCTGATAAAGAACTTTTATTGTAGTGCTACTAATGGGAACAAGTCATTTCATTGCTATGCGTTACATTTGTTAATTTAAAAAATAAATAAATAAACATCGGATACTCAAATTGATTTGGATTATAGAAACTGCAATGCATTCGAAATTGTTACAAGTATAGCAAGCTGGTATTTCAATACATAAAAAAAATATATGTAAATTATTAAAAAACAATATTGCTCTTATATGTTAATAATATGAAGCCAATGAATCAGTTACTCAGTTAAAAATGTTAAATTTTATTTAGATAAGATCTTTCCTTATTAAACAAGCCGAATTAAACTTTTGATCGATAAACACAGAGCAACTGGAAACATATCGAAAGGCATTATCAATATATTCTTAAAAACAAATAACCAAATCGATATCCATAGTACATAATTTACCATTTTAATCGACTCAGATCCCTATTCAGATCCACATTACTGGAAAACCTAAGAAATAAAATAAAATAAAGAGGAGAAATCAACATTTAAAAAACGAGTGGAAAAAGAAACAAAATATGTTACAATAAGGGAAAAAAATCAGTTGGAGGCATACTAATATGGATGTCTAGGAAACCTCTCATCATGGTTGAATACTTTTCAGTTCCCACCGAACAGTATTCCCAAGAAGGTCCACTATTGTTCTGCCACTCACCTCACACCTTCCAGGTGTTGTCAGCCTATCGCCATTCACAACGCTCAACTGAGAGAATTTGGGGTGAGTACAGTTGTGTGAATGAGGTTCCGAAGGGATGGGACGCACCACCAAAGCTCTACAAAGATCGCAAATCTCCCTTTCTGATATTTCAATTTGTTTTTAGATATTCATTCAGTTTTACAACTATATGAAAAATAAAATTAATATGAAATCTAATAAATGTGAATACAATGCTTCTAATAACATGGCAACTGCTTGTAAAGCAACTACCCATTGGTAGTACATCAATTAAAGTTCTATACTGGAAGGCCTCATGGACATCTTTTCAGATGCTGCGGAAAGTTGGATAGAATTGGAAGCAAGATGAGATACCCATGGATTCGAATGTTTATGGAGTTTGCTATGATATGAGAGGTATTTAGTTTGGTCTAAATCAGCAACATATAGAACATCTTTTATGGACAAGTTTCTTTGTCACAGAGTAAGGAGCATGAATTGGATGCTTCAGTGGAGCTACGAAACTCAACTCCATATGTCCAAATAGGTCTCATCACTGCCATATAGATGAATTGAGATTATATATTTAAACTGCTAACGCCCATTTTCGAATATAAGCTACAATTTAAATATTTTTTATTATTAGCGTTAGCTTAAGTCAGTTTCTCGAATGATCCATACCTGTCACTTGATATCAAAGGAGTCACGACAACTTAATTCCACTTCGTAGGACTGGTGCCTCCAAAAGGTCAAGGTAAACGTGTCTAAATTATCTCTACACGAACATCTAGCGAGCAATACTTTCAAGACTGTAAATAATTTTGTTTATTCCTTTAAAACATTCTAAACCCTTGAGCACATAAGGGAGGGCTGAGTTATTATTGGGCACATTAAAAAGTAAAGGGCGTATTTCGAGGTTTAAGGGCTATGAGGTGGGCTTAACTTTCAATGGGCGCTTTGAGGGTGTCGGTTCTGAAAGCCGTACTGACCACATGAAAGGCACTTTCACGGACATGAAACATTTTGTTATTTAGCCATAGACAACGAGCTAAATTGTTAACCTCTATAAATAAGAACAAAATATCAACAAGGATAATGAATTATTTTTTATCCTTGTTTTATAATATGTAACAACATATTGGAGATCAGATACTAATTCTGGAAAATATGATAAAATAATCATGACATGAGATTTTTTTTTTTTTTATACATGACTTCAAACCTATATAACTTTAAGCATCAACCTACCTTCTTTCTTTTTATAGCAATACACACTTTTAATTCATGGATTCTTGTATGAAAGAAGAAAACATAAAACGAAGGGGAACATGGAGTAAAATAATTATCAAAATATCACTGGAGGATAAATGCTTTAGGAAATAGCTCTGGATGTGAAATGGCCACAATGAATGATTTAGCAATTATGAGCTGTAATTGGTTTCCCTCGCATCGACAAAGGGGCACCAGCCTGTACAAAAATCTCATCATGTTTTCAGTTTTCTTTTCTTTTTTTTTTTTTTTTTTTTTTTTTTTTTTTTTTATCTTTTTCCCGGGAAAGAGAGGGAATTTATACTTGGCTGGCCTTCAACAGATCTTCCCTGACAGCTGGAAAAACAAGTCATCAGTTTCCAACTGAATCAGCGACACACAATTTCAAGCTCGGATTAGACTGTATTACTTCGGTCGGAAACTAAAAGGCAAAGGGAGCTAAATTTGAACAACAGACTGTTTATTTTTGAACATTTCAAATGTAGAACATTCGCTGGGTAATGTCCTTATCTTATCTGAAATGGTATCAGGAGTCGTTTAATTTAATGAAGCTTATTTTGCAACAAATAAGGTCATGATCTAATATTATTATTGATCTTAGGAGAAATATTCGATTTCTAGGAAAAAGAGAAAAAAGTAAAGCAATGATGTCTCCCAACATAAACTTTATATTTTGATTCAGAGTTTCAATATGGACAAGTAAGGCATCACATTATAATATTATTTGAGTAATACTTCACGTATTACAAGAAATATGTTTTGGTTGATGGTAATGATTGACGAGACTTTTAGTCGAAATAAATTTTGTTACCAATGGAGTAATGTTGAGGGCTTGAAAAAATGAAATATTAATCTATATATAAATATCAAAAGAGCGTTGATTTTATACTAGCATACGGCAATCTATTACAATATACGAGGTGTGATCAAAAAGTTCCAGGACTGAATTTTTATACATTTATTCATACAACATACAGGTTATTCAAATTTATCTCCTTCGAAGTACTCCCCTTGGGAAGCTACACACTTCTCCCACCGGTGTTTCCACTGATCAAAGGCCCCCAAAAACTCTTCTTTTGTAAAGGTGTTTAGCAGATCCGTTGTTTTTTCTTTAATTTCGTCAACTGTTTGAAATCTTCGTCCTTTCAGGTGTCTCTTGAGCTTCGGGAAAAGAAAAAAGTCGGCTGGAGCCAGGTCAGGTGAGTAGGGGGGCTGAGGAATGACAGTCATTGCATTTTTTACACAAAAAGGCCATCGTTAAACCTCTTGAACCACTGATGGCAGCATGATCGGCTTAGACATTCTTCACCAAAAGCCTCTTGTAACATCAAAAAGGTTTCAGAAAACGTTTTGTTCAGTTTCACATAAAACTTCACACAAACACGTTGCTCTTCTTTCACATTCATTTTCATAAAATATCCAAACTCAATAAAACTAACCTCAAACAAACTGTGCTAATGTTACTTTCAGTGATGTTATGATTGATCTGCAAACACAGCTGTGTTCCTGTTGAGTCAGGCAATACAATGCTGCCAACCGCATCGCTGTGAGACATTGCATTCCCATAGTATATAAAAAGTCCTGGAACTTTTTGATCACACCTCGTATATGTCTTTTGGTTGGTCTCTTTGTTTTTTGTTTTTTATCCTAAACAATGTACCATTTTGCCAAGAGCAAGCTCTGGTAAAATCAGCTTGGGTCAAAATTTTACTAAGTTTCCAAGTCAGAACTTTAATAGAGAATAGTTTTGATATGTAGTATTTGTTGCTTGGGTTTATCTTATAGGAGCTATATTGGTTTCAATGGAAAAAAAAAAAAAAAAAAATCACATTTGAAACCTCTATTTTATCTCAACTTTTATAAAATCACTGACTGTTTCAGTTGGAAAATTTTAAAATATTTTTTTTAAAAAACAATTTATTGAAATTTACAACTGTACAAATATACATCAAGTAAATGTGTTATAAACGCTTACAATAGCATGCAAAGCTTGAAAAGAACCACGCATCAGTAGCATTTTAACAAAAAATATACACAAGAAGATCTCAAGGCCATGTTCTTTTCAGACGCATAGGAGGACTATCGGGAATTGAGTGGGAAGCAAGTTAAGAGGAGCTTATTATGAAAGGATTGGTATCTGGTTTGGGTTAAATCAGCAACATATGGAGCATTAAGATCTTTATGTATAAGTTTATTGGTGACAAAGTAAGGAGCATTGATGATTTTTCGAAGGATTTTGGATTGTAAGGATTGGATACGGGATGAATTGGATGGTTTAGCAGGGCCCCAAAGCTCAACTCCATAAGTCCATATAGGTCTAATCACAGTCATGTAAATGAGTCTTTTGTAATTAATTGGGAGCTTTGAACGTTTGACTAGTAAATGTTGAAGTAGTCTGTAACGACGAGCAGTTTCTTGTCGTTTTAGTCTTGTATGTGGATTCCAAGTAGGACGTTTCCCAAGTGGAGTCCTAGGTAGCAGATCTGTTCAACTGGGATTATTTTAAAATATAAATTGAGAAAAGCAGTACATTAGATAGATGTATCCATTATCTTGTTCCCAGTTAGGGAGAAAAAAAAGTTTAATTTGTTTAAATTAATTTTAAAAGTTCTTAATTAATATTTTAATTGTCGTAATAAACTATAAACCAGTATTGGTAAAAAAAAAAAAAAAGTATAGGTTACTACCACATAACCTATATATTAAAATAAACATGGTCCCTACTGGAATAAATGGATAGATATATGTTTCAACCTTTGTTATATTGTCATGCCGCCTATGAGAAACCAATTTCAAAATATTTCCCTATTGAGATCTTCCGTTTACAGCCACAAATTTTTGGGCGGAATGATAAGTAGATAGCCAACAATGGATTGGGCCGGGCCATTGTGGACGCCCTATAAAGGAGCACCGTCGAGAAGGAGGGATGAGACGATATTGATAAAAGATAGAGGCGCGCGAGGAGACTGATAAAGACGGGAATATGGTGAGTCGTTCCCCGGGGGCTGAGCCCCTCAATAATACACAGCTCCATCTCAGAGATTGTCTATCAGGGCTAATAGCTTCATTCCAGCTCTCATTACATCGGCTGCAATATGCAAAGGATCCATCCGCTGCAGGTGGGTATAGAGCGTCTCGAGTGGCTAAAGTGCCTTCTATATAGGCTTCTCGCATTAATGTCTACTCTAGCTAAAAGCAAATGGAAACCTAGGTCGTTACACATAATGCAATAAAATAAATATCAGTGTTAATATATATGGTAATGTATAATAATTGGTCCGTATTATGCCTACTACGTTCCAATTATTATTAACTGCTGTGGGATTGTAACTGGCAGACAAGGTAGGAAGATATTCAAAATTAATTTTACACTTTGAAAATACTGGTGCTGAAATTAATGGAGTTAGAAATCATTAGAGGAGATAATGCACATAACTTAGAATAAGAATGACTATAACTAGTAAAGCTAGTTGACTATCACACACAAAGTACCGTATATAAAGTTCTGAGATTTTTGAAAAATACTACGATCAAGTAAAATTCTCGAGACCCTTCTCTTAATTTATTGAGACTTAATCTTAATTAATGCTAACCGAAAAGAATGTTTTCCTTTTTGTTTCATTGTTATACTTTTTGAAAATATTATATAAATATACATTTTTTACATTTTTACACACAAACTTTTCATCCGTAAGTTTTCTTAAGTGTACAGTTTCATTAAACATTTATTAAACGTTTTTCTTTAATATTTACTAGCATAACCCATTGCAGCTTCACCCGCTATAATAAAAAACTTAGATTTTTTAAGAATAATAATTGAATTTCATTTGTTTATATTGTTACATATAAACCTGTATAAAAAACCTGTATTTCAGTAAGAAATTTACTATTATTTCTTCAATGATATTTTAACGCATGGGAGTAGGTTTACCCTGGTTAAAATTGGATTAATTAGGAGTTTGAAGAGTACGGAAAAAGCATGATTAGACATCGGCTTAGGCAGAAATTAATTTATCGATACATCTGGTAGAATTTTTATTTCTGACCATAAAAGTATATGACAGTTTGAAAAATCTCGTTTCTAGCACCCCGGACTATACATTTTAATTATTATTATAGTAAAATTTATTATTATAAACCTTCCCAAAACTATGAAGATGTATTTAAAATTTATTACAGTTGGGTTTAATAGTTTTACCATTGTTGTTTTACCATTACATAATGGCCGCATGTTCGATTTTTAAACTGCACTGGGATCCACATGTCGCTTTATATATTTATAGCATTTTTAATGACAATCTAATTGAAAATAAGTAATCATTATCATCAATTTTTATCTCTATATGACCCTGTACCTTTGTAACCTCTCTCGAACGATGCTCCACACCTATTGGTCGATTACCAATCTTCACTGCGCACCACATATATATATCGCTTATTTATAGCAATATAAATTAAAATCTTTAAATGTTATTATTGCTAAACCTTCGTTGAACTATAAAGATGATGTGGTAAAAATTGGGTTCAGATTGGTTCAGTAGTTTTCGTTTTTATTGATCACAAACTAAAAAAGGCTTGTCCTTTTATATAATAGTATAGATTATAATTATCAGTTTTTAATATTTGTTTTCATGATTATATTTTTTAATGATATTCCACTAATCCCTGTTGAACAGATCAGCTACCTAGGACTGCACTTGGACAAACGTCTTACTTGGAATCCCCATACAAGACTAAAACGACAAGAAACTGCCCGTCGTTACAGACTACTTCAACATTTACTAGACAAACGTTCAAAGCTCCCAATTAATTACAAAAGACTTTACATGACAGTGATTAGACCTATTTGGACGTAAGGAGTTGAGCTTTGGGGCCCTGCTAAACCATCCAATTCATCCCGTATCCAATCCTTACAATCCAAAATCCTTCGAAAAATCATCAATGCTCCTTACTATGTGACCAATAAACTTATCCATAAAGATCTTAATGTTACATATGTTTCTGATTTAGCCCAAACCAGATACCTATCCTTCCATAGAAAGCTCCATAACCACTCCAATCCACTAGTCTCCCAACTTGCTTCCTCCTCCATCCCTGATAATCCTCCGAGGCGTCTGAAAAGAAGATGGCCTAGAGACCTTTTAGTGTAGATTTTATTGAAGTGCTACTAGTGAGTAGTTCTTCACAAGTTATTTACATGCCATTGTATTCACTGTCAACACATTTACTTGTTGTATATTATTTTGTACAGTTGTAAATATCAATAAATGGAAAAAAAAAAAAAGATTATAATTTATCATTTGTTTTCAATTAATGTAGGTTATGTAATATTCACTTTGCTATAAATAACAGTAGTATACTAAGGCCTATTTCTCAATATATATAGAGTATATATATATATAATATATATATATATATATATATATATATATATATATATATATATATATATATATATATATATATATATATATATATATATATATATATATATGCCATTATGCAAAGATAAAAATAACAAAGTTAAATTGAAATGACACTAATTAGTTAATATTAGTAATGGGTTTGCGGTCGACTAAGGTGGTTTAGCAGAGCGAGGTGTTGCACAGGGATAGAGGGGAAGTACTGGGAATTGTTATTTGTGGTAACGGAGGCTCCCACCTGGGACGTGTCGGAGAAGGCTTAGCTGGAATCTGATAATGACTATTATAGCGTCGAGGGCTCTCCGGAGCCTGGAAACTTAACTCCAGGAGATAGAGACTCGCTTCGAGGACTCCCATCAACAGATGGCTGCCTCTCATTGTCACACCTAGTCCAAGGGAACATGAATGGATTTTAATTTAAATTAATTCGAAGATAGAAGAACGATACTGTTTAAAATTAATTCCTTACCCATCCGAAAATATTAAAAAATATCGAAGAAAATAAACATCCCCTTATATCAAAAACCATATTAGCCACTGAATACTTCGGCCAAAATACAAAATAGTTAGAAGGAAGTATCCTGTTAAAAGGAGTGGAATTGGAAGAGAATGTCCTTTAAATAACGAAACAATTTAATCAATATTCAAAACGAGAACAATTACCATATTTAACGATATAAAAATCAGATTGATACAAAGCTAAATAAAATTCGAGGAAGAACAACAATGGCGCTACGGTCCATGCAGAACCTTGGCCTCTTCCACGATTCCCCTCCATTTATTCCGGCCCCCAGCTGCTCTCTTCCAGTACCTCACACCAAGCGTCTTTAGCTCCGCTTCAATGTCTTCCTTCCAGCGCAACCTGGGTCTTCCTCCTTCTCTCTTCCCTCCTTCGGTATGCCCATTCAGTTTTTTTGAATTAGATGGGAGCTCATTCTATGAACATGGCCTAGCTGTTTTAATCGTCTTAGCTTTATTGTAACAACAAAATCTGGAGCTTTGAACAGGTCTCTTAGATCCTGGTTGCTTTTTATCCTCCATACATTTCTAGCTTTAGTAGGGCCATATATCTTCCTCAAAATTTTCCTTTCCCATATATTTAGCACGCCTTTATTCTTCGCAGTGAGCGTCAAGGCTTCACTCCTATACAATACGACCGGGCTAAGAATGGTTTGGTTGACTTTTATTTTAAAATTTTTAGGAACGCTTTTATTAATATATTATTTTACTGAGGGCACAATAACACCTACTACCAGTCTTTATTCTATCCCTTATTTCTTCATCCACTTCATTTCTTGATGTTAAGACGCTTCCTGGTACTTGAATTTTTCGACACTTTCGAAGTGTCTAGAAAAATTGAGGAACAAAATATTTTTTCCTGAAAAATATAAAATAATTTAGCTATGCGGGTACAATTACAACATCGCCTATTGCACATGGCCTTTAAACTACAAAATGACGACAAATATCTTCTTAAGAGGTTTAGAGAAAATCTAAATATTTTTTTTTCTTTTCCTTATAGATATCTTTATAAAGATCTTTTCCTTATATGGTTTAGAATAACAGTTCCTGGCCTACATTATCTCTAGTGATGCGAATGTTTTGTAGGTTTTGCATCCGGAGATGAGAAGATTAACTTAGGAAAGTTAACTTTTGACAAGATGGTCAGAAGCAGAACCTTTACTCTCAACAGCACAAAGAAGATGTATATATATAAATACATCATACATTCTCTGGAAACACCTGTCTTTTGAATGCCAGTTTATTTAGTTTATTTCAAGGAATGGATAAGAATAATTTTTTCCACTTTCATTTCGAAACAGGTGGAAGCACCAGGGACCTTTATTTTACTAAGATATACAAGCTTTGAATCCGCATCTTTACACAAATCAGCAACCATTTTTTTACCAGTAAACTGTTTCACAGGATTTTTAAAACAAATCACGAAATTCCAGACGCCAACAATACAATCTCAACAATTTAATCTCATAGACAATCTGCTATTTTTAATTTGTGTAAACTCGTTTAAAACTAATATTTAAGTCGATTTTTATTTCTATTTTTTATTAGAGTAAACTCATTTAAAACTAATATTAAAGTTGATTTCGAACCCTGCAGAGCTTTGGGTCACCAAAAAACCCGCAAATAAACAAAATGTAGTATTACAATAAACATTAAAAAATCCGTATAATGAACTCCCTATTAAGTTTCATAATTTCTCACAAAAGTAGTTGAAATCCTTACCTAATTGCAATATAAGAATTGCTAATGGAAAATTCCATTAACTTTTAAATGATTGTCTTATGGGTATACAATTACAATTACCTCCGCATTCTTATAACTCACTCAATACCCTCAATGCTTTAAAATTAAACATTCAGAGAATTCGAAACTATTTTATATATAAACATTATTAAAAAAATGAAGATCTTTGTTGGGTTTAAGTATACTTTAGGACAAACTTTATGCTGAAAAATAATAATTAATTGTCAAATAAGAAAAATTAGTATTTCAAAAGTACCTGTCATAAAAATCTGTAATCAGCCCATAGTTGAAAATAATGAAACAAGAAATTATAGTATAAAATATGATGCGGTCCCTGATTTACAAAAAATTACAATACAGTAAAATTATAAAATGTATATATTATTTCTTTTGATAATTATATAAAACTTGAAAATGACGCATGAATTTTCCATCAAAACAATATCATTATGTAACATTCCTGTTTAAACCAGATTATTCATTAATTAGTAATTTAGAGGAGAAACCTATATAGCGATAATGATGATTGGGTATTTTGATTGCATTAGTTGTTAATTGTTTCGCCATTTCGACAATGTGTTAGTATGCAGATGGGTATGGATAATTGATGGCAGGCAGAACACTCAGGCTTCATTTATTGAAAATGACAATTTAAAAAGAAAATATTTTTAAAAATTTGATAAATAAGATTTTTTTGGTCGTTGTGCAGAAGTTTGTAACCAAGTGATAGGTGCAGTGTCCTCATAGCCGAAAAGAGAGAAAAAGAGAAAGAGAGAAGTTTAAAAGTTATTTTATAAGTGTTTGTAAAAATAAAGAAATAAACATACGCACACGAAAAAGTCAATATTTACAAACAAATACTAAACCGTAAAATACGCGTTATCAAAAACATTCATTACAAATTGTGATTCGACATGGGCTTGTGATTAAACCTCTCAAGCAACAATATGACAAATAATGATTATTATTAATGGTATTACCTCCAGCCTAAAATATAAATCAAAGACAAATCAAAACAAATAAATATTTAGTTTAAATAAGATGCTTAACTGACAACGTTTTATCAATTCATAAAAACAAATAAATAACTAATGAATGATATAAATAAGGTAATCATTGTGAGCATAAAATAAATAGAATGAAACAATAATAAAACTCGGAAATATAATTTAAATTTACAGTTTTTTTGAAATATTTACATCGAAATTCTGTATAAAAGCTTCATAGTAAGGATTAAGAAAACTGTTATACTTTCTTTTAGTAACTATTTTTGTTGATAAAATACAACTATTTGTATCACTCAGAGATGATAATGACTAATGAATTCATTCAACAGATTTTTTTTTTTAAAATAAATAAAACCAGTTCATGCTCATATCGCTCTGTAATAATTTTCTTATTAGTGAGTTTTTCATTAGTTTTTATACTTAGAAAAGTGCTCAGGACTAATAGTTAATAACAGTGGTCAAACCTGAATAATTTCCCTGTGAGTACAATAATTATTTATTGAATTAACAGTGATTTACGTAGCTATGAAGACCCATGTGGCCGTCTGATAAGGGACAGCAGAGTGGGGGCTAATACCTATTGACGGTCACTGTCACTGTCAGTGGGCCCTTGCCTTTTAACACAAAAGGGTGGGGTTACGTCTCATAGACAATCTCATAGACAAAGCTACGAACTATTTTTTATTTTATTATTATTTTTTTTTTTTTTTTTTCGTTATTTATTATTATTTCCTCCCCTTATCACTGAGTGAGACTAATGAGATATTTCCACATGGTTATGTCATCAAAAACCAACTCCAAGAGAAGCCGCTCCTTAGAGACAGTTAAAATGAGTCCACCTGCAAAGCAAAATTCACGTAGGTCTAATAAGAGGAATACTCCGCCCATCACTCCGCCCTCTATAGAATCTCAACCGGGAACTTCAACACAAGGGATGACAGAAGAGTCCCCCTTCTTCACTCCAAATCCATACCAAATATTAACCAACACAGCTGTAGAAACCATGGAATCAAATCCTACATCCCAACCTGCACGACCTCCTCCTATCTTCGTCAGAAATGTTGGAAACTTCTCACTTTTATGCAGTCAACTAAATAATATAATCGGCACCGGAAAATATTCTTGTGTAAGCAGAACAAAGGACACTAAAATCATGCCAGATTCCCCTGATTCATACCGCCGTATAGTAAAATACTTATCGGAAACGAAGGCTGATTTTCACACCTACCAGCTTAGGGAAGAGCGCTCACTGAGAGTAGTTATTAGAAACCTCCATCCCACAACACCTACAGAGACTATTAAAGAAGAATTGACAGCCATGGGATATAAAGTTCGGCAGGTTACTAATGTTGTTAAAGATAACAGGGCACATCCCGGGGCAAGCGGCAAGACTACATTACCTTTATTTTTTGTAGATCTTGAACCAACACCAGGTGTCGAACAGATTTATGAAGTCTCAAATATCTATTACACCAGAGTCCAAATAGAAAAACCTTACCCCAAGCGGGACATAGTCCAATGTCACAACTGTCAGGCATACGGCCATACAAAAACGTATTGCCATCACATACCGAGATGTGTAAAATGTGGGCAAACGCATAAATCAAACGAATGCACCAAATCCCGAGAGGTCCCAGCAGTCTGCGCCCTCTGTCAACAAGGACACCCGGCCAACTACAAAGGTTGCCAGACATATAAAAACCTTCGGAACAGGTTTCAACCAAATCGACCACAGACCGAAGAAATCTCGCAGAACAGAGGAAGACAGCCTTCGAAACTTGCTACCTCATCTGTATCGTTTGCAGAAATGCTGGGTGGAAAAAACATATCAGAATGGAAATGGGGCCATGCCGCCTCCTCCTCAACAGACCCAATTTCATGAACCCCAACCTCAACAACCACAGTACCAACAGACCACTCAACATATTCCAGTACCACTAGCCCAACCTAATCCTTACACCCCTCATCAGATCCCACATATTCCTCCTCCCCCAACTACCTCAGATCTCACATCCTTATTTACCTCATTCCTGTCAGAGTTGAAAACTCTTATTAATCCACTTATATCACTCCTAACAAATGTTATCCCTCTTTTAATCCCTCTTCAAAAAAATCCTTAAATGCCTCCCACAAAACCCTTATCCATTCTCCTTTGGAATGCGAATGGTATTCGAAACCACACTAACGAACTAACATCCTTACTGCTAGACAAAGAAGTTGATGTAGCATTAATCACAGAAACCCGACTGACCAGTAAACAACGATTCAGTATATCACAATACCAAACTTACCGAACAGACCACCCTGACGGTAGAGCCCATGCCGGAACTGCTGTCATCATTCACCATTCCCTCTCTCACCACGTACTCCCTTTACCTTCAAATGAATTCCTACAATCCACAGCAGTTGTTATCAAAACCTTTTCCTTTCCCGTCTCGATTGCAGCAGCTTACTGCCCCCCAAATAAACCTATTTCCACATCCCAGTTCAACTCATTTTTTAATTCCTTAGGTCACCGATTTCTCCTAGGAGCTGACTTCAATGCTAAGCACCAGCAATGGGGTTCAAGAACTACCAACTCCCGTGGGCGAGCATTGCAATCTGCACTTAGTTCCCAAAGATCCTTTATTTCTCCCGGTATTCCTACCTATTGGCCCACAGACCCTAACCGAAACCCCGACCTTCTTGACTTCTTCATTCATTCAGGCTTAGGACCTCTCCATTACTCCATAGAACGCCTGAATGAACTTTCCTCCGATCATAGTCCTTTAATTCTTACCCTATCCGTTACCCCAATTCTGAAACCTCCTCCCCCATCATTTATAAGAGGGCCTGTAGACTGGAACCTCTTCCGTCAATTTATATCCGACTCTATAGACCTCAGGGTATCCCTAAAAAACCCCAAAGACCTTGACAATGCTACCAATTCCTTCACAAACATTATCCAACAAGCAGCCTGGGCTGCATCCTTACCTCGTTCCCCTCCCAAAGGTCGAAAGAAAAATCCTTTATCCCAAGATCTACTGGACCTTATCCAATCCAAACGCCATGCCAGAGCCATTTGGCAAAGAACCAGGCATCCAGATGATCGGAAATCCTATAATTACCTCACCAAACTCCTTAAAAAAAATATGGCTACCTCCAGATCCGAATCCTACAATTCCTATCTTTCATCACTCTCTTCTTCAGATAGCTCCCTCTGGACCACCACTAAAAAAACTCCTAAAATATCAACCCACCTCCCATCCCCTCCGACGTGAAGATGGATCCTGGGCGGCTTCTGACGAGAACAGATCCGAAGAATTCGCCCAGCACCTTTCCAGCATATTTGTTCCCCATCCTGAATCTAACTCCACCCACACATCAACGGTCCAAGAATTCCTTGATTCACCAATTCCCCTATCCTTACCTCCCAAAGCAATTAACCCCTCTGAGGTCAAATTCCTTATAAAAAAATTAAAACCTGGTAAATCCCCTGGATACGATCTCCTTAGCTCACAGATCCTCAGGCAACTTCCTCATAAAGCCATCATATTCCTCACCTACCTATACAATTGCATCCTCCGGACAACCCATTTTCCTTTGCTATGGAAGCACTCCATTATTATCCTTTTCCTAAAACCGGGCAAACCTCCCAACAACCCTTCATCTTATAGACCAATTAGCCTTCTCCCAATCCTATCAAAAATTTTTGAAAGGCTCCTTCTTAAACGTATCCTACCCATCCTCGAATCGCAAAATATTCCCTCTCACCAGTTTGGATTCCGCACTAGCCACTCTACAGTCCAACAAGGCCTTAGAGTTGTTGACCACATATCCTCCGCACTTGAAAGCAAACAATATTGCTCCGGCGCATTTCTGGACATAGCGCAAGCTTTTGACCGGGTATGGCATGCCGGTTTGCTTTTCAAACTTAAAAACCCATTTACCTCAATCACTATTCCTAGTTCTCCGATCCTACCTCTCTAACCGTTCCTTTCGAGTTCGCTGCGGAACGGAGTACTCTAACTGCTACACAATAGAGGCCGGTGTTCCACAGGGTAGCGTGCTCGGTCCAGTCCTATATATCCTCTATGCTGCAGATATCCCTACTACTCCTGATACTTTCCTTGCAACATTCGCTGATGACACTGCTATCCTTTCATCCCATCCAGATCCCTTAATAGCATCCCATAATCTCCAAACCCACTTATCCCTGATTGAAGACTGGTGCAATGACTGGCGGATCAAAGTAAATGAATCTAAATGCACCAACATAACCTTTACCCTCCGCCGTAAATCCAGTCCTCCTATCTACTTCAATGGTATCCCGCTACCTAAAGCTGACACAGTTCGGTATCTTGGTTTCTACCTATACAAAAGACTTACATGGAACCCACACACTCGACTCAAAAGGCAAGAACTTAACAGACGCTTTAGCCAACTGTATAGACTACTAAATAGGACATCTCATCTTTCCATTGAAAACAAACTTTTTATATACAAAACCATCATCAAACCCATTTGGACTTATGGACTTGAGCTGTGGGGGACAGCAAAAAAGTCGAATATCAATCGCATTCAATCCTTCCAATCCAAAATCCTCCGAACTATAGTAAATGCTCCTTACTATGTTTCCAACAAATTCCTACACAGCGATCTCAATATACCACACGTCCTCGACCTCATACCTCTTAAATTTTCGAAATTCCATCGCAACCTTTCCTTTCATCCTAACCCTCTGGCTCAATCTTTATCTAGCTCCACCCATCCTGATAACCCACCTCGCAGACTAAAACGGCATTGGCCCCGAGATCTTTTGTAAAATTTATTTATTATGGAGTGCTGGCAATGGCCAGCTTCTCCACTCATGTCCGGCGTGAATGTACTATAGCGCTCTCACTCAGCCTCCACTGGGTTTTTTACACCAGTGACGCAGCTGAGAGAGAAGAGCTGGGACCTCTCTATGCCTGGCTTGTCCCTCCATAATTGGAGGGAGGGGTCTGGCTGGGGGTCCCTAGGATGAGTGTGTATTGTAAATAAAGTACGATTGTGTTTTTAACATATAATTTAATTTTGTTTTATTTTTTATTATTACTATTTATTTATTTTTTCTTACTCAATGTTTTATTTTTTTCCTATTTTAGTATTTCATTTTATTTATTTGTATATTGTTCATGTATAGGAAGTTCTTTCTGTTATCTTTTTATTTATTTTATTTTGTATATATAATTTTTTTTTTTTTTTTTTTTTTTTTTTCTCTCTTTTTGTACATAATGTGTGAATGTAATCATATGCCATCTATATTACTTATTGCCCACATTTGTGGCAGATTGTAATATTTACTCAATAAAAGTTCTTAAAAAAAAAAAAATAAATAAATAAAATATCTCGAAATATCTAAAAATAGAAACATATTAAAATGAAATCATCAGATTGGGCAAAATTTAATCATGATTAAATATTTGACAACTGATTTCCTGGAATCAATCACTTTTCAATTTAATTAAATCATAAGTTGATTAAAAACCGAACTGAAAGTTTTAATAATGATTAAATTAGATGATTGTTTTCAGGAAATTATAAAGATTCAATTTTAATTGATTTTTCAGTTAATTAAATTACTTGTTGATTAAAAAATAAACTAAGATTTAATCATGAATTAATTAGATGATTGTTTCCAGGAAATTAATTATCAAATATTTACGCATGATTAAATTTTGCTGAACTCTGACAATCGTAATACATAGGATAAATACAAACACCGATTTAACTACCTCAGAATCATTCACTCTCTTCTTTAGAAAAGCAGAGTTTTAAGAGATCCAATTGTTTCGCTAAAAATCGCCTCACTAGCATTAGATGCCAGTGGATGTTGAGAGAGAGCACCATAGTTCATAAATTTTAACTGTTATTTATGGTTTTGAAACGTTAGTTGTCATGCGCCTTTTCGTTTTAAAGAAATATAACATTGAATATTGGTATGGAAGAATAGATAAATTGACAGAATAATTTAGACAGCCAAAATCCATTCTTATGATAAATAAAACCTGCAGGTATAACAAAGTGAAACTATTGTGGCGATTTGATCTTATACGAGTTATTGTCTGAGAAGTAATTTAAATCGAATAGGAGGTTCCTCGAGTCCAACACCATTAATATTTTTTTTTCTTTTTAATTACTAATAACCTAATCTCAGTTCAAATACAAATTCTATTTATGTTTCTTTAATAAACAAATTAGAAAAAAGTTTATGAAAACGGGATATTTTGCGAAATGTTCTAAATAATAAAGTACTGTTAGGAATCATAATTTAAAATCAACATTTACGATACAGATGGCACTTTCTTGATACCTTGTGTTTTGAAATATAGAGCAATCATGAGATGAATGGTAGTTGTTATTCTAGAATGAATATTAGAAAGAGACCATTAGTGCTAGCGTGTTTTGCCAATGTACTGCCGCGATAACGACTTAATAGTTCCAGAGAACTCCTCAAGGATACATTGTGTATAGATTCCTTTATCACACAGATACGTGCTATCAGTGGCGTGTATTATTTATTTATTGGTTCTCATGTACTTTGTATGTAAAGAACAGAAGCTGAAATTACAAATGTACGACTATTCAGAAACCTTAGAAAAACTATTAACTTATAATATAATTATAGTTATTCAGTTGCCAAATTTTAAAATTTTTAGAAAAAAAACCAAAAATGAAGATAAATATTTTCAACAATCATCAACTTGGTCCTTACTATTATTTATTTAGCTGTACAATAATACTCTAAATTCGTTAGTTTTTACATACATTTAATTTATGAATATCATCGAATTCAATAATGCATACGAATTCTCCTTTTGATACGATATTGCGGTAACTGACATTTTTATCAGTTTCATATAGAAATAGAAAAAAAAAATACAAACTAAATTTCCGCTTGACTGGGAAAAACTATTAGAATTAAAAATATCACATTACTTAAATTAACAATTAACTGAGCAATTAATTATTATTCTAAATAAACAAAGTTAAGAGAAAATAACGGTTTCAAACGTGACTTTTTTTCATTCAAACGAATACAGCTCCAAAACGGTAGGTCCCAGCGACAAATGTTATATAACAAAAATTATTTTCCATTAAATTTTTGATCGTGAAACAATCGTCAAGTTTTAGATTTGAGCAACACAAGCAAAGTTAAAACGTGTCAATAAAGCCCCAATACTTAAAAATGTGGGAAAACATGACTTTTTTCATTCAAACCAATATAACTCCTACACGGTAGGCCCTAACGATAAATATTATATAACAAAAAATATTCTCCATAAAATTTCTGATCAGAGAACTGTCATCAAATGTTTGATCAGAGCAACGCACAGAACACAGCTATATCATGTCAAAAAAATTAACAATTCAACAAAAGCAAGTTCAGAAACCTAAAAAAATATGACTCGTTTCTTATAGGAAGAGTTTAGATATAGAGAGAAATAGAGGCAACAACGAACACATTTGTTGAACAAGTAACGAATACGTACATCCATATTTAAATATTTAAAATAAATTTTAAATATTTCCGTATAAATAAAAATTCCGTGGTTATCGGAAATAATTTTATAAAAACCTTGCGAACGTTGAGAGACCACTGTAAATATATTTATAAAAAAATACAAAAATCTCGGATAGAAATTAGTGAAACAATATAAAATTTCTAACATTTATTTTAATATTCAATCAACTATCTCTTACTTTGGATGACCATGAATTTTAATTTTTTTAATTAAGTTGGTAACATATAAACTTATAAGCATACATCAGCAGAATCATATTGCCAATAAAATCTTAATTATATTCAAAAAAATTATATTTTTCTCATGTTTTTCGTTTAAAAATAATATATTTTTAATTTTTTTTTTTTCTTTTTTTGACAAATTTCAGAGAAACAATTTCACTAACAGAAAATGGCGTTAAAAAAAATAATCATTAAGAGTTTTCTTAAGTATTTAAGAAAATAATAGATTTTACTCGACCAGTTGAATTTTAATCAAAGATTATAACTATAAATAAAAAAAATAGAATCACAGTAATAGTAAAAATAATATAAGGAGTTTCCTTCATTTATTTTTCAATTTATTAAATTTTTATAGTATTCGATTAACTAACTAAATAAAAAAAAAAAAATATATTTTTTTATAGACTTTAAAATAAGATTGGATTGTTCTTTTACTTCTTATTCCTCTAATCTGGATTTGTTCACGAAGTCATAAATTTGAACTGAAAGCGTACTTCACGACTATAAATTAATGGTAACATAACTTTTTAAGATCTATCTTAAAAGCGTCAATAAAGTAAGATAGATAGATTCTAGAGAACAATAGTCAATGTTCTAGTAAACTAGACATAAATCACCTAACAGAAATGGACGAAGCTAATGAAAGAATAGAAAATAGATCTTTCTCACCCCTCATAAATCCTTCCAATTTTCAAATTTTTTATTTGTTTCTAAGAAAATTATAAAAATATTTGTTTTATACTGAAAGGGTCAACACCATCCTATTATACCGCTGAAAAAGTTCTATTTGATGTGAATAAATAACAATGAAACGAAAATCCAAAGAACAACGAAATAGCCATTAAAAAAAAAAAAAAATAATCCAAAAGAACACGGGTAGAACAACAGCCATAATCGAGAGAGTTTGAAGTCAGAAACCGCGACTACGGATTAGCCGGCTTTAATCAGACGCCAAACAAACATGTCAGTTGATACGCTGCCGTCATGTTGCCCTCTATAACAATCCAATTTACATTTTAAATTGGCCCGGCAAGATGGATTAAAATTGTAATAGGATAATTTTCGGTATAATTCTGAACCAGTAATGGAAATTACGATTTTTAAATACTACAAAACAACCTTCGAAAATTAGATTGTTTTTATTTCAAATGTGCTATAGTGCATATTTTTGTTGAAGTATTCAATTTTATTTGTTAAGTAACACATTTGTGTAAGATCAAAGAGTGTAAAGTGGAACTTTAATACTCATTAGAGTAAATGAAAAGCTACTACAGAAACTTACTGCGAACTGAAAAAAGTGCTTCAACAATGTGAAGTAGGACAAAACTCAAAATACAAACTAAAATATAATTTGGATACGGACCTGAAATAGAATCATTATAAATATTTATCTTTATAAATTCTTTATTTGATAAGATAATGGATTTTTAAACTATACAAACAAATTGAAATATAAAAAATCAATAAAGCTTGAAGTAAAAAAAAAAGTATTTTTTAATATTATGATCATTATAAAGGCTGAAATAATTGAAAGGTTTGTTGGATGAAGGTGTTTTGTAACAAAACACAATTTTGAGTAATTTATGGTTTTAAGTTTTTTTTTTATTACATTTTCTTTCAGCAGGAAAATGTTACATCACTCCTTCAGCTTCATCATATCTCTTTTTCTAGTTGTTTCTAAATATTTCAATTTTGCTACCTAACACTTCTACTCATAAATTCTTCATCCAATATATGATAAACCAGGTTATTGACAACCCAGACAGTTATTGACACTTTATCTTAAAAAATCAATCATAAAATCCCTTTTAAATTCTATAAATCAACTAACTGTATAAAAGTACTTTTAATTTTGTCAGTATTTTAATAGATATTCATAGGGTGTCAATAATTGATTTTACGTTATTTATTATTACTACCTTGTAAAATACATTCCAGGAATAATATTTGGGCTGATCTTTGTTGTTTAGCTTAAAGTATAATAAGTAAGGAAAAATTACTGCAAATTTCAAATTAATTGAACTGTTCTTTCTATTATTGTAGTATGAATATTTCCGAATATTTCCTTAGGGGTGTCAATATCTGTCTGGTTTACCCTTCTAGATTGTATTTTTAAAAAAATCCCTTCATTCGCCTAATTCAATTACATTCAAGTATGAATTTAAAGTTACTTTACTACTCCTTTTCCAAAGACTTGAGGGGCGGGGAACTGTCAGGAAGGGGGAAAATGAATCTTAAGAGCTAAAATTAAGGCAAATTTATAAATAAACAAATAAACAGGAAGAGGGAAAGAAGAAAAAAATAATAGATTTTGTTTTTTAATTTATTGGCATTGGATAGTTCCATACAGCCAGATTAAATCAAATTAATAATAAAGATATTTAAAATTTATATTGTAGATTCTACAAACGTATTCAATGTAAGAACGTTTATCAACTAAACTACTTGTATGTTTATTGGGGCTTTACGTCTTTATGTACTCCAATTAAGGCAGGAAGGACGGGCTAACCTACAGGTTACCAACCTATTCTAGCCGAGGTGGGAAGGTCATGAAAAATTTTGATAAATTTTAACCATCCCATGAGGGATTCGAACCCACGACCTTTAGTACCTATATCAAAAATAGTACCTAATATTATTATTTACGAGTTTTTTAAGATTCTCGATTGACGCCCGAGGTATAGAAATCGAGATGTTTGAAAAAAAATTATTTTTGTGACATTTGACCTTGAATATCTAATTATGCTAACCTGCTGAGGTCGGTGACTTTTCACCCCTTATTTAGAATGCCAAAACGAAGATATATGCAAAAATTCAGGTTTATAGCTTCCTTTCCGATATTTTCTGTATAAAACTCCTTATTTGACTGGGCTCATAAACTATATCTGATTAGGCAGAAAAGTATGCAGTGTAGTTGTTTATGTATATAACACAAGTATATTTGGTTATCAACGCATGATACCCTAAAATATTTATTTCTGAGAAGAATGTAGACTGAAACATATTACCATATTAAATAGGAAATGAAAGAATAATAAAAAATAAACGAAGAATTCACAGGACTTGAATGTTTAAGAATTACACATACAATTGTTTAGAGTAGGAGTTAATGTGAACAATAGTTACTTTAATGCGCATGATGAAAATGATAAATCTTATAAAGTTATTGACGATAAAACTGTTTACATCAAGAATATTTTTAGTAGTATAATAGAAGTAGCAACAGCATCCAATTCTACTATCGATACGGCGACAGATAGGGGAAGAAACACCGCGAACACGAACTAGGGATAGACAGGACTACTACAATCTTCCAGTAGTTTCCTAGACCACTAACTACCCTGCCAGAGGAGAAGCAGACCTGATGTGCCGGATCTTAAACTCTGTACAAACTCCGAGAGGCAGTTCGGTGGAACCAGTGAAGGAGGGAACCTGTGATTTAGGGTTGGTTTGTGGCGGGCTTTAGGTTAGCGAGGCCTTCGCCCTTTTAAGTAAACCTTTCCTTCCTAAAATATACACTCTCCCGTCTCAGCTCACCGCATCTTCACTTCTTTAAAGTCCGATTTAGACCCTCCTCTTAGTGCTGAGCAATTTCTCTCCCCTGAGGGATTCCTAAACTCATACGAAAACATATTCAAAAAGTGAGTACGATGTAAGCTGATAGTCTTTCTTTCAATGAAGTTAACAAAACGCTTTAGAAAAACTGGGATTCAAAAAATATTGTAGGATAATTCAAAGAATAATATAAAATTTCAATCGTATGTGTAATTCATTATTTAAACAGAAAAAAAAATCTCAGTTTAGATTAAAGATCGAAACATATAAACATTGTACATGTTTTTCGGACAGTTATATATTTAGATTCGGGTAGGATCAGTTTTTTTTTGTTTTAATATGTTTTTATACTTTCAACTAAAGCTTAGCCATTTTGAGAATCGTAATTAGCACCATTTTATTTTTTATTCTTTAATTAACTAAATTTTAAATATTTTTGTCTTATCTCATTCTTTTTTCTTAATGTTTATGTAATGTAATTTTTAATTTGTTATTTTGCAATATAATATGTAAACAAAAGGTCTCATAGCCAAACACGATTTTTGGTTTTTTTTTTTATTTATAATTGTTATTCTTACGGGACCAAGTCCCATATTTCCCCCCCCCCCCCCCCCCCCCCTATTCTATCCCAAGCAGAAATAAAATAAAAAATGTGTCAATGTTTTTAAATAAAATAAATTGTAGAAACACTGTCGTAATTTATTTTTGGAAGCATAAAACCATTTTGCGAGCTTGCGATGTAAGCTCCTTACGATTCGATGTGCTGCTTTCTCCAGACACTTTACATAACTAACTTAAAATAATAAAGTTTACAATAATAAAAATTTAAATGTATGATTTTGAGTGGAAGAAACGAAGTTCGCCACAATTTAACACTTTTACGGTTAGAAATTAAAATCCAACCAGATGAAGTCAATGAAATTATTTCTTCCGATTAAACATGTTTACCAAATTAAAATGTCGATCCTTCGGTTTTTGATACTGTGCTATTAATGAGTAACAGTGGTAATTGTTAGGTGAGGTAACGGATGGTTACACAGTTAGTCCCCGTAAAACCATGCTCCACGTAAAAAATATCTAATTTTATTTTTGTCAACTAATTAATTCACAGTAAATATTAAATAAGTTAAGATGGGGTCGTTCGGGAAACAATGCAGGCTCACTTATTTTTTTAATACTATAATAAACTGTTGGAACTTATGTTATGAATCTCTGATGGGACCGATTGTAACAAGTTTCTAGAACCGTAACATACCAACTACCATTTTAAAGGACCCAGATCACTTTTGAAATAATAAAAAAATATTGATCAAAAGTTCATAGAACAATGAAATGGACAATGATAAGGACTCTAAATTCAATTCAGAGGAGCTATTTTATTGAAATCTGGCGTATAAAAATGTTCTCTAAGAATTTATTTTTTAGCTTTATTAAAAAAAAAAAAAAAAAAAAAAAAAAAAATGAACCTTGGGTACAGTAATTAGGTGAGGGTATCCTGTTTCTTAAAAAGAACCCTGTATTAACGTCCGGACAAACCAACATAATGAAAACATTCCTAACCACAAAGTTTCCACCCTAACTGGTTAAATATACTTAGCAAAATTTTATGAAAATATAATTTATTTAAAACCATTTTGTTTTATTTTATTTTTTAATAATTTTTTTTAAAAATAAATATTTTAAGAAGAATAATGGAGGAACTACAAAGGTACATAAAAATAATTAATTAACTAATTCATCAGGTCAAATATACTAAGTACACACAATCAGATACAAATTTAATTTATAAAAAACCCTTAATTTTATATTATTTTTTAATAAAAATTATTTAATTAAATATTTAAAAAAGAATAATGGACGATCAATGGAGGTAAATACAATTAATTTATGAACCAATTCATCTGGTAAATTATACTAACTAATTAAAATATATTAAAAAATAACTTAATTTATTTAAAACCATTTTGTTTTTAATTTAACAGAAACTTTAATGAAGAATAATGCACGATTAATGAAGGTACGTATAAATAATAGATTAATGAACCACATTATATGGTCAAATATACCAAACTAAACAAAAATTATTAAAAACTTAATTTATTCAAAACACTTATTATTATTATTTTTGTTGTTAATTTAATACCTTAATTTTATTAAAATTTTAAAGAAGCATAATAGACGATTAATAAAGGCACATACAATGAATTTATGAACCAATTCGTCAAATTTTAAAACTTTAAGAGAAATGAATTATATTTATCAGATAGAAAAAAAAAATTTAAAAATATCATAAAAAAGATAAAAGTTTGATACAGTGACGTTGATATAGGACAATCCTTCACGGCTATAAATAGCAAATAGAAAATTTAACGATCACTAAGTGACTTCACTGGGGAGTTCCTTGAAGTATCCAATGAACTAGGATATCACTTTATAAAAAAAAAAAAATAAATAAACTTTACTTCTATTGTCAATTTAATATAAATAAAAATTATAATTTAACATTATATTTTACGACTCTAAATTAATAATTGAATATAATTTATAGTTTGGCACAGATAAGGAAACATGCAATAATATAATAATATAGCTAAATAAATAATTTACAAATAATCAAATTTGTGAAATACAGAAAATCTACAAAATGGCGCAATATCTGCTCCTGATGTCAATGCATACAGAACGTTTTCACCATGACGATATAGATATATGTATAGATATATTCATGTCTATTCATGTCCAGATATTAATTTCACTGCATCAATAACATGGAAATATAATTTTTCATCAAGTGAAAAACTGAATTTCAAAAAGCTGAATGCACCAGAAAATTAACTCGTTTCAAAAATTTCTTATAGGAAATGAGAATTGATCTCCTGTTTTAATTCATCAAATACACCAATCGATACTTCTGTAAATCGAAATTCTGTTTGCGATACACAAATTTCAAAATCACTATACATTTTGAATAAGAAAACATCAAAAAATAAAATATGAATTGTAAATATTACGAAAAAGGACAATTTGTTTAGTTCTTAAAAATAGATAACAATCGAATAATATTTGAGGACAGTTTAAATCAAAACTAACCCGTAAAAAATGGTAAAGACCATAAAGTAATCGACATTTTATCAATTAATAAAATACCGTCTAGAAAAAAATGTATTGGAAACATTCCAAACTATGAGCTAAGACTCAAGAAATTCTTACCGAATGTTTGTAACGATATTTCAACAGGCTTTCATTAACTTCACCTGTAGGTAATGGAATTTTCTATTGTAATTTTCACCAATTTCCAGCAATCTCATTAACTTGAAAATTTGCACACATGTGCAATGACAATACAATAATTCCACAACTTTGTTCAAATTTTTTCACCTAGACTAGTTCAATTACCCCCAGAATACCGGCCTGCCTTGCAAAAGTTGAGAATTAATATCAAAAAAATGAAACTAAATTTGATAAGGGGGAAAATGTTTGGTGAACAAAAAAACTCCAAACTTTTAGAACTTTTTTTCAGATTTTGTAAAAAAAAACAAATAGAAAAATACTTCCAAGTGAAAAATGTTTTATTTACAAAATTAAAGTTTATTAAATTGTGCGTCTAAAGACAACCCTCAAGCTGAATTAGTTTCAGGCGTTTAGTCACAATCGATTGTCAAACATAGAATTTTTCCAGAAAGTTAGTTTCAGTCATGTTTAACAGTCTATACTGCAGAAATGTGTAATCCACTCAAAAAATGTTACATACTAAAAATGTAGATCATTATATTTTGCGCAAGATAGGATTTATTAAATCCCGGAAATTAGCTTCAAACCTTGAACTCTAAAAATTAAAAGGTCTGACTGCTACAAATTGTTCACCACACTTAGCTTTTTAGTTAGGTTTGCTATAAAGCGTGTTTATCTATTTTTTTTTTTTACTATAATTTTTATTTACAACTGTGGATAAATATGAACGCTAGAATGAAACTACTTCGGTAACGCATTACACAGAAAATTGAAACAATTTTTTTTAACTTTATATTTTCATTAAATGTCTTTATTAGAAATAAAGGTTGCAATATAATATGAATAATGGCTTTAATAATAACCTTATTAAGAATTATTATATTTATTTTTACATTATATGCTCAACTAATTAATTCATTTTAACTGAATACGAATGAATTAGGATGCTGATAGGAATCGGTCAAATATTAGGCGACGTTAGATATTGATAAACCATATTTTTATTTGGCCATAACTTTAATATCCATCATCAGAGAAAATGGCAATATAAATAAATAAATAAAAAGATATTCTATAACAACAACACTCGGTCATGAAGAGAACTTCAGGTATTGCCGAAACTTTGACCAAATAAAAATATGGTTTTAATATCAAACATTGTCATATCGACATTTATATAATACTCATCCAGTCTTTTAACACATCTCTTCAATAAAAAAAAATGCTTCAGTGAATCTATTCCGCAATAAATTACATTAAATATTTTACCAAGTAGGAATTCGTTCCCAAAGATCAATAAAAGAATATCCAGACACAGATCCATCACTCGGGCGAAAAAAATAGGAAAGGCAATTTTAAAGAACCACTCAATATAAGACGTACCCACTCCAAATGCAAATTCAGGGAGATTGGTTATTTATGAAGAATATAGCTTTGTATTCACCCGAGGTAAGAAGTTTATAAGATTTATTTTCCCAAATATTTGTTTTAACAGTCGATAAGAAGAATGACGGAGCGGTCAGAATTTATAGAAATAAACTAAATAAATATTTCAAATTTTATGCATATATTGTAAATTAAATGCGCACAACAATATAAATAAATTATAGGCATAAATAAATGACTGAACTATAACTGACGCAATTATACAATTAACGCACTTCCCGGTAACAGGCGAAATATACATAATAAATTTCATTCTAGTTAGAGTCCGACTATATCTGAGAAAGCATAACGACTAAATCAATTTAAATTACCTCTTAAATTGGATTAAATAAATATTTAATTGATGAAGTAACAATAACTATTCATAACATAAAAAATGAAATAGTAAATATGATCAATGGTAGTTAGCGATTTGGAGAAACTACGCTTAGTAGCATTATCAATTGGCTGTTTTATATATATATATGTGTGTGTGTGTGTGTGTGTGTGTGTGTGTGTGTGTGTGTGTGTGTGTGTATGTGTATGTGTATGTGTGTGTGTGTGTGTGTGTGTGTGTGTGTGTGTGTGTGTGTGTGTGTGTGTGTGTGTGTGTGTGTGTGTGTGTGTGTGAGTGTACAATTAAATTAAATAAAAAAAAAGAATAAGCAATATAAACAATAGTAATAATAAAGGAGCAGAAATAAAAATAAAAATAAAAAGAATAAATTAAAAAGCACCTATCATAAGTATCTCGCAACTTAAATAAATAATAATTTTTTATGCAAAAAAAAAAATCTACTTCTTCAAACAATATTAAATTTATATTTACTTCGAGAATGGTGTCGAAATTGGAGAATTAAAATAAATCTAAGCAAATCCCACGAAATAACCTTTACCCTTCGTCCTAAACTTACGACCACTCTACAGTATCCTTTAGTAATATCTCACTGATCCCTTTGAACAGATCCGCTATCTTGGACTCCACATACGAGACTAAAGCGACAGGAAACTACTCGTCGTTTTCAATTCTACAACATTTGCTAGACAAACGATTTATGACATAAGACTCCTTTGCATGACAGTTATGGACCTATTTGGACATATGGAGCTGAGCTTTGGGGCTTAACTAAACCATATAATTCTTCCCGTATCCAATCCATACAATCCAAAATCCTTCGAAAAATCCTTAATGCTACTTACTTTGTCACAAATAAACTTCTTCATTAAGATCTTAATGTCCCATATGTTGCTGATTTAGTCCAAACCAGATACCTGTCCTTTCATAGTAAACTCCATAGCCACACAAATCCACTAATCCTTTAACTTGCTTCCCATTCTATTCACGATAACCCTCTAAACTTCTGAAAAGAAGACGTCCACCAGACCTGATATAGAATTATTTTATTTTTTTTTTTAAGTGCTACTGATTAGTAAGTAGTTCTTTTTAAGTTTTGACATGTTATTGTAATCATAATCAACCCATTTACTAGATGTATATATTTTATGCAGTTGTAAATTTCAATAAATGAATAAGAAAAATGTTGATTTATATAAACTAATAAGATATATTCACCAAAAAAGATTTACACGATATTTATAATCGTTTGTATAGATTATTTCCTGATCTAATGTTCCCACTTTAATAATTATCCATTTGAACTCATTTGGTATTAAACGGTTTTAATTTTTTTTTTAAATATCAAGAAAAGTTCGGTATAATAAATATCATCATGCCTAAGTTTCGTTAGCTAAGTTTAAATGCTGGTATTTTCAGCTTTTATTTAGGCTTTCGACGACGATACTCTTGCGTCCTTTATATTCCAAACTTTGAAATCTAAAAACAATCTTATATTTATGATACCCTTGCATTACGTTCTTTGAATTATTTTTTAATACCAGACCTTAAGCTATTCATTTGCATACTCATTTTCGAACTATGTTTGAAAAATCTTTATTTTTATTATTCTTGCATTTTTATTCAGAAATTATTTACTCATCTTTATTCGTACTACTTCTTCTCTCCTCTTCTTTAACTTTCCAATCATCAGCCTTACGAGAATATTTAAGGATGAAGGTATTTTACAAGATAATTTTGTTATGAGTCCAAAATGCTTAATGAAATGGCTGAACGCCCACATTGACATCACTATTATTGCGAAATACCCTCATTCCCATTCCTCCATGGGACGACTGCACCTGGTCACGATCTACATAACCAAAGAGACATCAAACACAGGAGACCCCCGTACACGTGTAGCCCAAGCTGGGTCCTACGGCCTAAGAAAGACAGCTTTCATATTCAAGCTCTAAGGCCTAATATACCATTCCAAGGTCTGTCCCGCCTACGGACGTCCACGTTTCCTTCACTAGCTCATGATCCGGACATGTAGAATACTGAACAGGACTTATGCTCAGAGTACTGAGGAGAATCTATTGACAGCACTTGAAGTAGAGTAGTGCTAGACGAATTGGCAACGCTGTTTGCAGTACTCAGCACTCCGCTATGGGTTCAATTCACTCGAACATTAAACTAGGTAAAGAATCTTTAAACTCAGAAGAAGTAATAGTCATATATTTTCCTAGCATGATATCACACATGTTCTAAAATGACACAACTTAAAATTGTGTTTTTGTGATTTATCATAATGTTTAAGTAAGTCTTCTATGAAATGTGAAAAATGTATTTAAAATCACACTTGCGGTCGGAATCAATAAATAACTCAGGTACAGCTTCGATATATAATACAAGACTATAAGAAATGTACATTGTTTTAATCAGGTTTTTGAGTTATGTCACCTTTGAAATACATGGGCGATATGTTGAATATTTTTTTTTTCTATAGATTTATAGTTTTAAAAAACTTATGGATCAAAATTTTATACAGATAATCACCAGTATATGGGAGATTTTTTTTTTTTTTTTTTTTTTTTTTTTTTTTTTTTTTTTTTTTTTTTTTTTTTTTTTTTTTTTTTTTTTTTTTTTTTTTTTTTTTTTTTTTTTAATTACGTGATTGTAAGTATATATTTTAATGTGAACAATAAAGGGTGTCCTAATATCAGCAAATAAAATGTTTGTTCCTATCACAATAAACTAAAACCATACTAAATGTATACAGAGAATTGAATTGGCAAATAATAAAAAAACTGCGGGATTTCTATAACAGAATAGAAAGAAAACTTTATTTTGGTACAATGTCCCTTAAGAACAACATTATATAAAATAAGTGAAGTCATATCTGACCTAAAGATTTTTTAAAACAAAACAAAATTTACATTGCTACAAGAAAAAAAAACCAGAAGCAGAAAGGTTTACCTACATAAAAAGCATTACTAAATTGTTGACGAAATTTTAACATTTCTACTCTTACTTAACTTAAAACCAGGTTTATAATTGTTATATTTTTATATTGTTTAAAAAATCCTAACCTACGCAATAATACTTATATCGAACGTCAGCTAGCTAGAAGATGAATCTAGCCTTAAGTTAACGTAAACCTTTGCTGTTTACAATAGTAATTATAATTTAATAGAGGTAATTAACTATTAAATAGTTATTAATAGGCTATTAAACTATTATTGTTAATTAAAACATATATTTGTAATCGATTTATATATCAAACAAATGTTACGTCGTTCAATGCGCTAAATTCATTAAAAGTTTTGTTATGATTTAGGTGAAGAAATAAGGGACTAAGATATTTTTTAAAATTCTTCTAAACAGTTCTTATAAAATTTTTTTGTAAGAATTTTATCAAACTGTTTTCATGATATGCATATAATATAATAAAAAGTGAGGATAAGTCGAAATTATGATATTTTACATAATGTAATCATATAAACGGCATGGTGTAAAACGTATACATAACATACTAGTCATTTATAACATATCTACATGTAACTTAGTAATAATAATTTAACCATAATTAAGAATTCAGTAACCGTAGTAATTATAATTTAAATTGGGATCCCACCTTAGTCACTGTTTATTAAAATATAAAACTCTAAACTTTAATAGTTTCAATCAGGAGAGAGATGTAACGAATGCGTACTCAAGAAAAAGAAAATCATACCTAACATCATGAAATAATCAAATGTTTGATATAATTTTATACCAGTTACTTAATATTATTATTAAAAATTAACTTGGCATTATTACTAAAATTATTTAGAAAAGGACGTCATCTTTATTTATAACAATTTCTTGGTATAACGCCTACCGATAATCTTTTAAAATAAATATATTCCACTATTCCTTGAAACATATAAATATTAATTCTATTCACAATTTTTTCAATTTATTCATCTCCAGAAAAAAAAAAAAAAAAATAGGTTTAATATTAGATTATATTATTGATTATGTGAAGTATTCTTTAATCGCCCGCGTCTCTTTATCAAATTATTATCTACATTTATTGTTCTAGGTATTTAAGTTCTAAGTTCTCTTGGTAACGATTGGGCCTTTATTTAAGCACCATTCATAGGGAGAGAAGCACTTTCCGAACAAGGTCGGCATGTGTTTTGGTCTGCTGAATATTAAATCACATTTCTTTTGCTGTGTCTTGAGCGTAGTGTTTTACATAAATTTTCCTTTAAAGTCTTCTACAGGTATTTTTCACAGTGATAAATTTCAAAATTGCCACTAGGATAGACATTGTAACGTCCATTAAATCGTAATAAACAAGCTAAAAATGAATTCAAAAAAAGATAAGCCAAAACAAGAAATATAAAAATTGATAACAACAACTAATAACCAATTTCGTACATTAGAAATAATTGGAAAATAGTTTTTGAACAAGAGAGAAAATTGAAACAGAGAAGCGGAAAAAGTTCTGGTCATTTCCCAAGATCCAATCTAATTCCAGCGAGAACTTTCTTAACATGTAAGTGTAGTTCTTAATAAACAGTAATATACTCTGAGAAGAAAGAAAATATAAAAATTTAATAAAATTAATTAAAGCGCAATGAAGCTAAATGGCGGTACCACAGAAATAATAGTGACTTAAAAGTAATGGTCAAAAAAATATGTAAATAATAATTAAAAAAAAAAAAATGCAGAAAATACGATTTTAAAACAGAAATATATCATTAACTATTTAAATTCATTAAAAAAATAAAATAATAATAACATATAATATATTTTGAAAAAATATATCTAAAGAAAATTATATAATAAAAAAAAATCTATTCTTAGTTCTTGTGTATAAATCATTTTTTTTTTTAATTTGAATTTTGAGGATACTCATTTGAGAGTAGAAAGCCTTGAGAGAACTGGTTTCAATAACCAGTTATTACAGAATATATCTGCGAATAAAAAAATGTATTTATCTTCAAAGCTTTTAGTATCTCGTCGTCAACCAGGGGATTACCTCCGATATTCAAACAGTTTAAAAAAAAAAAAAAAAATGATTTAAGAATTTAAAGCTTCGTAAAGATATGTATATTTAAAGATAAAAATGACAGTAGAACTAAAGAATTCCATCTTTAAAAGAAGAAAATCGAACAAATTAATTCAGAAAATAATCTCTTATAGTGAATTGTTACAGCGTATTTATGATTTGACAAAAAATGGACCGCAATTATGAATGTTTTTGACATTCATCAAAGATTATCAGAGAATCTTAAGATCAAAAAGAAAGAATGGATGATAAATTGGCTGTTGATGTTTATAAAACAAGACATTCATGACATCACTGAGATACGATATCTCATTGTTATCTGCCTCTTAATAAATTGATAACACAGTTCAAACAAACGATTCCTAGTCGGTCTAGTTCCGACAATTTACCTAGAATAGGGGAGGGTTTGTGAATATGAAAGCAAACAAGGATAGTAAATACGAAACGATTCAAACATCCAATGGGAGAATACTTCAGTAATTCAATTAGCGAGTCACCGTACAAGGCGTCTAGTAAATAAAGGAACTGCGACATTTCTTGGTTCAATTATTTTTCCTTTTCCGATTTTAAATTCATTTTATTTCTCATTGTTGTTACACGGTACGTCGAAAAGTGGAATCAGAAAAACAAAATAGTCATAGAGAATAGAAAAATATAAGATATTAAAAATAAAAAACTTAAATGAATAACGAAGAAGTATAGGCAGTCCGAATTTTTTTTTTTTTTTTTTTTTTTTTTTTTTTAAATACATTCCAATAGAATGATGTACAATAAATTTTTTTTTTTTTTTTTAAATAAGTTTATAAATATTGGAATGCCGTTGTTATATAGGTCATTATTTTTATGATAATTAATGGAATTATGTAACAATAGCTTAATAAATAGAAAGTAATGTTGCACACCTTTATAGTACTAATATTAAACATTTCGTATAAACTTGATAGATATTATAAGTTAATCCAGAAAAAAAATTATTAATATTATGATCAAATTTGATTTCACCTTTTAAAAATACAGTAATAAAAATTAATTTTTTTTTTTTTTTAATTTAAGAGTATTATGTTAATTCACCTCAAATTCCTAGAAAGGAAGGCATATCCCATATCCGAGTGTTCAGATCTGTATATTAGTCCTCGTTCAGGAAGTTCTTCAAGCACTGACAGTGAAAAAAAAAGTTCTTGAGAACACAGTCTCGATCGCGACAGACGAATACCGCGGACAGCAACAACACAACCACTAGGCGGCCCAACTGCAACTGATAGCAGAGACCGGGCGCTGTGGGAGGGGGTGTCGCTAGTGGCGCGGTCTCACGGCTAACCTCCGCACTAGCCATTGGCCACAGTACATCTCTGCTTTGATATCAATGAAATATAACAACTATTATTAATATATGTTAATAAATTAAAATTAAGCTGAAATCCATATAGTAAAGGAGTTATTTTCATGACAGACTCAACGAAATTTATTACTATGTTAAACTTTGAGCGGCAGAGTTGGGCGAAATAGCTATTCGACAAGTAATTACTTGGAATCACCTAATTCAAAAATGATTAAATCTTTCAGATTATTATTTAACTTGAGAAACGCATGATGGTATAGAAGGATCAATACAAATAGGATTAATGAATTAATTGCCACTTCTATTGGGATTATTTTATTAGAATAATAGTTTGGAATGCTAAACATTCATCTTCAGTTCTAAAACATACACAATGTTCAACACATCACCACTATGTTACTTACAAGTTTGGACGTTTGGAGTTGTAACTCACAGATTTGATTTTTATATAATATAGGTGAGGAACTAAAAACTGATATTATTTTCAGATTCCTCATCCCAAAAAACATGTAGAAACAAAATTTTGTCGAAATCAAAAATATTTTTTTTTTTACCTTTAAAACTTTTCATGATTTATAAGGCAAGATGCTGTCAATTTCTGAAAAAATTTAAATAATTTGCGCTATCTCACACATTTCGCCACTGATTAAAACTAAATTTTAAGGTCGATTAGAAACCGTAAAACTGCATAGTTTAGCTTAAATTCGGAGGTTGCAGGAATTCCCGTTTTTGAAATAACTAAAGTTATAACTGACCTCTGATTTTTGCATTCACCTCAGTTTTTGTCCTGGAGTAACCCCAATGTTATATGCATGGATAAAAAACAGAATGTATGCTGATTCTAGTGATGCTATTATTATTGTAATCGGTTGAACGCAGCAGTTGTTATGGCCATTAGAAATTGTTGATGAAATCTCAACTTCAAATTTTAACCTCCTCGAAAGGGGTAAAAAATCAATATTTTTTTATTTTTATAAAATTTCACATATAAGGGTTTTTATGATGCGTTAAATCTAGATTGAGGTCACTGATTGTTCACGCACCCTAAAGCCGGGCGGGTGACTAAAAAAAGTATTTTTATATAAAAAAAAAAATCCACTGATTTACAGCGAATTTACATGGAATTTTGTCATTTTCTTTTAGAGTTTTTGAGCACCCTAAAGCCGGGCGGTGACTAAAAAAAGTATTTTTATATATAATAACATACATAACTGCAATTAAACGTGAAAGAATCTGTGAGTTACAACTCCAAACGTCCCCTTGTTAGATTATATATACTAAAGTTTTCAAAAAAGAAAAAAAAAAAAAATCAAATAATGGTACTCACCTGAGGAGACCTAACAGATATCTGAAATAAATCTATCGTAGAAAGGGGAAGGGGCAGGTAGGTTCAATTTTTGGGGTTTACTATGGGATTTCCCTTATGACTCATTAGATTTTTCCGTTCCGATTAGAAAAAAAAATTAAAATGGAACTATTGGAAATATTTATCTGGCCATTTAAACAAAAATTAGGATCGGTTTTAAACGATTTTATTATTTCTAATGATTCATAAATATTTAATTTTAGGCTATTTTCTGCTAACATTAAGTATTTATGAATCATTAGAAATAATAAAAATTTTTAAAACCGATCCATATATTTTACCCCCTTCCCTTTTTACGATGGATATATTTCAGAATCTTTTAGATCTCCTCAGGTGAGTACCATTATTTGACTTCTTCTCTTTAGTATATATAAAAATTTAGTATATATAGTCTATGTAACATAGTGCTGATGTGTTGGAAATTGTGTATGTTTTAGAACTGAAGATGAGCATTTAGTATTCTTATAAAATAATCCCAATAGAAGTGGCAAATTAATTCATCAATCCTAATTAAAATGATTATTTGACTGAAAGATAAGAAGTAAATAGATAAATCATTATTAAATTAAGTGATTGTTTCCAGGAAATCAGTGGTAAAATAGCTGCGATTAAATTTTAGCGATTATTAAATTTTACCCGACTCTGTTGAGCACTCGTGTCAGACCGGCCGCAGGTTGAAGTGGAGGCTGGTGAGGTTATGCAGGTTATATCACGGTGAATTTCTGCTGGTAAAAGAATTACTCGAATTAAATCTATGCAAAATAATAATAATTTTTTTATTTTTTTTTATTTTCGGAATGACTAACGTTAAGTTTTATTGAGTATAGCGAAGACGGTATCAACTTCTGCTGACGGATTTCAGTTCAGAATAAGAAACGATAGTTTTAGGTTTTCTGATGAAGTGAACTCTAAAAGTCTTAGTCCTGACTAAAGAACTGAATATCGAAAAACTTAAAGAATATTTTTTATAATTGTTTGCATGTAATATGCTTGGTATATATATTAAAATATTCGACGGATTCACACCGGCTGATTTAATTTTTCTTCTAATTTCTCAAAACTCGCGGTGTCAACAAGAGAGCTGCGTTACGAACAGTTAATACTGCCTCAGATTACCATGTGATTTAACTGCTATTGAAGTATATTACATACATCGTATATTCCACAGAAACTCACCGTGAATCACACTGCGTCACTTCACCGGGATCACTTGCGGCCGGCCAGCCTTATATTGAAAAGTTTTCTTTCAGAGCAGTATTCATGTTATGTACGCTTTTTTTTTTTTTTTAATTATTTTTCAACTTTGAAAAACATTGTAAAAACAAAAAATTCATCTGTCAATCAAAGTGATTAACAATCAGTGACTTTTTAGATGCTTGACATGAGAGGGAAAACCCTATAGAAGGTGTTCCTAACTTTTTACTAGTTTAGCTTAGGAGATCCCTCATCTAGATCATTTTCAGCCTTCTATGGGTGTTGCCTGCAATGAGCGTAGATTCAAGAGTAATTATTCAAGAATATATTTACAAAATATTGTTTACCACTTCCTGCCTTTGTCTGCTTTATGATTTTTTTATGCAGGAAGTCAAGACACTACAGCAGTGGTGAGCCTGTTTTCACAGAAGAGTATTTTTCGTGAGCTCAGTAAGACTTTCTAGTACTCTAATATAATACTAATTATAACATAACAATGATATTATAGTACTATATAAAAGATAGATATAGCGATAGAATTTGCGTTTTCGAAAAGAAATGATTTTTGGTGTTATAGATTGTGATACTGTATTACAATGAGGCGGTCAGTTATGTTGTTATTTACTTATTTCAATATTTACAAAATCAAACCTTTTTATGTGTGTTTTCATACCCACATTGGATTGTTGTAAATTTACAACTATTGTTTCATATTATTTGTAAGTAGACAATTTAGCAACATATACTATAATGGTAATAAATTTGATGTAATCAAATAAATAAAGAATATAAAGTAATGAAGATAAATAAATGACCAGAAATCAAATTTAATAAAAACGTAAAGAAATTTATAATTGAAAAGTCAAAGAAATGACTTTAAAGTGACAAAAAATTACAATCAAGACGAAAATAAACCTAAAGAAATGATATCTATGGTAGATGGTGCTAGTTGTATTTCGGATGTTAGTCTTTGTACTAATAGGTAGCTTCAAGAGAGAATTTAATAAGAACTAAAACACGTTGTTGCTGTTTTTAATTTAATTTAATTTTAATGTTTTATTTTTGCTCCAGAAGCTTTTTGTGTACCGATTTATTTTGTGTGTGTCTGTTAAGTATTAGTGAAGTTAATTGTTGAAGGAGAAAAAAAATGCAAGACATTTGAATATTATAAGGGATATATAATATAAAGGATAAAATAGAATGAAATAAATTGAGAAAGAAAACAACAATAATTAAAATATGTATATGAAAATATTTCTACTGCTACCGATTATTTTATAATAATATTCATTTTGTAAATTATTACCAATAATAAAATAGAACTAAACATAAATATAATTTTAATATTGTTTTATTATGTTTCTAGCTTGTAGGCTTATCATAGTAAGGGGATTTTAGGTATACTATCCCGCGTTGACTAGCCACTGAGCGAATCCTCGATTCGCAGAGGGATAGGAATACCCGACATCGCTTTTATATTGCACGAGTGAAGAACAATTGTATGACTCTTAAAAGATTTAATCAGTAAAATTTTAAAAATACAAAATATATATATATATTAAATAATGCTAATAACAGTAACCATGAAGATTTAATAATTTCAAATTTATATATAACCTCGTTCAAAGCTACTAAGTCATTACAAAAAACTAATTTATATGGCTGTGATTAGACCTAGGACGCACGGAGTTGAGCTTTGGAGCTCTACTAAACCATCCAATTCACCTCGTATCAAAAATCCTCTTCTAAATGCTGATTTAGCTCAAACCAGATACCTATCCTTTCATATTCAGCTCCGTAACCACTCAAATTCACTAGTTTCTCTACTTGCTTCTGAATCCATTCCCGATAATCCTCTGAGGCGTCTGAAAAGAAGATGGCTTAAAGATCATCTAATGTTGAATTTTTATTGAAGTACTACTGATGAGTAGTACTTATCAAATTTTGGCATGTTATTGTATTCTTTATTAACACATTCACTTGATGTATATATTTGTACAGTTGTAAAATTTAATAAATTGATATATAAAAAAACCAAAAAACAAATATCACCTAATAGTAGTGTTTTTGTAAAATAATTTTTATATATACATTTTTTTTATATTTACGCGACACCTCGTTGAAATATTTTTTTCAAAGAAACTGAACTTGTTTTCTCTTGGTGTAAGTAAACCAAAAAATAATGCTCACGATATATAATAAAGTGTAATTTACTATTTATTTATTGATTATTTATTGATTGGTTTTGGATAAACGGTGTTAAAAATGCAAAAAAAATCACGAATAGTATCGGGAAATTAGCTTCGAAATTTAAAAAGTATGACTGCTGCAAATTGTTCACCACACCTCCAGCTTTTTAGTTAGCTTTGCTATAAAAGTGTGTTTTTCTAGTTGTTTTTTTTTTTTTTAACTACAATTTTTATTTTACTATTTGATTGTCTATAAACATTAAACTATTAGGATCGTAATTATTTTTTTTTTTTTAGGTAGATTATTAGATTGTTAAAAGATACCTCTTAATCAATAAAACATTAATAATAAAAACAGCTTGGGGATCTTCTTTTTACTGAAGAACTACTTATGAGTAGTTTTTCCACACATTTACTTGATGGTATATTTTGTATAAAGCTGTAAATATGTTACTAAATAAGTCTACAAAATTATTATTATATTGTTAAAAAATATAGCAATCAATTTTTTTTTCAAGCAGTATTTATTTTAAAATAAGCAACCAAAATAGAGGATCTTGGAGAGAAATAGAGTAGTAGGTCAAAGAATGGCATCTGTGCCTGCGGACCGAGAAACCTGAAGGATCGATGGAGAAGAAATTTTGATCAGATGACACCTAGCACTTCCCTGATTGTCTCCGGCCACCAATTACATTACTTCTTCAACGGTTCATGATCGACTAATTATCTCCATTGGATTAATATAATAAGTGATATAACATTTGTCGTATTGGAAAAAGAAAGTCACTGAAGATAACGCTTTTCTAAATTAGCAATGTCGAGATGTAGAAGGAATCAAAACTGATATAAATTAGAAATATTAAAATAAACAAAATAATGGATCGTGAAAATTCATCATCGCTTCATAAGTTAGTCATACAGAATTTTAAAAAGAGTTTTAGACGCCGCACAATGGGACGAAACGGCACACAGTGGTAAAAACGGCCAATCTAGGTGGACATTAAGAAAAATTTTCATGTCAACAATGCTTTGAATGGACTTTGTACAATCATCAAGAGATGGTTGACGAGATATAAACAGAAATGAGAAAACGATTTGATGGGTTAACAGTAGTGTAAACAAACATTCTTTCCAAAAAAACAGGTTGTTCTCAGATCAGTATCAAGTGCAGTGAAGTTCTTTTGTGCCCAACCATTCATAGTATGTGGTAAATATAATAACGTTTTATAGAATATATCAAAGGTCCATCTATTAACCTTTGATGGTGAGGAATACATATCTAAAATTTTATACTTATGGGTGTATTTAGTTGAGTTAAGTAAACATATTTAACTTTCGTTCTTAAAATTAGGTAACCTCCGCCTTCTGAGTGGCATGGTTTTAAAGTATAACATCTAAAGAATATTTAACAATTGAAATCTGACCCATCCCGACTCATAGAGCTATATTATTTATTGTTTTTTCAGAATAATGCCCCTCCACGAAAGTGCTGTATTTGATGTGTGGGTGGCCATGGCACACTGACAAAAAAGAAAAATAGTCTGAGATCAAAAGGTACAGTTAATGTTAGATGGCATCACTCAGAAATTTGTTATGAAAAAAGTGGATTCATTTTTAATTTATATTCGTTCTCGATCGGTCCAAAGTCGATGGAGCCGTACATTTTTTTTTGGGAAAAAATTCCGATTGACTGAAGGGAAACTTGGTAGATACTGAGATACTTGCCCTGGGCCCAAGTAGCCGTAAATCTCGTACTGCTAATGCATTTGGAGATCTAGGGGAAAAACAAAAAGAGCGACAAATTCAATATTTGTTGGACAATTATTCCAATGAGAAGCTGACATATGCTGCACGCCTCAGCTTGTACGCAGCTTTATTCATTTGGCCTATATAATTCTTGTCAATGAATGAAGGCAGTGCTTTGTTGCATTCTGATCCTAATGATGAATGTTTCTCTGAAAAATGATTAAATTTACTATCTAAGCCAACAGGCTAATAAAATAATAAATAAAAATGGTCTGCGTTGAATTTAATAATCAATTTTTTTCTATCACTTTATTTCTTTTATCCACACTTGTCACTTAAATCGTGACAATAAGCGGATGTGATATGAGAAATTATGTAAAATTGGCATGTCAAGCATGAGGGAAATATTTAAGTTATAATAAATACAAATTTCAACATTTTGTTCTATATAATAAAAAAAAATTTTAATTCTTATTTTTGTTCCATTTTATTATAGTTTATTGTATTTATGCAAAAATAAAAATACTCAGAAATTTTCAAGTGATTTCAACTATTTCTTTAGAAGTTATGAGCAATGTTCACCTAGATTGGCCTTTTTTACCACTGTGCGGCAGTGTCTCTGGACATGGACTATAGATTGTAAATATTGTGAAAATAGTAAATTACAAAAAATAGTTTTATTTTTGAAATTGTATTAGTTTTATATAGTATTTTTATTTAATAAATTATATTTTTTTAATGGCTCAAAAAAGCGTTTTAATATTCCCTTTTTTATAATTAGTTGAATGCAAATCATTTTTCTTTTTTTGCTTCTAAATTGCTTCTTTCGACATAAATATTTTATGTATAAAATATAATCATATCATAAAATACATAATTTTACAGTTTTTAATTAAATTTTTCATTTTTAAGCCAAATTTGTATCGATCATTAGCACACAAAAACGAGTGCTATGCGGGCTTAGTATAGGCAAATTTTCTTTCTTCTGTATGATTAGTTTTGCACTGTATAACATTTAAATAAAATGATGGAAGTAAGTCCTTTTCAAGGCTACATCGATTTATTTAAATGCTGAATAAAAAAAAACTTTTAATAGTAAAACACAAATCATTTGTAAAATTATTACAAATTTATCCAATTACGGGAGATCAGTGGAGACTAAAGCAGTGAGTGCATTGTGGTTATGTATGTGGTTGCGTATATTTCGTAATGTTAACCTCGTATAGGGAAATGAGATTCTCTTTCCGATTTCTTTGATAATAAATGCTGAATAAAAGTTTCGACTATTTTTTTACACGTTTCCTTTAGAAAAACCCAATCTATAAGAATCAACAGTTCTGAGAAACTAAAAATAAATAACAAAAACTTGTAAACATATCTGACTCGCCGAGCTAACCATGTTTAGCAGCACATCACCACTTGACCGCAAATATTGTCGAAAAGCTGAGCTCATAGCGTTTTTCCCAGTCTGCTAGGATGCCAACTTGAGGAGTGGTGTCTTATAAAAATTACAAGATTGTGACTATCCAGCTAGTGACTTTATATAACAGTAGTTCTCCTTGCCTAAGAAAGGGTTAAAAGTGCCAGAAACAACAAACAAGACATCTGTTTTAGCAAGCATTGTATTTGACAGATGCCTTATGAGTACCGTATGAATTTAAAACTTTAGACAGTTTAATTAAAATAATCAAAACCACACTAACCGAAAATGTAATGGAAATATTCTAGTTAAAGGTTCGAATAACATTAAATTCCGATTTCTTAGCCCCTGATAAAATTAATCTCAACCATCAAAGACTGCTTTGTTGTGCTAAACCTGACATTAAATCACCCCGCTGTCGAGGGAAAAAAAAAGAATTTAAAATAATTAACGAAAAATTTAATTGAAGTTTCATGTTCCGGGAGCCTGGCTTAAAAGAGTTTTAAAAAAATCATTAGCTCTTTGAGAACAACATTCGTAACATAAAGTACTGAGTATAATAAAAAACCAAAATAAAAGTTTGTACTTATTTCATTAGCGTGATATAAAACTTTTCTAATCAGGGCTAACTTTTTTTCTTTTTTTTTTTTTACATTACTTGGAAAACGTAGACTTTAACGGTATTTAACTGCTTCTCATCAGGTCATTATCAGCTAATTTAGCAGGTCGATAATTGTATTTAGTACGTTATTTATACATTATAATAATAATAACCTGACTACCTATAGAAAATATTACAATTTTAGTTTTGCAATGTTATTTATAGTATATGTTTAGGAATCATAGCAAGGAGGAATCATAACACCTTAAGGTTTAAAAATAAACGTCTAACTAAGTAAAACCTATTATTTTTTTCTATATTTTAGAGGATCTTCGGAGCATTACTCGTTGTTACTTCTAATTTAGAATCGAACTTTTTGTTTTAAATTGTAATTACTTCATCATCACATTAAGATTCTACTGTAGCTACGGAACAATAATTCGAATGTTTTATAATAATTCATAGAAATTATGAAAATCAGCCTTAAAAAATTTAATGCTTATGAAAGAAACAAAACATTTACGTTTTATTTATTTATTTATTATTTATTGATATTTAAAATTGTATTATAGATAACATACAACAGTAAATTTGAAAGGTCTTTTGGCAATCTTCTTTTCATCTGCATCTGAGGATTATTGGGAATTGAGAGTGAACATGTTGAGAGACTCGTGAATTTGAGTAAAATATCTATACCTAATTTGAGTAGTATCCATACATATGTAAGGATAGGTATATGGTTAGGGCTAAATCAGTAACGTATGGAACATTGTATGTACTTTATAAAATTAGTAAATGAGGATTAAAATGATTACATGGAGGATTATCGAGAATTGAGTGTAAAGCGAGTTGGGAGACTTGTGGATACGAATGGGTATTAGTAAAATCAGCAAAATATGGAACATCAAGATCTTTATGGACAAGTTTATTTGTGACATAATGAGCATTGAGGATCTTACGAAGGGTATTGGATGTTAAGGATTGGATGCGAGAAGAATTGGTTTAGTGGAGCCCTAAAGCTCATGTCCAAATGGGTCTAATTATGTTGGGATATTTAATGTTGGGTAAATAAAACTTTTGTTATTTATTGGGAGTTTTGAACGCTTGTCTAGTAAATTTTATCGAAAACAAAGATCAGTTTCTTGTCTTTTAAGTCCGGCATTGAAAATATTAACTTATTCGAATGAAAAAGGGACTACTTAATGCAAATTATTGCCATTTAATCATCAGATGGAACCATGTTGTAAGATGTGGAGGTACCCAGTTCTTGGTAGACCATAGGTAGAATTTACTCGTTCCACAGAATTCAGAAGGATCAAGTAAAACTAAAACTGTAGACATAAAAACAGTGGTAAAATTGTATGTTTCAGATTACGTAATGGATCGAATAATTTATTGTGTAGAACAATCGAAATTTAATGTACAAATAAAAAATAACTTTTTCACTTATTTTTTAATAACAGCTAGAATCTAAACTCTGTGGCATAGAGAAAAACATAAGAACTCATAAACCGAAACCAAAACAGCCATTAAAATTAGGATTGATGAACTAATTTCCTCTTCTATTAAAATTATTTGATTTGAATAGTAAACATTCATCCTCATTTCTAAACCATACATTTTTTCTTCAAACCCTCATCACTTTTTTTTTTAAATGTAAGATAATCAAATATATTGGTACTTATTTAAGGAGGCCACCGGACATCTAAAAGATAAGAAGAGTGATAAGGGTCAGAAAATGGGACCTTCCGGTTTTCGCTAAAAGTCCTTATTGAGTTTATGGTGATTTTCATGTAAATGGACAGCGAAGTTATGCTATTATATGTTCTTTTACTCTTTGATTTACTGATCCTCCAGTTTTTACCGTGTTTTTAGCTTCACAGTTGTTACATTTTAGTTCATAGGGATTCGGAAAGACCCTAAAATTAATTAATTATGAATAATGAAATTTGTCAAAACTAATCCAGATTTTTTTTTAAATGGCCAGATAAATATTTCCAATAGCCCCATTATAAATATGTTTCCAATAGGAACGTAAAGAACCAAACAGCAATAGGGAAAACAGAAAGGACCCACTCTACCTGAACATTTTCACCTCCTCTTCCATTCTCGATATCTTTCAGAAGTTCGTTTTCATCATTAAATGAGAACTAATATATTTGATTATGTTACATATTTAAAGATTTAAATATATATAAATTATGTAACAAAGTTCTAAAGTTTTGAAAATTGTTGTATGTTTTAGAAATAATGAATGTTTAACTTTCGAATCTAGTTTTCAAATAAAATCATTCCAATAGAAATGGCAATTTATTCATCAATCCTAATTGTATTGATCCTTTCATAACATCATGCGTACCTCAAGCGAAAAGGACCTGTTTATATAAGTCAAGGGTAGGAAACTCCATAACGAGTGAATTAGTTTATTGAATTAAAATGAAAACATTTTTAAGAAGGGATAATATGAAAAATGATTATGAAAGAACGAGAAAGAAAAAAAAAATATTTTCAAGGCATAAATGCGATTTTTTTTATCTTTCCGTTGCTCGTTAAAAATGGCGGATTGTATAAATTAAGGGTTAGATATTGAAGGGGTTGTATTGTACACAGAATACTATAATATTGGGTTACAGTATCCAATGAGGGGTTAGATTGATAGGGGTACAAAAGAGGCGGTCGGACCGGCAATAAAAGCTGACACCGTTGGCCAAGTGGCTACCTATCTCATTATGCAATTAATTAATTCCAAGTGGGGCCACTAGATAACGCTCCCACCAGATAGATGCTAACAATCTCTGTTCCTACACGTGTCCCCCCAGCTCTACCTAGCGATTACCATTTCACGTACTTAATTTACATTTTGTTATATTGTTTCTACGGTAATAAATCACAACAACCAACATGAAACTTCAATATGTAAGATAAATATCTGATTGTGTTACTGACAATTATATGTGGTTTACAAAAGTCGGACGTGGATACTTTTTTTCTGGGGGCGTATACTTGTTTGGTGTAACGTTTTTTTAACGATACATATACAGAGCTGTTTGGATTCGTGTTTCAGTACTTATTTTTTTCTCTATCCCACTTTTAAATTTTTTATTAGTCTAGATTTCAGCGGTTATTATAATGTATCTAGCGTGGTACATTTTAAGGTAAAATTTCCATTATTCTAAGCAATAAATTATTGAATCCGTTACCAGTTCTGAAACATATAATTTTATATGGTTTTAGAATGGCCCTAAAAGACCGCATGGTACTTGCCAAATTCAATGGAACGTATAAATACTATGTATGGTCTGCCAAAAACTGGTGCCCCCAAATCTTGTAACAGTGGCTCCACCTAATGATAAAATGATAATCATTTCCATTAAATTGTTCCTTCTTATTCCAAATCATATTAATATTCTGATTATAATTCAGTCTGGATCATGACGTTTTTTTTATCATTTTTGTAAAAAATATAAAAACAGAACGTCACTCACTACTTTTTTGGTCTAACTTTTTTTTTTTTTTTTTTTTTTTATGGAGTGTATAAAAAAAAATGACCGTTTTTGAAACAAATATTTGTATTATTATTTCTTTGATATAAAATACAATTAATAATCAAAGTATAGTCCATTATTACCCGTCATTACACATCTGCTAGCCAATTGCTCGATGCCACGCTGATACCATTCCTTGGGATGGCTGTCAAAGAACAATTCGACTGCATTTTCAACTTCCGCAAAATTATCAATTTTTTTCCCTTAAAGAAAATGGGCAATGGATCGAAACAAGTAGTAATCCGAAGATGCGAGGTCTGGACTATATGGTGGATGAGGCAGGAGTTCATACCCATGAAGTTCTGTAAACTTTTCTTTGGTTCGACTGCTGATTGTTGAAGAGTAAGTTCGTGAAGGACCAGTCTACAGGTCTATTTCACCTTCCGCACGGAGAGAAAAAGCGACTAACAGTATCTTTCGACACATCACACTCCCTGGCAAGTTCGCGAGTACTTGTGGACGGATTTGACTCAACAGTTTCCTTCAGAATCTCATCAATGTCCATTAATGGCCGTCCGGAGCCCTTCTTCTTTCCAACGTCATATCTCCACTTCTAAATTTCTCCAACCAACGCCGTGCAGCGCGCTCTTCAAGGACACCTTTCCCTTCATATTTAATAATTTCACGAGTTGCTTCAGCGGCTGTGAAATTTTCTTCCCAGTAATGTCTTAAAATAACGAGAATTTCGTAGGACACTGTCATGTTTCTTCTTTGAAATAAATTAGGAGTAATATTGGTTTGAATGAAAAAAGTAACGTTTTTCCACCCTTAAATATGTAATATTTTGACACGCTCTATTAAATTTGACGACAGTGTCCGAATCAGAAATTTAACGAAATATATTCATAATAGTCATATAACATTTGTCGCTAGGATCTACTGCTTATAAGGTATATTGGTTTGATTGAAAAAAGTCACGTTTTGTCTACATTTTTCAAGAGTTCTGTTAATGTCGCTTGGATAGAAGACTTCAGCAACAAGCTCAAAGTGCAAAAGCCTTAGGTATTCTACAAAAGATAAAGTATCACTTGTTTTCCAAACCGATCCAAACGAACCAAAATCTTTCAGTATTTCAATAGGTAAGCTCGTTCTATAGAACATATTTTTTACAACATTGCTCTTACATTTTAGAAATCTTAATGAACCCTTGAACCCAACTTAATTCACAAGGAACTGGTCAGATATAGCAGATTCAACTTGGAAAGGAAAAGGTTGTTATCAACCAATAAGTTAAAAGCTCACTATTTAATATTAGCGGTATTTAAATTTGAATCCGATTTAGTGGACACAGATATTCGAATGGGTATTATAGATTTTCGAATTTTTCCTTTTCTCCCAGATAACTGTAATTTTTTAAAGAAATTATTTTAATATTTTAACTTGCCTTCCCCGCCGCTGTTTCGCCCGCTATCAAAAGTAAAGAACTTAGGCAAATTTAACTAATGATTGAAGTTTTATTCATTTATCAATAAAAATTTTGTATTGTAAAAGGCATGAAAAAAGGAAAAAGTAAATTTATGAGACGTCCGAATCAACTAAATTTCGAGTTTTAACTCCCAATGTTTTGATTGATAGGGTATCCAGTTTTTACGTACTATTAACAGTGAGAGAAACAGTGAGTCCCTCTACAACGTTTTATGTGAGTCTAGCCTTGCTTTAATAGCTTTAATTGGAATAGCGAAATAAATTTTTATAATTTGAATTGAAATGGTAGATAAGTAGGCATTACTGGGATTCTAGGAATAAATACCAATTCTTCAGTGTCTGTTACAGAAAGGATTGCAGCATCAATGATAGTTCTACGCGCAGCTGAAATATTTTACCTGACACCATAGCACTGATCAGGTGGTTGAAGAGAACATAAAACATAATTGGAAATGTAGTTTTTAATTTTAAAGATTAAATTCGTAATTTAGTTGGACCGAGAATATTTATTATATTTTTAGACATTATCTTTAGATTTTTAAACTTAAGTAAAATCCATAAGTCGCAATAAATATTGTTTTGTTTTTTAAGTAACAATTTAATTGAAAATAAATTAATTTTACTATCAATTTCAAGCTCTAGTTAACTATAATGGTGTAACCTCCCTCGCAGTATGGCGTTCGCCACCTATCGGTTGATTTTCAAACTTTATTGAAATTCAAATATCTAGTTGGATTTTAATTTTTAATCATATTGAGTATATCACAGTTTGGCAAACCTCGTTTCTGGCAATCAAATTATTATTACTATGCATTTTAATTGTTTTTATAGTAAAATTTATTATTATAAACCTTCATAGATGTATGAAGATGTAATTAAAGTTTGGTGCAGTTGGGTTAAATAGTTTTACCATTCAAAAACTCCGTTGCAGAGTGGCCACATATTTTTTAACTGCACTGGGATCTACATGTCGCTCCATATATTTATAGCTTTTCTAATAGCAATTCAATAGAAAATAAATAAATTTTATCATTAATTTCTAGCTCTATATAATACCTTACCTTTGTAACCTTTCTCGAATGGTGCTCACCACCTATCAGTCGATTATCACACTTCACTGCGCACCGCATATTTATCGCTTTTTTATAGCGTTTTATTAAAAAAAATTAAATTTTGTTATTGCTAAACCTACCTTGAACTATGAAGATGGGGTTGTTAAAATTTAGTACAGATTGGTTTGGTAGTTTTTAACGTTAGTGATCACAAACGGCTTGTCTTTTTATCGAATAATAAGGTTTCTAAATTCTTATTTTAATCACGTGTTTAGGAATAAACACATCTTTATTATATTACACTTTATTATTGCCCTTCAATGTGGCAGAGTGTAAAATTCAATTACAGAAAAAAAATAAAAAAAATGACTGGCACTTAATTGACCTAGGAAAATAATAGCGTAAACTGTATGCATTTCATTAACGAACACCTGCTCAAACATGGATGTCTCTTCATAACAATGTAGTTGCTATCATAATAGAATATGGAGTAATTATGTATCCAGAAATGCTATACCTTGTTTCAGGGAAATTATTACAACTATTTAATGAGGGAGAGGAGGAAAATCTAAAATTACAATCTTGAACGGTTTTCCCTGTTAGGTGAGAAATTCATAATTCCGGTTAAGATTACCCAAGTTTTTCAAATTAAAAGATATTGTTATTGATTTAAGTTTTAGTAACTCTTCGAGTCAAATATTTTACCCAAATTTTTCCATATTAATTTTATAGGATACCGAATATCCTGGGACAAGGTATGGGAGGTTCCCTAAGAAAATTGTACAAGAAGAAGAGGAGGTAACAGTTACAGGAGAGGTGAACCTCGTCCTTATGAGCAACACCACGCTCCGTAAGCGGTCAAATTAATGACCAAAATAAAATTTTTTAAGAGTTATTACAAAGTGAAATAGTTCTTAACTGGGCGAAACAAATCCTTATTTGAAACGATTAGATCCATTTAGTTTTTTATTTGTTAAACAATTATTGTATCCTGATTTCATTTATTTTAGAGATATTTTCGTAAAATAACAATAAATAAAATAAAAATAACTGTTGAATGCGTACATTAGAGTTCTACTGATTATTGCCCCAAATAATGGCAGACTGTCAAGTAAAAAAAATTGCACACAAAATATTAAATTTCCTATTATAATCACAACTAAAATTTACTATAAACAGTTCTGAAAAAAAAACAAACAAAAAAAAAATTTTTTTTCTTACTCCTATGAACATGTTTTTGAGTTTTATATTTGTAAGTGTGCTGGATTTTAATCTATAATTAAAAAAAATTCTACCAAGCACCGTCTCTTTGAGATTGAAGGTAGTTAAAAAAAACAATAAATGAAATAGCACTTTTTTCTTATATTTTTATAACACTTTTTGTGGTGAAAAACAGTAATATATAAAATAATAATACATATTTAATACTGAAAATAATTAATGCGTATATTTTTTCCTTTTGTGTTCTACATCACTTGTCTCCCGTTGTAGTATCCAACAGTAGTCGTCAAGCATCTTTTAATTGCATTTACCGCTATACCTTTATGGCTATTTCTTAATAAAATCTAAAAGGTACTATAAAATGGTAATGTTTTCTAAAAGGTACAAGTAATGGGAATGCTAATGGCTAGCAGTAGCAATGTTTATTTTTAAAGAAAATTGTGTAAGAAGCAATGTGATCTGGTTTATGAAAAATTTATCTATTATTGACCCCTGGAGAAATTCAGTTCTCCTCAATTTGGTCAAACTATATATATACTCACTTTCTAGATTGGGAACTCGCAAATAGAGCTGTACGTTTTAGAAGTCTCGTTAAGACAGAAGCACTTCAGGGTGTGATAAACGCAATGAGCTCAGTAGTTTGAGGTAAATATCAAATTGTGTTGGTGGTTAAATATAGTTGACTTGGCGAGTCAGATTTATACATAGAAATTTTTTGTTGGTTATTCATTATTCCTCACAACTGTAATCTATCAATTCCTATAAATTGAGTTTTTCTAAAGGAAACATCTGAAAACATAGTCAACAATTTCAATCAACATTTATTATCAAAGAAATTGAAAAGGGAACCTCATTTCTCCATACCAGGTTAACAGTTAAACAGAATCTAATTTTTTTTTTATGGAACGTTAGATAGGAGAGAGTAGGGTAATGTGACGCCCCTAATGGAGAAAGGTCATAGCATCGAAACTTTTTCACTTAGTTACTACAAAACTTTCCCAAGCTGTTTGCAATATTGATTTGTAGTTCATATATGAGAATTATGCATGTATGACTAATAGTTTTTTTTCCAAAAAATGACATTTTCCGGGGGTACCTATTTGCTTCATGTTACCTCCACGTGCGGGTGATATGACGCAGGATAATATTATATTTAAAAGAATACAGAAAATCATGGTCAAAATTATTGAAACTTGTTTGACACAAATAATTGAAAAATTATTTTAATCGATAAAAAAAAGGCCTATAAAAAAGTCAATAGACGCTAAATATTAGAATAATTATGTGATATCAGTATTTTCAACTTTACACAATATAGACATAAAAGAATTTTTTTAAAAATAATTAACTATTATAAAGTTTATAAATATAAAAGAGTGAATAGCACATTTCTAGTAAATTATCACAAGCACGGTTATTTGAAAAAAAAAAGAAGAAAAAAAAGGCAAGATCCAGAAGTCGTGCCATTGAGTGTTGATTGAGAGCGATAGAAGGTGTCAAGGAAAAGGTGTTTTGTGGCGACAGGGGAACACCTCCCTGGAACGCTTCTCCATGCAGTTCCTTCATTTTCATATTTCCGTTCTCCTCAGTCCTAGGCCTGATTTCCCAAGGGCCGACCCTGCCTTTTGAATTCCCTCCCAGTGTTTTCACCCTTAACGATTTTTCATCCCTTCGGACCACCTTCCTTCCGGACAATCTAGCCGTAAGCTGGGTTTACTTCTATCTCATATATAAATATTTTATTGTATATTGAATGTAATAGCCTTATAAAATCTGTCAGAAATCACTTAAGACGTTTAGATTTTCATTTACTTAAAAAAAATAAATCAAAACCATACTTTGATGGTAATTTTTTCGACAGTTTTTCTTTTATTTAATAAATATTGAGATCTCCGGAAATGCAGGATTACTATATTTTTTTATTATTTATTATTTATTAGTATTTACAACTCTATACAGTATGTAAAACAAGTCATTTTAAGGAAAATCATGACAATAACACGTCAATAACATATAAAGAACTATTCACTTGCAGCACTTCAATAAACGTTCTACATTAGAATTCCTAATGGTCATCTTGTTTTCAGACGCCTCGTATTACTATCGGAAATTGAGTGTTTACAATATTTAAAACTTTATTATATGTACTGTATACTATAAGAAAATTTTCTGCACAATGATTAAATGACATATTCAATAACTGTTTTCAAAATTAGTAAGTCCGTAGCCCGTCTTTCTTTCTGAGTTCTCGGAGGATTTCCGGGAATCGTATGAGAAGCAAGTTGGGAGAATGGATGTTTTTTTGTGACATAATAAGGAGCATTGAGGATTTTTTGAAAGATATCAGATTGTGAGGATTAGACACGAAATCTGAAGGTTTAATGGATCCCCAAAGCTGAACTCTGTGTGTCATAATGGGCCTTATTTACTTCTATGTAAATAAGTCATTTTTAGTTTATCAGGAGCATTGAACGCGAGTTAAATAATGTTGGAGTAGTCAGAAATGAAGAACAGTTTCTTGTATTTTAAATCTGGTATGATGATTCCAAGTCGTTTGTCCAGATGGAGTCCTAGGAAACGGATTTAATAACTTTACTATGTCCTGTAAATATGATAAGATGATTCTCTGAAAGTTTTGGAACATTTGTTCTGGAGTTTTCTTCGACAAAAGCTCTCAGAACATCTTCATCAATAGTAGAGTTGTACCACGACCATCCTTGTATTCCAAGCTGAAATCTCCCACCCGAAATTTTTTAAACCACCGTTGAACATTAACACTGCTATAGCCCTAAACTTCGTTAATGTTTTATTTTGGGCCGCTTCGATCGAGTTTAACTTCGAGTTCAAAATAAAACGAAACTATGATATAATCACACATTGACATCTTTGTACACATTGGAATATTTCTAAGCAGCTACATGGCATAGATGAGAACATTTTTGTTAGGAAGAGGATTAATAAAACATCCACACAAAAAAATAATCCTTCAAACCAATTTATTACATTGAGACAATAAGGCGAAAACATGAAATTTTCCTGAGGCCAGCATGTATTCCTTCTTTTCACTTTACATTTTTCTAAATTGTATACAATGTATTTAGTTAGTAGTTATATTATTCCAGACTGCTTGAACTTCTGAGATCGATTATTCACGGTCTTCTCTAATTGCTTTTATAAATTAAGATAACTTGAAAACTAGTGTGGAATTAATCAATGATTTGGCGCTATTTCTTATTACCTTTAGCTCAAGTAAATTTTAATATCTGACCAAATAAAAGACAGTTCAATTAAAAAAAATAAAATAAAATTTGTGTGCCAACGTTGGCATATTTAGTATTTTTAGTTGGGCGTATTGTTTCTGTTTCACTGCTTCCTTCATCATCTTCATTTTCTTTTATACTTAGCAGTTAACTTTACTTTTATCAAGATTATGTATTTGTTGATTTCTTTTGAAAAATGGATTGCCATACAAATAACTAGTATCTTATCCCAGCTAACGTAAAGATCAATTAATAGATAATATAATAGGGACTGCAATGAAGGTCTCGTAGATCAGTTACGTAGATGTTAACAACACCAAATTTTTATTCTCGGCTTACAAACAGTTATCTCTCTGATGAAGTGATACCAAGTACCAAACTAACCAAACCATAAAGAATTAGTGTCTCATTGAAACACAGACCATATCTACACATTTAATAAAGAAACCACGATTGATGTAGTTATTATATAATAGTAAAAGTAATAATAATTTTCTTTATCAAAAAACCTATCACTGGTTTCCATGTTTTAGTGTTCCAACCGCAAAACCACTGGATATCAACGACCAATAAACGTCCTTTCCCCGTGCTTGAGAATCAAACGAAATAATGATGGAGTTAGTGGAAAGGGGTTAGGTAGTGGAGATAGATGGTAGAGTCAGGAACCCTTGACATGCTTTTATGTGGATTTATCACCAGAAACATGTTTTTTCATTTCCGATCTATCGATAAAATCAAAACTCATAAAACGGAGAAGCATCTAGATAACTGTGAAGCAGTGCCAAAAGAAACAAACTACATTCAAAACTAGAATTAACATCCGAAATCGATGTGAAGACAGGCTGACTGAGTTGATTATTTTTATTTCTTTAAATATATATTTATAAATTATTGATATTTACAACTTTATCTGTACTATGTATGATAAGTAAATGTGTGGTAAAACGATTACTATGACATGTCAATAACTTGTGAAGAACTACGCATTAATAGCACTTTAATAACTGTTTCCTAACTTGACCCTTTAACAGGCAATTTTTCCTGGAGGATACACATATTAAATGCCTCTTGCACAATAAATGACGTAATATCCGACGCATAATCCCATCATTATCGTCTAATTTCCTTTATTCAACCTTAAATTCATAGTACATAGTAGTACACATCCATAGTACATAGTAGTTCACTTCCATAGTACATAGTAGTACACTTCCATAGTACATAGTAGCACACTTCCATAGTACATAGTAGTACACTTCCATAGTAGTACACTTCCATAGTAGCACACTTCCATAGTACATAGTAGTACACTTCCATAGTACATAGTAGTACACTTCCATAGTACATAGTAGCACACTTCCATAGTACATAATAGCACACTTCCATAGTACATAGTAGTACACTTCCATAGTACATAGTAGTACACTTCCATAGTACATAGTAGTACACTTCCATAGTACATAGTAGCACACTTCCATAGTACATAGTAGTACACTTCCATAGTACATAGTAGCACACACTTCCATAGTACATAGTAGTACACTTCCATAGTACATAGTAGTACACTTCCATAGTACATAGTAGTACACTTCCATAGTACATAGTAGTACACTTCCATAGTACATAGTAGTACACTTCCATAGTACATAGTAGTACACTTCCATAGTACATAGTAGTACACTTCCATAGTACATAGTAGTACACTTCCATAGTACATAGTAGTACACTTCCATAGTACATAGTAGTACACTTCCATAGTACATAGTAGTACACTTCCATAGTACATAGTAGTACACTTCCATAGTCCATAGTACACTTCCATAGTACATAGTAGTACACTTCCATAGTACATAGTAGTACACTTCCATAGTACATAGTAGTACACTTCCATAGTACATAGTAGCACACTTCCATAGTACATAGTAGCACACTTCCATAGTACATAGTAGTACACTTCCATAGTACATAGTAGTACACTTCCATAGTACATAGTAGTACACTTCCATAGTACATAGTAGCACACTTCCATAGTACATAGTAGTACACTTCCATAGTACATAGTAGTACACTTCCATAGTACATAGTAGTACACTTCCATAGTACATAGTAGCACACTTCCATAGTACATAGTAGTACACTTCCATAGTACATAGTAGTACACTTCCATAGTACATAGTAGCACACTTCCATAGTACATAGTAGTACACTTCCATAGTACATAGTAGCACACTTCCATAGTACATAGTAGTACACTTCCATAGTACATAGTAGTACACTTCCATAGTACATAGTAGTACACTACACTTCCATAGTACATAGTAGTAGCACACTTCCATAGTACATAGTAGTACACTTCCATAGTACATAGTAGTACACTTCCATAGTACATAGTAGTACACTTCCATAGTACATAGTAGTACACTTCCATAGTACATAGTAGTACACTTCCATAGTACATAGTAGTACACTTCCATAGTACATAGTAGTACACTTCCATAGTACATAGTAGTACACTTCCATAGTACATAGTAGTACACTTCCATAGTACATAGTAGTACACTTCCATAGTACATAGTAGTACACTTCCATAGTACATAGTAGTACACTTCCATAGTACATAGTAGTACATAACATAGTAGTACACTTCCATAGTACATAGTAGTACACTTCCATAGTACATAGTAGTACACTTCCATAGTACATAGTAGTACACTTCCATAGTACATAGTAGTACACTTCCATAGTACATAGTAGTACACTTCCATAGTACATAGTAGTACACTTCCATAGTACATAGTAGTACACTTCCATAGTACATAGTAGTACACTTCCATAGTACATAGTAGTACACTTCCATAGTACATAGTAGTAGTACACTTCCATAGTACATAGTAGTAGCACACTTCCATAGTACATAGTAGTACACTTCCATAGTACATAGTAGTACACTTCCATAGTACATAGTAGTACACTTCCATAGTACATAGTAGCACACTTCCATAGTACATAGTAGTACACTTCCATAGTACATAGTAGTACACTTCCATAGTACATAGTAGTACACTTCCATAGTACATAGTAGTACACTTCCATAGTACATAGTAGTACACTTCCATAGTACATAGTAGTACACTTCCATAGTACATAGTAGTACACTTCCATAGTACATAGTAGTACACTTCCATAGTACATAGTAGTACACTTCCATAGTACATAGTAGTACACTTCCATAGTACATAGTAGTACACTTCCATAGTACATAGTAGTACACTTCCATAGTACATAGTAGTACACTTCCATAGTACATAGTAGTACACTTCCATAGTACATAGTAGTACACTTCCATAGTACATAGTAGTACACTTCCATAGTACATAGTAGTACACTTCCATAGTACATAGTAGTACACTTCCATAGTACATAGTAGTACACTTCCATAGTACATAGTAGTACACTTCCATAGTACATATAGTAGTACACTTCCATAGTACATAGTAGTACACTTCCATAGTACATAGTAGTACACTTCCATAGTACATAGTAGTACACTTCCATAGTACATAGTAGTACACTTCCATAGTACATAGTAGTACACTTCCATAGTACATAGTAGTACACTTCCATAGTACATAGTAGTACACTTCCATAGTACATAGTAGTACACTTCCATAGTACATAGTAGTACACTTCCATAGTACATAGTAGTACACTTCCATAGTACATAGTAGTACACTTCCATAGTACATAGTAGCACACTTCCATAGTACATAGTAGTACACTTCCATAGTACATAGTAGTACACTTCCATAGTACATAGTAGTACACTTCCATAGTACATAGTAGTACACTTCCATAGTACATAGTAGTACACTTCCATAGTACATAGTAGTACACTTCCATAGTACATAGTAGTACACTTCCATAGTACATAGTAGTACACTTCCATAGTACATAGTAGTACACTTCCATAGTACATAGTAGTACACTTCCATAGTACATAGTAGTACACTTCCATAGTACATAGTAGTACACTTCATAGTAGTACATAGTAGTACACTTCCATAGTACATAGTAGTACACTTCCATAGTACATAGTAGTACACTTCCATAGTACATAGTAGTACACTTCCATAGTACATAGTAGTACACTTCCATAGTACATAGTAGTACACTTCCATAGTACATAGTAGTACACTTCCATAGTACATAGTACACTTCCATAGTAACATAGTACACACTTCCATAGTACATAGTAGTACACTTCCATAGTACATAGTAGTACACTTCCATAGTACATAGTAGTACACTTCCATAGTACATAGTAGTACACTTCCATAGTACATAGTAGTACACTTCCATAGTACATAGTAGTACACTTCCATAGTACATAGTAGTACACTTCCATAGTACATAGTAGTACACTTCCATAGTACATAGTAGTACACTTCCATAGTACATAGTAGTACACTTCCATAGTACATAGTAGTACACTTCCATAGTACATAGTACAGTACATAGTAGTACACTTCCATAGTACATAGTAGTACACTTCCATAGTACATAGTAGTACACTTCCATAGTACATAGTAGTACACTTCCATAGTACATAGTAGTACACTTCCATAGTACATAGTAGTACACTTCCATAGTACATAGTAGTACACTTCCATAGTACATAGTAGCACACTTCCATAGTACATAGTAGTACACTTCCATAGTACATAGTAGTACACTTCCATAGTACATAGTAGTACACTTCCATAGTACATAGTAGTACACTTCCATAGTACATAGTAGTACACTCCATAGTACATAGTAGTACACTTCCATAGTACATAGTAGTACACTTCCATAGTACATAGTAGTACACTTCCATAGTACATAGTAGTACACTTCCATAGTACATAGTAGTACACTTCCATAGTACATAGTAGTACACTTCCATAGTACACTTCCATAGTACATAGTAGTACACTTCCATAGTACATAGTAGTACACTTCCATAGTACATAGTAGTACACTTCCATAGTACATAGTAGTACACTTCCATCGTACATAGTAGTACACTTCCATAGTACATAGTAGTACACTTCCATAGTACATAGTAGTACACTTCCATAGTACATAGTAGTACACTTCCATAGTACATAGTAGTACACTTCCATAGTACATAGTAGTACACTTCCATAGTACATAGTAGCACACTTCCACTATGTATTATCTATAGGAGCCGTATTCGCAATCATAGGAAGATTTATTCAATGATAGAGGTATACCTCGCCGATATTCAGATTACCCAGACAGATACACTGGATGAAATATTATTTCATCTATTGGAAGAATTATGTCTATAATTGGAATTATTATATTTATTATAATTCTATGTATCACACATGATACATGTGTGGGGATTAGCGTGGCTATAGCCGTTCAAAGGAAAAAAAAAAGAAGAAACGAATTCAAAAATTACCGGCCTGCCCGTTACAGGGTTAAATTCCCTAGGCCGCTTTATTTTCTGAAGTCTGAAAGGGTTTTCAGGAATGAGAGAGGAGCAAGTTAGAATACAAATAGATTTGAGTGGGTATGTAGCTAATCATGGAAGAGAAGGTATCTTGTTTGGACCTAATCTGCAACATATGGGATATCTAGATCGTTACGGATAAGTTTATTTGTGACATAATAAGGAGCATTGAGGATTTCATGAGGATTTTGGGTTGTAAGTGTTGAATACAAGAAGTGTTCTAAGGTGTAGTGAATCCCCTAAGCTCAACTTCGTATGTTCTAATGAATTTTATCTCTGTCATGTAAATAAGTCTTAAGTAATTAATAGGGAATTTTTAACGCTTGTCAAGTAAATGTTGGAGTAGTCGAAAACTAGGAGCAGTTTCTTGTCTTTTAAGTCTCTTATGTGGATTCCAAGTGAGTCGTTTGTCCAAATGGAGTCCTTGGCAGCAGATATGTTCAACGGGAATTATTTAAATATTAATAATAATTATACTATTAACAATTATAATAATTATATTACGACGAAGGTTAAAGGTTATTGAATGAGATTTGTTTGTATTTATTTCAATTCTCTACTCTTGACACCATTTATGAAGGTTTGTAGTATTGAGTTTAGTGAGCGAATTTCAAATTATGAAATTTTTATTTCAAAGGAAAAATTTATAAACACTGCTAGTTTAATTTAACATTAAATTAATTTTCAATTATATATATTAATAGAATATTTACTATAGTAACGAAATATTAGTATAATCTCAAGATGTAATTGTTTCTAGTGTTAGGAAATCAGGCTATGTGCTGATTGAAAGACGTTTTTATTTTTTGATGAGTGGCAGCAATCAGGAAAAAATTAATAATTATTTTAAGTGAATACCTACTACCGAAATAATTAATGAGTTGTACATTTTACAGTTCAAATAATAAATGTTTAAGAAACAAATAAAATTATTTCTATTTTAAAATTAGGTTCATAAAATTAGATTAATTAGATTGAACAAACAAATCGATTGCATTTTATATTTTAGCATATGTTGGCAATCCACTACCATTTCTTAATGTAATGACCAAGTTCACACTTTGGCAAAGATCTAAAAACTATTTCCTCTTATTAAGATTTAGTGTTAGGATTTAGATCAAACATTACACAGCCCCCGAGAAAAAGTATATCTAATACTTGTCTATAAGATAAAAAAAGAAACAAACAAACTTTATAGTGTATTTGTACAAATATTCTGTTTTACTTGTATCATTTAATTCTCTGCATATTTTTATATGATCTTATCTTTTATAAGATCTTATCTTTATACGATACATGAAAGACTATCTTTGCTTCAGTAGCTATACCTTCAAGTAGTTGAGGCATCTCCGTTTAGGCCGTTTCCTTATTCGTGACCCACCTGCCTTTTCTAGTCTCACCTAACTGTGTTTACCGCATTCGTGGCTAGAAGTGTTCAACTCAACTGAAACGATTCACCTTTCTCTGTTTTAAAACTTTACGCGTTTAGGTTTTGGTAAATTACAAAATAATAAATTTACATACATTCATACGGAAATATTTTGGTAGTATCAGAGTTTTAATGTTGATAAACGATACAGAAAGCAAATGATTTAAACTATATGTTTATTCTGAACATTAAATAAGAAAAAAGTCTGTGCAGGAAAGTTAGAGGTTGCAATTACGTTTAATTGTTAGGATTGAAATATTAAACTGTTCTACATCAAATTACTCCCTTCAACAAAAATGTTGTTTTATTATGATTTGAAGTGTGCTGAACACGAATCTGAAGTCAGAAAATCTCAATCAGGCACCATTGCTTTGTCCAATTTGTGTTTTCGGTTGAAAAATGAAAGATTTAACTGTAAATTCAAAAATCCTTTTTGATTTTGAAACTTTTTTAATGTATTACAAAATGAAAAAGATGGAGATCAAAATTACTAGGCTTTATTGCATAAATGACATTGTTGAAGAGTTTCTTTTATGGTCATGGGTTGCAACATGTTCTCAAAAATTCATTTTTTGCATTCACATTTGAATTTCTTCCCTCCCAACTTGCAAGTAATTTTGGATGAACATAGAGAACGATTTCATTAAGAGATTACTAGCACAAATGAAAAAAAGGTATTGTGGTAAATGCAATCAGAGGATGCTTGCCGACTATTGTTCGACATAACAACTGGAGAAACGTGATGAAGAGCACGAAAGGAAAAAAAAAAGCACATCAATTGTGTTCAGTATTTTCGACATTTCGAGCATTTTTTAAACATTGAAACCATTAAAAAAACCTTTTTGATTCTGAAACTTTTATAATCTATTACAAAATGAGAAAAAGTTGAGAGCATAGGTATAAGGTTTTGTTGCATAAATGACATTGTTGAAGAATTGCTTTTATCATGTAAGGCTATAGGTTGCAGCATGTCCTCAAAAATTCACTTTTTGCATTCCCATTTGAATTTCCTCTCTCCCAACTTGGGAGCAGTTTTAGATGACACACGGAGAACGATTTCATCAAGAGATAGCCCAAATAAGAAGATGCTTGCCGACTACTGTTAGAAACTACAGTATTAAATATTATTGTTTTATATATTAATGTTTTTTTACCCAAATAAGTGTCATTAAAATATATGGAAGAAGTGCTATTTTTTTTTTTTTTTTTTTTTTTTTTTTTTTTTTCGAATTCAGCTCACTTGTAAATATAAAAGCCACAAAAAATTTTCACGGGAGTGAAAAAAAAAAAATATACGCTATTTCTGGTTTTTAAAAAATAACGTATAATTTCTAAAAAATGATGCCAGATAAAATTTTTTCGCCTTTAAATTCGAATACATTTTAAATTTTTTTTTTTTTCTTTCGGTTTATTTGTAGATACTTTCATTAAAAGTCATTTTTTTTTTTGTTATGTTTTTAGTTTTTTGTGTTTTGTTTAACCTTTGGTTTTCTATACACACAAAAATGTAAATGAGGTAGTAATTTCACATGAATTTTATAGGTCAGTGTAACCTTAATAACGTTTATTACCATGAAACATTTAAATTTTAATATTCCACTGGTCCCTATTGAACATATCCGCTATCTAGGACTTCAACTGGAAAAACTTTAACTTGGAATCCTCAAGACTTAAGTGATAGGAAACTGCTCGTCGTTTTCAACATCTTCAGCATTAACTAGACAAACGTTCAAAGTTGCCGATTTACTACAAAAGACTCATTTACATGACAGTTCTCTCTACTCGCTTCACATTCTATTCCTGATCACCCTCAAGACTTCTGAAAAGAAGATGTCCTCCAGAACTAATATAGAAGTTTTATTAAAGTGCGTGTGTATTCATTTTTCCATGCATTTACTGGATGTATAGGTACTATATAGTTGTAAATATCAATAAAAAGATATATAAAAAAAAATTAACTTTCAAAAATAAGTATTGATTTCTATTTAAACAATGAGTTATGAGGAATCTTTCCATACTTAGTAACTGAAATATTGTTAAGTCTGAATAATTTCACTGAATGAAAAAAAAAAATAATCTGTAGTTCTTTTTCTTACGTTTATTTTAACTTTTTTTAAATATTAAAGAGGAATATCTTTTAATTGATTTCATAGATTTAATTTTTTTTAAACCGTTTAAGAATATTTGTAAAATACTTCGATAAATAAAATATATTTAATACCCTTTAGATATTTTATAGGGTTACTATAGGAGGGTAACAACCAACTTTAACATTAATATAGGGTTCAATATTAAGGAACATCTCATCGATGCCTCATTATGTCGCTTAATCCCACTGCAAATAATTAATTTTAAGTTGGCCTCTAAGGCTGATGCAGTTTGCTTAGCTGTAACTAGCCGAGTGCTCAAAGTTATCTGCAGCCTCAAAGTTTTCCCCAGGCCACCTTACACAGCCTATTATAACTTAGCTAAGGGCCTATTTATTCATTAAAGCTGTATTAACTCACATCACACTCTAGGCAAACTAAATATTTGTCACATTAGGCAATACAGTCATTAATAACGAAAGTAATATAAATAAAACGATATTTTAATATGTAAACCATATTGTACATGAATATCATATAATTTTCAATATGTAAGTGTTTTAGCATTTTATTAATACACTAATAAAACGATTCTAAGGTTAAAAAAACCTAAAAAGAATCCGAACTTCCCTTAAGTTCGGACAATCTTTTAAATTTTAATAACAATCATTTTGGTATTTTAACCATGGTACAAGTTTTTACATGGATTTGGTTCTGGGAAAAACACGATATAAGGTTTTAGTATAAAATAATAAATACAGTAGAATCTCACTAATCCGATACGACCAAGGAGTAGGGTAGAACGGTCAAAAGGTCGGATTAATCGGAAGTTTCAATGAAACATGTTTTTTTATAGTTAAAAGTGTTTTATAATAATATTAACTTTGTATAATAACATTACGTCTGTTTTGAGGTAAAAGTCATTAAGTAACAAAATAATTTTTCTTCGATATTCAAAGGGGAATAAAATAAAAAGCAGAATGGTTGCAGGAACCAGATGTTTTTATGCAGTACAAAAACTCTCCATGGTAAATCTCTCTCAAGAAAGGCAAAACTGTTGATCTATAAATCTATAATAAGACCAATAGTGATGTATGGCAGTGAGACGTGGACTCTCACTAAAGATACCGGAAGAGCACTGCTGGTCTGGGAGAGAAGAATATTAAGAAGGATCTTTGGTGCTGTGAGAGAGGAGCAGAGGTGGCGGATAAGAAGCAACACCGAGATCGCACTATTGTATGGTGAGCATGATATACTCTGTGCTATCAAGAAGGGCAGGCTTAGATGGTTGGGACACGTCGAAAGAATGGAGCCCAACAGGCTGCCAAAAATAATGTTTAATGGTACACCAGGAGGAATGAGGAAGAGAGGAGACTGGGGATACGGAATTGGAGGAGCCTGGCTAGGGAACGAGAGGAGTGGAGAAGGATGGTGGCAGAGGCCCAGGTCCTGCAAGGACTGTAGCGCCCAACAACAAACAAAAATTCAAACGGAAATATATGCTCATAATGATGGGCAAAATTTAATTATAGCTAAAATTTAGTGATAGCTATTTAACAACAAATTTCCTGGAATAAATCACCTAATTTAATAATGATTAAACCTTTCAGTCATTTTTAGTGAACTAATGATTATTTGACTGAAAGATTTAATCCTTATTAAATAAGGCGATTGATTCCGGTAAATTAGTTGTCAAATAAGTAAGATTAAATTTTGATTATTTTTTAGCTATGATTAAATGTTGCCCAACTCATTAAACATTCCTCAGATAGATAAACATTGAATTTTCTCATTCTCCAACGTGCATAAATAGCAGTTATATTCACTTGGTGACTTTTTGTACTTATGGGAAATGATAATATCCACACAATTCTGTCGATTTTAGAAAAAATTACTTAGTGATTTTACCCCCAAGCAGGTGAGTATAAAAAATTAAAGGAAATGGCCTATACACACTAATATAATAATATGTTTGCAAAGATATGCTATATACCGTCTGTTTAGAGGTAAAAGTCACTAAGTGCAATTCTTTCCAAATTCGACAAAAAGCTATTGTGTGTTGATATCATAATTTTCCCTTTGAATAAAAAGTGACCAAGTGAATATAACTGCTATATATGCACGTTAGAGAATGAGAAAATTCATTATGTAACTATCTAAGAAATTTTTAATGAGCTTAATCGCGTTTGAATATTGAAACAGAAAAAAAATGTTGTTACTTAATGACATTTACTTCCAAGCAGACGATATATATAAGAATTGGCCATAGTAACACTATAACGCAGTAAAACACCTTTAAAATCGTTCATAATGAAGTATAAAGGCGCAAAAATATCAAAAACCTCGATAAACGTCCACATTGTTTAAGATAACTGAAAAAACTATGGTTTTATATTATGTAGGGCCTTTCCAGCCGATCAAGACTACAGCCACGTTCGTAAGAACAACCGTTTTAGTGTTTGTAACATTTACTTCATCATAACTTCCTCACCTCCAAACAGGTATCATCCAATTATTTCCATATTATTGTAAATATGTTATTGTGTAAATTTTACACACATCATACGGAACTACTGAAGACAAACAGATCAGCATCTGGGCTTTATAACTATTAAAGAAGCAGAGTTATACAGGGTGAGTATCTCTTTGTGTAAAAAAAAAAAATTGGGTGAAACTAGATCAAAAATTCTGTAGATCTCACCTTTCTATTCCAATCCGTTGCAGATATACCATAAATCAAAGACTTTTTTGAGGAAATCACGTTTTTCCTCATAAAAAGTGCAATATCTCTATTTTGACTAAATATTTTTTAAATTTTGGCCACATTTTCAGA